>JAQQZR010000016.1:3374555-3387742 GCA_030068235.1 Notoglanidium macrostoma | reverse complement strand
CAGACAACGGCAATCAGAACGCGAAAGAGACAAACAAAGGTCATTCCCTCTAGCAAAAATCCCTCAGACAATAACATTGTTCATTTATACAAATTAGTTATGATACAGCAAAGCTAAAATTCTAAATAATTTCACTCTACATGGTGCAGGACGTTTTTCCATGTCTCTGCTTTCCAAACTGCATTCCCATAAAGATAGCATTTCAGTTGTGATGTGCAAAACAAGTGAACAAATTCCAAAGCACAAACAGTATAATATTAAACACAACAGCACTGGTTTCGAGTTTCCTTTGAGGTTTTATTTGGTTTTGTTGATTTCACTCTTTAGTGCTAGACTTGGATTATAGAGAAAGGAACAAGACTGTTCTTGTTGACCAACCCAGATAAAACATGACGATGCTCAGAAATTCAGTGTTTGTGACAGTGAATGGATTTAAAAAGATGGAGATCGCACATCAATATGAAAGAAGAAGGGGGAAGCTGAATAGAATAGAATCATGTGCATCAATGTAGAACTCAAAACTCTAAAATCAGATTACACAAATAGGGTTATAAGTTTAAAATCAGGCAAGAATATCCTCATGTATGCTTTACTTGTGTGTGTGTGTGTGTGTGTGTGTATGATGTCTGAAGGTCTGAATGACCATGAGATCCTGTCCCAGTCCATGATCTTCATCTTTGCTGGTTATGAGACGAGCAGCAGCACGCTGTCGTTTCTCTTCTACAATCTGGTCAGTAATCCAGAGACACTGAAGAAACTACAGGAAGAAATCGATAAAACATTCCCTAATAAGGTGACTAAATCAATGTATAGAGTTATGAAGCATGGTTAGAAACAATATGGGAGTTAACACAGACTCTGACTGTTTCAGTCTGACCCGTGTTTTGTCTTTTGGTTTTTAGGCTGCAGTTGATTATGATGCTGTGATGAACATGGATTATCTGGAAGCTGCTCTGAACGAGTCTCTCAGGTTGTACCCGATCGCTGTTCGCCTGGAAAGAGTCTGCAAGAAAACTGTTGAGATCAATGGCCTTACCATCCCAAAAGACACTGTCGTCTTGGTCCCTATTTACGCCTTACATAGGGACCCTGATTACTGGACTGATCCAGAGACCTTCAACCCTGAGAGGTATGAAGCAATCTACCAAGAACAGTGATGGGAAACAATTCTAATCATTTCTAATTCGTTTATCAAAGAAGATTACACTGGCCCACCATTTTAGAAATTAACGGGCCCTACTAGGACAGCATTAGTTTCTCTGGTTGACATCTATAATAAGTATTTTACACATTTCCCCCATGTTTTTGTCTATGATCCTGAGGGATTGCAGTCATTTACTTTGCAGCATTTACTGTGTGGAATACAACTGTATGTTCATTTATTTCCATAAAACAGAAAGTTACTGTATATAATGTTACAGAATGTATGAATGTAATTTGGTTTTATAGCTGTAGTTGATATCAAAACATCTGTTTTAGTCCACTTCATGATTATCTTCAATTGAATTTTATTTTCTTATACCTGTTATATGTTGAAAGTTGAAAGTTGTTGAGGGAATCCTCCAAAGAATTAATCTTTTCCCAATGTGGGAAGTAGATGAACTCATGTGCTAGGTGACTAAAAATAGTGTTCAAAACCTTTCCATGCAAGAGCCCATATCTGTCTGCCACTAAAAAGATCACATGTGTGCAGAGTTGCCACAAAAAAAAAAAAAAAACAGGATTGTTTGGCTGTGGATGTTCTTTCTTGGATAACCATTTGACTGCAAATGACTGGCTACATCTTCAAGTACGTAGACGATGAGACTTCCTTCAAGACCATCACAACATGCAAATTAAAAACCGTGGATGGCTAATGAAGTGCGCTCACTGCTTAAAACAGAAGACACTGCCTTCAGACCTGATGACCAGGAGTCCTCCACACAGCAAGGGCCAACCTGTCCTGGGATATCAGAGAGGGGAAGAACCTGCAGAACCTATCCACAATCACTTCCTAAACACCAAGCACACACATCATATGTGGCCAGTCATTCAGACCATCATAGACTACAAAGATACACCACTTGTCTGTGATGGTGATGCCTTGCTTCCATGGTGAGCTGAAGGATTTCTATGTTTGAAGCACAGAACAATATGCTATTGGGGAAGACCACCTCAACTCCAACTGACCAAGTGTCTCGACATCAGGAAAACTCTGTCCAGAGTTAAGTCACAGAAAGTCCTAACAACAAGCCTGGCTGGGTGATAATGTGCTGATCAGCTTGCAGATGACATCTTCAGCATTTCCCTGTGCAGTTGCCCTTGTGTGCTTCAAGATGACCACCATCATCCCTGCCCCAAAGAAATCGTCTGTGTTCTACTTGAGAGACTACTGGCCCATTGTATTCCCACCTATCATTGCTTTGAACGGCTAGTCATGAAACACATAAAGAGTAGTCTTCCCACCACATTGGACCCATTTCGGTACACCTACCATCTCAACTGTTCAACAGAATACGCAATATCTGCTACCATCCACTTTTCTATCCCTCACCTGGACAAAAAGGACAATTATGTAGAGTATGCTGTTCATAGACTTTAAATCAGCAATCAACACAGTCATCCCACAACAACTGATCTGATCCTGCCGGGCCTGACCAACCCCCTCTGCAACCAGATCCTGGACATTTTGACTGGAAGGCCCCAATCCATCAGGATCAGCAACACAACCTCCAGCACAACCACACTGAACAACGGCGCTACCCAAGGCTTTGTTCGGTCCACTGTTGTTCACTCTACTGATGACTGTGAGTACAAATCACTTTTGCTGATGGCACAAAAGTTGTTGGAATTATCAGCAACAATGATGAGTCAGCATACAGGGAGGAGGTGACTCAACTCACAAAATGGTGTAAAGAAAACTGTCTATTTCTTAATCTTGATAACACTAAAGAGATGATCGTTGACTTCAGGAAGACCTGATCAGACCACTTGACACTGCACAACAGTGGAGAGAATCAGAATCAGAATCAGCTTTATTGGCCAAGTATATGTACACATACAAGGAATTGGACTCCGGTTATACCTTGCTCTTGGTGTGCTTAAAAAGGATACATGTATGTATACAGTTATTACAAAGAAACATTTGTGCATGTAGAAGAAAGAAATATATATCTGTATATACATATTTATATGTATGTAGGAAATGTGCAAAAAGACCATAGTGCAATTGTGCAGAGTGCAAGATGCTGGAATAAATACAGAATATAGAATAAATATGGGATAGGTAACCAGTTACTTTACATACACATAGGGTCCAGTTTGGTACACTGGCTGATTGTTGTTCACTGGTTTATTGCACAAGTATTGTCTCTGATGCTGTAAGATTGATTCAAGTGTTCATGATAGTGAACAAATAGTGGCTGATTGTTTTGGTTTTGTACACCAAACTGATTGTTTTGGTGTACAGTACTCTGTAGTGCTTACCAGAGGGAAGAAGTTGGCAAAGGTTGTGTCCAAGGTGTGATGGATCTGCAGTGATGTTTCCTGTCCATTTCCTGACTCTAGATCTGTATGGAGGGCAGGTCAGCACCAATGATTTTTACTGCAGTCCTGACCGTTCGTTGTAGTCTGTTCCTGTCCCGTTTTGTGGCTGAACCAAACCAGACAGTGATGGATGAGCAGAGAACAGATTGGATTATTGCAGAGTAAAATTGGATCAGCAGCTGATTGAATTTCTTGAGCTGGCGCAGGAAGTACAACCTCTGCTAGGCCTTTTTGACTATTGTGTCCATGTTTGGATTGTGGATCCCAGAAAACTAAAGGTTTCCACGGCAGACACACTGCTGTTGAGTAGTGTGAGAGGGGGCAATGCTGGGGGGGTTCCTCCTGAAGTCCACTGTCATCTCCACAGTTTTGAGCATATTCAGCTCAAAGTTGTTCCGACCTCTCATCGGTACATAGACTCATCACTCTCCTTGATGAGACCAATGACTGTCATGTCATCTGCAACTTCAGGAGTTTAATAGATGGGTCTCTTGAGGTGCAGTCATTTGTGTAGAGGGAGAAGAGCAGAGGGGAGAGGACACATCCCTGAGGGATGCCAGTGTTGACTGTCCATGAGCTGGTTGTGATTTTTCCCTGCCTCACTTGCTGCCTCCTATCTTTCAAAGTTTGTGATTCACTGGCAGATGGGGGCCGGTATGGTGAGCCGAGTGAGTTTGGTGTGGAGGACTTCTGGAATGATAGTGTTGAACGCTGAGCTGAAGTCCACAAACAGGACCCTAGCATATGTCCCTGGGGAGTCGAGATGTTCCAGTATACAGTGAAGTCCCATGTTGATTGCATCATCCACTAACCTGTTTGCTCAGTAAGCAAACTGTAGGGGGTCTACCACGGGGCCTGTGATGTCCTTCAACACCAGTCTTTCAAAGGATTTCATGACCACAGATGTAGGGCGACAGACCTGTAGTCATTTAACCCTGCAATAGAGGTTTTCTTGGGAACCGGGATGATTGTGAACTACTTGAGGCAGGAGGGAACTTCACACAGCTCAAGGGATCTGTTGAAGATCTGTGTGAATAAGGGGGCCAGCTGGTCAGCACAGACTTAGGGACAGGAGGGTGACACACTATCTCGACCTGGTGCCTTTCTGATCTTCTGTCTCCTGAAGAGCTGACTTACATTATCTTCACAGATCCTGAGTGCAGGTACAGTGTCTGTGGGGAGGGGAAGGGGTGTGGCAGGGGGTGCAGAGTGTGTGATGTGGTCAGCGAGGGTGGGAGGTGTGAAAAAGCATTTATTGAACCTGCAGTAAAACAAATTCAGGTTGTTGGCCAGTTGATGGTTCTCTGCAGTGTGGGGGAATGGTTTCCTGCAGTTGGTGATATCTTGCAGGCCCCACCACACTGATGCAGGGTCGTTGGCTGAAAACCTGTTTTCCAGCTTTTCAGTATAGCACCACTTTGATACTCTGATCTCCTTTGTCAGCATGTTTCTGGCCTGCTTGTACAGGATTCTGTCCCCACTTCTGTAGGCCTTCTCCTTAGTCTGACGAAGCTGCCTGAGTTTTGCTGTAAACCATGGTTTATTGTTGTTGTATGTGTGGAAAGTTTTTGTAGGCACACACATATCCTCACAAAAGCTGATGTAGGATGTCACAGTGTCATTGAGATCGTCCAGGTCTGTCGCTGCAGTCTCAAAAACACTCCAGTCAGTACAGTCAAAGCAGGCGTGTAGTTCCAGCTTTGCCTCATTGGTCCATCTCTTCACTGTTTTGACCACAGGCTTTGCAGATCTTAGGTTCTGCCTGTAAGTCGGGAGAAGATGAACCTGACCGTGATCAGAGAGTCCCAGGGCAGCACGAGGGACAGAGTGATAAGCGTCCTTTAATGTGGTGTAGCAGTGGTCTAGTATGTTTTTGTCCCTGGTAGGACACATAATGTGCTGTCTGTATTTTGGCAGTTCTTGGCTGAGGTTTGCTCTGTTAAAATCACCAAGAACAATGAGCAGGGAGTCAGGGTGTTTGTGCTCCATGTTATTTATCTGGTCAGCCAGGTGTTGTAATGCTTCACTAACACAGGCCTAAGGCGGGATTTGAACACCGACCAGAATAAACAAGGAAAACTCCCATGGTGAATAGAATGGTTTAGATTCAATGAAAATGGTTTCTAAGTGAGGGCTGGTTGTTTTGTTTCGCACTGTGACATCTGTACACCAACCTTAGTTTATGTAGAAACAGATTCCGCCTCCTTTTGTTTTCCCCCGAGAGCTCTGTGACACAGGTATAATGAACTATCAGGGATGTGCTCACCAAGCCAGGTTTCGGTGAAGCACAGGGTGGCAGATCTGGAAAAGTTTGTGTTTGTCCTGTTGAGTAGCAGCAGTTCGTCCATCTTGTTGGCCAAAGAGAGGACGTTCGCCAATTGTATCAAAGGGAGTGCAGTTCAAAATCCCCACCAGGGCAGTTTAACAAGCACTCCGTTTAATTCCGTAAAGAGCGGCTGCTCCTCTGACTAAAAGTTCTGTGAAGCAATCCGTTTGGGTGAAAGACGTGGATTGACCAATGTGTAATTGTTCCTCTCTGTTGTATCAGATCGGGGGGACAGCTGATAACTGAACAAACAAACAAAAACTGAGAAAGCACTAGGGAGTACTGTACCGAGGCTGCCTTCTGCGGCACAATCTTGGATCTTGAAAGAGATCAAATGCTTAAAGTTTCTTGGTGTGCACTTGACATAGAATCTCTCCTGGACTCTCAACATCACCTGCCTGGCCAAGAACAGCCAGCGGTACCTCCACTTCCTGCAGAGTCTGAAGATAACCACCCTGCTCCTTTCATCCTCACCACCTTCTACAGAGGGACAATAGAGAGCATCCTGACCAGCCATCTCACTGTGTGATAAGGGAACTGCACGGTCTCTGACTGCAAGATCCTATAGTGGATTGTGAAACAGCTGACAAGATCATCATGGGTCTCTCTACCCAGCATCAATGTCTCTTAGAACAACCACTGCATCTGCAGAGCCACCAGTATTGCAGAGCCCCCTCTCACCCCTCTCACTCATCCCATGGACTCTTCACCCTCCTGCTATCTGGCAGAAGGTACAGGAGCATTGATAATGGTCCTGGAGAAATGACATTTAGTTCCAGTGTATACAAGCTACATAGAGGATTTTATAATTGATTACTGATTCTTTTTTTTTGTGTAGTTTGTTGATCCTCCATGTTGTTTCAGGTTCACTCAGGAGAATAAAGAGAGCATAGAGCAGTATGCGTACATGCCATTTGGTTTAGGACCTAGAAACTGCATCGGGATGAGGTTCGCCCTTCTGGCCATGAAGCTGGCTGCTGTTGAGATACTGCAGAGATTCGACATCAGTCTTTCTGAGGAAACGAAGGTCAGTACCTTCTATCACTAATCTGTTTAAAGCTTGTCACCATTGCAGGTACTGACAAAGAACTGCTTAATTTACAATTAAAAAAAATATATTTTCCAGGTCATGTTGTTAACCACAGTAACTAGTGTTTTCCAATCAGGTACCTCTGGAGTTGACCATCAGTGGACTTCTGGCTCCTAAACACCCCATAAAACTCAAGTTCACACCTCGGAAAATGCCAAACTCCTTCAACCCACAACCACATTAACTAGATTCTGAGGCCCTGCTGCCTGTCATTACAGTTAGTGTGTTTGATAACTGAAATTTATATTAGGTGTATAATGATACACTTAAATCCCAGTGAGAGAAATTATCCAACACTTTATAATTTTTATAGTAAATATTGTTTTTACTAAAGTATTAAATGTCAAAACTAATTTCTCATTTACACACATTTATGAAGGGATTTAAATGTAATGTAGCAGATTTTGCCTGTGATTTCATTGTGATATCAGCATCAACAAAGCATAACATTAAAGGCATAACTATTTCAGTTTTACTGTTTGTGTGGAGTTTCACATTCTCTCCATGTCAATGAGGGTTTCCTTCTTCCACCCCCCACCCCCCAAAACATGCCAGTAAGCTGTACCCTAGGTGTTGAATTATTTAGCTATCCACTTTATTTTTATAACTTTTTTTATGTAAATCCACTAATTGTTAGTTTATTGTCTGATCACAAAATTCTCTTTTGGGATGAATAAAGTTGATCTTATCTTGATGAGCATATGACTGTGTGTGTGTGTGTGTGTGTGTGTGTGTGTGTGTGTGTGTGTGTGTGTGTGTGTGTCCTATGCCTCCCTGACCATTATTACTTTAGATATTTTCATGATATCATCATCAGTAAATCATCACTGTAAAATTCAGTATTGCTAAGACAATACAGGACCAAAGTCCAAAAGTCTGTTTTCCATCATGCACATATCACCTTCATCACTTTTATTAGGGGGGGACGGGGGGCATTTAAAACTGCATTTAATTAATCCCATTAAGACAAAACCACAGTTGCATATAGACTTCCAGAAAGTATTATATTTTATGATTGGGGCTTGAATTCAGGCCTCCTGCTTGTTGCTACTTTAGTGTAACAGATCCTTCTTTACACACTTTTTATTTTACTTTTAACCAACCAATTATTTTGTCTGCTGTATTTAACCAATATCGACTGCTTTTATGTTGTGTTTTGGAGGCAAACCTGCATATTTGCAATATATTGACTTGAACTGATTGTAAATCTGAGTCTCTTATCTCAGATTAGGAGAATGACAAGAACACCATACTTGTACTCCTCTCTAAAGGCTAACCTTTTTACCTTTTTTGGAAGAGAGGTAGGGAGGGCATACTCGCTCTCCCTTCAATCACAGCCACACTAGCCAATCATGGGTGTCTGAAGGCATGACCCTGCATGTGCAGCAGTTCAAAAACATGTGGTCAGCTGGCCCTCGTGCCTCAGAGGAATTGGACATGACCAAATTAGAAGAAAATCAAGGGAAAATCTAAAAAAGGTATTATTATAGTCCTGAGCTGGAAAGCACTTTAGTACAGTGTTAGGGATTAGGACTCAATAAAGTTTAACTGAATGTAATAGACTTATAGGAAGTGTCAAATGTAACCAGCAGGAATTGAATGGAACCTTCCCATTGTAATTGATTACACTTTCATGTATTACATATATGCATAACACATCCTGTTGCACACATTTTCAGACCAACTGATCATTATTTGGTGCAATGTTTGACTACTTTATCCAACATCAACCATTTTTAATGTTTAAATTTCCAGTTGACTGGAAAATATACATATCCATATCTCAGCTATAGTAGAACAATAACAATATTTAACAATATATAACAACAAAATTGAAGTATAACAATAACACCAAACTTCTTAACCCACCCTGTGAAGGAAGGGTGGAGGGGGGGGGGGGTCAAAAAGATTTGACTTTATCTAATCTTCTTCGTATTGGCATGGTTGGTTAAAGAAGTCAAGACTTAAACATAAGTGCAAGTTCGGAGTTCCTGTCATGTTTCCAAGCTGAGATATGTGACTCAGATTCCCAGCAAACTCAATAAAATATGCAATAATATATTTTGTTTACATTCATTTGTAAAACACTGAGACAGTTTTACAGCTCAACAATGTTACATACATTACCCCAGTGTTAATTCTGTCTTCTGAGCATTATTACTGTAACTTACCCCAGTTCCATGGAGTTGAAGCGAAGCTGTGACAGCATTTTGACATCATGTGTCAGCTTGAATATTAATTCTCTACAATTCCAATAAAAATACGATCACTGCCGATTCAGAACCACTACACACAACAAAACACAAACCAAGCAAATAAAACTGCCTTTATTCCCTTTACTGAAAATTATAAATAGATTTAATTATAGCCACAATTAAATAAAAACACTGACGTAGGACTCAAGTGTGTGTGTGTGTGTGTGTGTGTGTGTGTGTGTGTGTGTTCAGCGTTCACACAGCTGCACCCATCTGTTCCAGTTGGACTCATGTGGGAAGAGCTTAGAGATCCTTAAACTGCAGTCCACTGTTGGCTCGTAAAATGCCACCACATCCTCCAGCTCACTGACCTCTCTATGACCTTTGACCTTGGGAACGGCAGGGCGAGAAAACAGAGATGCTTTGGGCCGACTAACTGTAAAGCGCTTTATTACACACCTCAACGCTTCAAGAACCTGGGAGGAAAAAAAAAAAAAAAAAAAAACACATGAGGGATGGGTAGCTGGATTTTACAGGGGTGTGTGTGTGTAGGTGTGGGTGTGTGTTACCTTTAGCAGATCCAGGATGACCATGGGCTGCAGGACTCCGCTGTAATGCTGCAGTAGAGTTGGTTCAGGAACACCGGGGTGTGTCATGATGTGTAACAGCAGTGCCTCTAACATCCCCTTACACACAGGCTGGTTCAGAGACCCATCCACTACACGCCACGGGCGAGCTACAAAACTCAACACACTCAAACACACACACACACACACACACACACACACACACACACACACACACACACACGACCAATTACACACCTGGCCAGGAAATGGAATCATCATGTTTACATAAAACCTATATAACCCTATAACACTTCCAGCGGCTCGGCCGTGGAAACCCGTTCCATGAAGCTCCCGCTGTACAGTTTCTGTGCTTACATTAACACCAGTGGAAGTTTGGAACTCTTCAGCTATGGACTCAGCAGAATGTTGGTGACCTTTACGCACCATGGACCTTAAGTAGTTATTGACCTGCTCTGTGACTTTACATGGTCTGTGTCGTGGCTGAGCTGCTGTTGTTCCTGAACACTTTCACTTGCCAATAACAACGCTTACAGTTGAGCGTGGAATATCCAGCTGGGAGGAAATTTCACAAACCGTCTTATAGCAAAGGTGGCATCCTGTCACTGTACCATGCTTGAAGTCACTGAGTTCTTCAGAATGACCTGTTTTGTTTCACAAATGTTTGTAAATGGGGACTGCATGGCGAGGTGCTTGATTTTATACACCTGTGGCAACGGGTCTGATTGGAACACCTGATACTTTTGTTTTTATAGTGTATATACAGTATACACAATCTCACACACACACACACACACACACACACACACACACACATACATACACACATACACACACAGAGAGAGAGAGAATAAGGGGTGGAAAGTGAGACTTACTTCTCCTCCTCTGAGCTCACCGCATTCTCTCCACCTACAGAATTAATGAACATAAAAATACAGAACTTGCTAACATTCTTGAATGCGGACAGTACCCCCCCCCCACACATACCCCCACACATACCCCCCCCACACACACACACCCACCCACCTTGTGTCTGCATCACGTTTCCCTCAATTAAACCATCACACATGCGCAAAGCCAGCGCATCATCACTGTGCACCTCTTCCTGTTTATCAGAAGCGGGTGGAGCTGGAAGAGAAGTTTTACCCCTGCACTCTTCTACACTGGATTCCCCTGTCTCCATAGCAACAGTCTCCATTGTGGGTCTCTTGGTAGGAGGGACTACACCATCATCATCCAGCTGATCTAACGGTCTCTTTAATGGTGGCAGTGCTTCAGGTGTGAGATCTGAGGAGGAGGGCGGTGCTCCTGGTGTGATGTCAGTGGTGGTGGGTGGGGCATCTCGGGGGAGGAGACATGGCTCTTCAGACACTTTGGGGCACTGCAGTAGCCACGGAACAGCGAAGTCCATGCAGACCAATCGAGAAGAGAGAGCGCCCACCTCCAACACCTTTTCACAGTCTAGCAGATCCTACACACACACACACACACACACACACACACACACACACACACACACACACACACACATTACATACTGTAAATACATATGTTAGGAATGTCTCACAGACTCCTATATTCTCCTGCTGGTTCACCTGGATGTACTGCTGCAGCGTTTTGTTCCGCCCCTTCGCCACCTGTTCCAGGTGAGTGCATTTCCTGTACAAGTCCTGCAGGTCGATGCCAAACTCCTTCCCCGTTTCCACAGTGACCATGACCTCTTGCACAGCCTCCACATCCTCACGGTTGTAACCCAAAACCGACAGACACTCTTCCAGGAAGTTCCGCTCACCCACACGCTGCCAGTCAATCATGCGATAGACAGAGGAGGGAAGAGAGGGGGTGGAAAACACTGCGCTGTCTGAGAGACAGACAGAGAGAGATGGAGAGAAAGAGAGAAAAATTATGACTAAATTTCTTTAGTGGCCTAAGAACGCTGTGTACTTGTGTGCACGCGTGTGTGTCTCACCTGTCTGAGTGAACAGGGAGAGAGAGAGAGTGTGAGTGAGTGAGTGAGTCAGTGTGTGTGTGTGTGTGTGTGTGTGTGTGTGTGTGTGTGTGTGTGTGTGAGAGAGTGAGTGAGAGTGTCTCACCGCTCTGAATGAACAAGGAGTGTGTGTTTGTGTTGCGCAGGCGGATGCGCAGGCTGCAGGCATTGACTGCGATGTGTTCAGTAGATGTGATGTTCCTCAGGCTGATGATTCCTGGGACGAAGTATCCCTTCATCAGCAGGTAGTTAGTGTGTGATGCCTGGTGAGCTTTCACCTCGAACCGAGCTCCGCCTTCATCCTCCTCCTCCTCATCCAGCTCTTTAGTGATGCTAACACACACAAACACACAATTCTGTGTCATGTCATTCATGTCATTTCAACATGGCCGCAAGTAAGATAAAAAAAAACAGTAGTGTTTTCAGTGGCTGGTGGTTATTAAGAGGGGACGCACAGCTTTCTATTGTGGACTAATATATACATTCTAATATAATACTAACAAACAGACAAATCAACCTTTTTTACTCTACCAAAGCAGCTAAAAATGACCTTTTTTCTCCCTGACTAATTAATCTTGGTTGTTATTCTTGTTTAATTTTACTCTCCTCATAAGAATGAGCATCAAAAGTCTTTTCTAAAATCAGATCAGCATTAACATTGTCTGCCGTCCTACCAAAAAGCAGCTAAGCTGAAGGAGAAAGTGACAGCTAGCTAGTTAGAAAAACAACACATTTCAGAATGAATGCAAATAATCAAGCAGAACTTTATACTTACAACTTATTTGCAATATTTACCCATTAGACCGCCACTGCAGGCTCCGAGCAAATCAAGGACTAGCGCCGACATGATTCAGTTTGATATGTAAGACATGTTCATTCCTGATTTACAGATTAGCATATTCTCTTTCTCTCTTTTCTTAATATTCTCTTTCCTTATTTTTTTCCATCCTTTCTTTGTTTTTATTTCTTATTTTTTGTTTATTCTTTCTTTATCCAATTCAACTCCTCATTCTTTCTTTTCTTTCTTATTTTTTTGTGTTACCTCTTGACCACCTCGTTGTCCACCAGTGTGCTGTCCACCACAACGATCTGCTGTGGTATGGAGACGTCTACGCTCATCAAGCCCAGGGTCATTAATGTGAGGCAACACGCTGTCGCTCCTCCTGCAGAGTCCATAGGGAACACCAGCATGTCCTCCACATCACCAGGGGGCACCAGACACTCTTCCTCATCCTCAATTCCTCCTCCTCCTCCTTGACCACTCTCCTGCTGTCCCTCATCCTTCACTTTCTCTCTCTGGAAGGAGAAGGTGTTGGGTCGGTCCGCTCGTCCATTCTGACCCAGAGCCTCCAGAAGATCATACACATCATTATACAGTGTACTGGGGAACCGCCAGGAGAAATACCTACACACACACACACACACACACACACACACACACACACACACACACACACACACACACACACACACACAC
>JAQQZR010000016.1:3357173-3374455 GCA_030068235.1 Notoglanidium macrostoma | reverse complement strand
GGTGGACTGGCGACCTGCCCAGGGTGTACCCCGCCTCTCACCCCAAGATGCTGGGATTGGCTCCAGCTTCCCCATGACCCAGACGGATAAAGCGCTATAGATAATGGATGGAATGGATGGATGGACTATTTCAGGTGTCTTTATCGCCGAATTCCGGTTTATCGTCAAACTCGTGTTGGCGTTTTTAATATAGAACCGCAACAATGACCTCTAGTGTCGGGTCCTGATAATGCACCCAGGTTTCGATTATCAACAGAAACTTTAATATACGGTCCCAAATTTATTTCAGATCTGAATGGGTTACAAAAAGAGCTAGGGGTTTCTACAGGGTATCCAGCACCATAGGAGAAAATTTATTTACGAATTGCTGTATGTCCACAATTTCAGTAGCCGTAACAAATTCCTGTGAGTCGAATTAGTATTATTGAGACGTTACTCCTTGTTCAGATACATTATGGTTTGTAAAGAAAATGAAAAATATGAGGCACCCTACTTATACTTTTGTTTTATTTCAAAATATGCAATTAAAACGGACGCTCCGAAAACTAGGCGGAACCTCTTAACAAGTCCTCGTTTCCCTGTACAAGGCGGACTTATTTTGCAGGGTGCAAACTCCTCATATAGGAGCACGATGGATTCTCCGAGAGTGATGGATTACATGATTGAGGTAGAAGTCGCTGCTGAAGATGTGCTCTCTGACAAACAGCAGGTATGAACCATAGTGCTGGATATTAATTCTGATTTTGTTGAGTCTGAAGTTAGCAAGAAGCTAAACTAGCTCTCATCCACTGACTGCAGATTGTTGATCTGGACGTAAGAAGAAACAGAAACCGGGAAGCGATGAATGCTTTGAGGAACAGCGTTCCTGATAACGGTGACTGCACTAAACATCAAGATTTTAAACCTCTGGTTAAGTTTTATATAAAAGTCAGAGCCTGACAGAACTCTTCATGTATTGTGTAACGTTATTTGCTTCCCTTGTCCTTAAATAACACAGCACAACATGATCATTTTGTTAGAATATGTCTGCGTTTTAGGTTGTTAGATTCTGGTTTCATTGTAAAATCAGTAAAACAAAGTTATACGTGATGTGATGTATGTAAGGAATAACACAAGGTGGCGTGTTGTTACAGGAGAATAGGAGTAGGAGGTGGTGTGATGAAGCGGAGGTACAAGTGCCCACCCAAAGTTGATTATTATCCCAAAACAGCATACCATGAAGTGTTTTATTCCACAGCAATTTGTCATCCAGTTAGCTCAACCTCAACATTTTTCATACTTTTTATGGATACGTTTTATCGTGTGGAATGCCTTTGAAGCACGTCAGTTCCTGTTATCATTTACGGCGATAATCAGTCGTTCCCTCAGCAGCCTTTCTTTAAATAAAATCAGAAACAAACGCAGCTCGGCATGATTTCGAGAACCCGGGAAGTTCATCTGTCCTGAAACTTTTCCGAAAACTTACTGTTACGTAGTGCTGAAAATGGAGACTCCTTCCATAAATGTTGAATAAACGTCTCATCACAGTAAATGCTGATGTGTATCAAAGATTACACGACATAAGAAAACAAACAAACATATTTTTTAAGTTTAACAAGTGCATTGATACAAACATGTGCTACTGTCTGAGAGCTGTTCTAGAAAACGAATCAATCTCCTGACCAATCAGAAAAGAGAATTCAATAGCGCTGTGATGGGGGGAAAAAAAAAAATTATTTGCATGCAATTTCAGCATTCTCATTTATATTAATTACAGACAAAGTCAAGGTTTGCTTTGGGAACATGTTCATTAAATTCCCAAAGGAGAGCACCAAGTCCATGATTCAGAAAGGTAAACAAAAGTCCATGCTCTTACAACACCTATTCTGTTTCACTAAACTCTTACTCAGTGTGTGTATTATTATTATTATTATTATTATTATTATTATTATTATTATTAGTCGTAGTCTTAGTCGTAGTAGTAATATTAGTATTTTACCTTTCTTCTCTACAGATCAGGAGCAGCTCGAGCAGGAGATCAACAACCTCCGTAAAGGTCTCAAAGCAAAAGTAAACCGGCTCAATGATCTACAAGGTAATCTGCTCTTACAGTAATGTTAAACGTAATGCACATTAGCACATAGCATAGCATAGCAATATAGCAAAGAGATTAGCATAGCAAACAAAGTGTGCCTTCCTGTGTATGATCGACTCCAAAAGTATTGACACCCTTCAGGAGAAGGAGGACTCATTGTTTTTCCTTTAGCAAAAATTGAAAGATTCTTTTACTTAAACATTGGTCAAGAATTATTTCCACAATCATTGATGCTTTGGGGCTGTTTTGTGACATGAATTGTACTAAATACCAGAATATCTTCACTATAGATGGCTGTTTCTGGAAGATAACGATGTGTAAATACTCATACGGAAGGTTTATGAAGTGATTTCTCCATATCCAGGTTGAAAAACGAAGCCCAGTGTTTGCGTTATTGATTTTTTTTTCATAGACCGTACCAATAATTCTGGAGCTGAGTATAGATCACTGGATGTACAGTATGTTTGGAACGTTGGTATAAAATTGCGTCTCCCAAAGCTGAGCACTGTCGTAACTCCTCACACAGTGTTAATGATCATTTTGAGAAATATTAGCAAATGAAAAGTTTTGGCTCATTTCGCAGGGAAGCCTGAACTGAGAGGATACGACCTGACTCCGCTGACCGGCGACGAACTCAAGGCTATTAATTCCATCCTGAAGACATAATATCAGCTCCGAGTTCAACTTGGATCAGGAGGGATGTGCAGTAGTGAGAATCGTACGAACACAATGGCGATGATGATTAGTGAAGACGCTTTACTGCGCACAACTTGCTGCACTGAGGAGTATGAAAAGCGTTGCTAGTCCTGCTGCTTCACACAGCGTACCTGCGAGTTGTTTTGATTTGTTTAGAGATGAGCGAAGAAGTTTGGGAAATCATGTCCTCAAACAACACTGACATTTACAGGCGTTCCTTCATTTCTTTAAAGAAGAAAAGAGGTCAAAAAAGGGGGAAAACATCTACTAAATGTTTCTGACTGAGGTAATAATGCGTCATGCTGTTTGTTTTGGATCTTCCTGCAAATCCCGTTAGGATATTTTTCTCTCCCCAGGTTATTTGTCTGTGTGTGTGTGTGTGTGTGTGTGTGTGTGTGTGTGTGTGTCTCTAAGTGATTTGTAATGTCTTGTTATCCATTCTTGCGAGAATTTGTGAAATATTAGAATAAATGGTATAAATAGTTGTGGGGTATTTCATATGAGGAGTGGATACAGGAGTGTATTCAGCCGCCAGGGGGCAGTATTTCTTTCAGCTTTATACACGGGGGTTATTGTGGTTTTTTTTGTATTATTGGTGATGGGATTTCTTCACACACACACACACACACACACACACACAAACATGTGCACACACCACTGGTTCAGGTTTTGGATGCCACAGTATAATTTTCTCTTGAAGGAATGTTGTGTGGTGAAGCAATAATAGGAACAATTTAAAACCTCAAATAAACAGCTCTCCTAAAATGTAATAAAGTTTTGTGGATCCTGAACGTGACAATTACTCTTTTACAGGAAAACCGTGAAGCTGGAGGAATTGGCGTGAGACGGCGTGTTACATAAACGTGGTCAGGATTAGTGGTGGCTTCTCGAATGGGTAGCAACGCATTTAATGACCTGCGAGGAACGCGAGGCATACGTTTTGTGATGTTACACGTTCTTGCGTTTCTGCTGTGTAAATATATCCGCAATAAAATTCGAGCAAGTTTCCCAGTGACAGAACAACATTAAAGTGCATGCAGTCTTTCAGATATAGTTTAGGTATGAAATGTCTATCACAATGTGACAGTGATTTAGATTTTCCATTCATGCAACCGCAGTGGAGTGGAGAATTAAAGAAATGCCTTTATAGGATAAATCACACTCATTTCCTACATGATCAAGTGCAGTTCATTATGTTATGTCCTGAAATTGCTTGTGAATTGATGCTAGTGGGTGCTAAGAGTAGGGGGTGCTGATCCTTTTGAAATCACTGCTGTGTTCATTTCTACATTTGGAAAAGTGTCAAAATGAAACTATACAGCGCCCTCATATTTGTATTTCTTAGATTTTCCAGATTATATTGCTAATAATTTCGCATTTAATGGATTGAATGAACTGTTCCTAAGCAACGTGTACCTTTTTCTTTACATGCCGTTACATGGTATGGGAGTATACACTTTCTGTAGAGGTGGGAGTGAAGCTATTAAAGTCTGAGTGTATAATGGTGTCTTTAGTGTACTGAGATGGTTATATGGCATAAATCATGGCATGTTTAGTATAGCAAATTGGGTTCCTTTAAGGAATGTAACTAACAGACTATCTGATGAGCACTACACCAGGTTTATCCACAAGCACCCAGATGAAATCACAGATGATGGATGTGAAATGCATCATGCCGTTTATAACATGTAATTTTGGATCATCCTGTAATTACAGAAACATCTATAAAGATTTCCAGGAAACGTGCAGTTGCATACCTGATGCATAAACGATGAATAGTTTCCAGCACCTTAGTTCACCTAAAGAATTAAGGCCTGATGAAGGATCGTGAATTTATATTCTATCTCTAAATTAGAATCATGTTGTGGACAATAATCGAAGTGAAAATTTCCAGGAAAGGTTTTCGTAGCATGTAATACCAGTTAAGTTGATTTCAGTTCCAGGTTGTAACACTGTGGAACTGGGGGTTAAAACTTATACAGGGCACCACATATAGACTGCAAATGAATTTCAGTACACTCGAATGTTTTTGTATATGTTTAACCTGTTTGTCTGCTCAGGAAGTAGTCCTGACTCGAAAGTTTATATTAATGCATTCATTCTAATCCATAAATCACCACACGTCTCTGCAAATTCAGCTTTGTTATCTCAAGAACACATTTATTTTCATAGGATCGTTTTATCGCAAGAAATTTCTCTCATCGTCTCAGGAAATAATAATAATAATAATGACAAAATAACTTAAGATCATAAGACAGATACAATTAGCTGTTTATCATAAGTAAATATTATATTTCAATACACGGCCCTTTTGGCTGTCTGTAGATTTTAGTATTCATGATAACACTAAGTCCTGAAATAATAGCAATGGGTTACATGGATTGTACTGAAAATCCAGTAAATGAAGTATCTTGGGAGATTAATGTATCATGTTGATCTAGAGACCTCATCATCGCAAGTAACAGCGTTAAAGGGCTCGGCTCACCCTTCCCAGAATCCTCTGCATTAAGTAACAGGTCGGTATTTTTGATGCTAATCAAGCCACAACAATCCAGTGACACTGTAGGCCATAGATCTTAAATTGTAACATGAAATTTGTCAGTGTATCTATATTTTAAATTCTTTAGACCGATCCATTCTGTTTATGTATGGTTACTCCATATGTACTGGACCAAAACCGGACTCGGCCATCTCATGGGCGACTGCACAGGAAAGAAAAGATGAAGAATATTTCGTTCAAAGCTTCAACTTATAACATGTGAATGCAGAAAAAGTTCAAGATGGGTTTTGAAGGGATCGCTAACGATGAATTTGTGAAGGTTTTGCTGCACATAGTATTGGTTAGTGTCGAGTTCGCATGTTCTCCCCGTGCATGCGTGGGTTTCCTCCAGGGACTCCGGTTTCCCCTCACAGTCCAAAAACATGTGAATTAGGTTAATTGCCTACTCTAAATTACCCATAGGTGTTGATTGTGAGTGTGAATGGTCTCAGCTACTACGGGGCCCAGTTAGCATGTTGTGGCGCCTGTCCCAAGCCAGGATGAATTGTAAGGTTCCACATCAGGAAAAACCCCAGCCAAATGGATGTATTTAATAATTTCTTTAAGCAGAGATGGATCCATGATATATATAATAAAATCCAGGTTTGTGCAACTCTGTTATTTAACAGTGTTGGGAAAAGTAGCAGGTTGAGACAGCACCATCAACACCACACAAATCAAGGCATGAGGTTTGACAACTTGAGAGGAGAGACATTTTTGAAACATCTGCGCTTCTGTTGATGCCAAAAATCCACGGATTTTCCATAACGAGATCTATGGCGGTGTCTCGCTCTGGCTGCAATATGAACAACGTGCACTGCACCTGCCTCCAAGCTGCTGGTGAGACTGTATTGACAGGATTAAAGTATTGAGACAGGAAGTGGAGCTTATCATGGAAAAATACTTTTGCACCAGATATCAGAAAAGAACATAAATAACCATATATTCATATGGTTACAATACTTTCACTTGTATCATTTGTAATGTTGTTAGATTTACATGCTATGTGCTGGGATTTATTGGACATCAGCAAAGCAGGCTGACAGGACTAGTTATCTACCCTCACCAGAGGCACAAACCATTTCCGAGGTTCTTCGTAACATCTATACACCTTTAATGAGATGGAGAGATCGCATATGACGGATTGTATGTAAGATGTCTTCCATTTATGCATGCCAAGCAGATAAAGTTGTGATCAGGGAACTGGAGAAACACTGGACCACAGGCACCATAGGATTGGTCCAGGTAATCTTGTGAGACAATTGTTTGGATTTGTTGCTTTATTGCATCATACCTAATTTGCATCGTGTCGAGAAAAGCGCTGCGTTATGGACATACATTGAAAATAAGCAGTTGCCTGTCATGTTGTAGTTTGCTAAAATGAATGGAGGGTTAGTCTTGGTGATGTTTAAGCATCATGAGATGATTTCTGTCAATTCTTGCTGTGAATCAAGAAGAAGAAACAGCCTTCATTTGTCACATATAAATTACAGCACAGTGAAGTTCTTTTTCCACATATCCCAGCTTGCTAGGAAGCTGGGGTCAGGGTACAGGGTTAGACATAGAGCCGAGAAGGTCAAGGGCCTTGCTTAAGGGCCCAACAGCAGCAGCTTGGCAATGCTGGGGCTTGAATTCCTGACCTTCTGATCACTAACCCAGAGCCTTAACGGTTGAGCTGCCACAAAGTTCTCAGAATTCAGAACTCACAGAATTTACCCAAAACATAGTGGCAAGGCAGCTATGGGGAATCGAATGGATTTGGTTTCATGCCTGTACTGTATTGCTATCACTGTGGGGTTTCTTTTAAATTGAACTGAAATTTGTGACTCTGAATGTCTGTGTGAAAAATCCAGCATCCAGGCATCTTGTTTGGTCTGGCTGAGCTCTACAGTGATCCAAAAGCTGCCATAGAAGTCTTCTCAATAATATGTCTAACAGTAAAATGAGAATCGAGACACTTGATACCAAAACGCAGCCATGCCACAAGGCTGTTTCTATAATTTTTGAGCTATTATGAGCAATATTTGTTATGAATTCCTGCTGCTTGAAGCTGTACGCCGTCAGCAGGGTCGTCCAAAGTGCAACTTCAATATGGCACGAGCACATCTTGCTGTAAATTGTTATTCTTCCATGTTTCCACACATCGTTCTTCTTGGGCTCAAGGTCTTACCTTGATTTAAGTGGTTGTTCTTTCATGTTTTCATTCAGACTGCACAACTATAATTCTTCTTGCCTGAGCCTCTTGCCCTTGTTAACGTGACGTCCACAGCAAAAACGTCAAGAGAAACGTGTTATTGCTCAGTAGGCGTTGGTTTGATTGCACTCCGTGGAGCTATAAAAAGGGAGCGCTTTCATTTTTCTTTTGTGATTGAAAATAAAGATGTGGTTGGCCACCAGGGCTGGAAGGAGTCGCAGTTCAAATGGCTTTTAAAGAAATTTTGTGGTTCATGAACAAGAATTCAAATCGCAAACACTGACAGCAAGGAGAGCCAGTTTAACAGGTACTATAATAATTTTCACTGGGCCTTCTGGGAACTTCTGAAATTCTCAGGAATATAACAGCAATAACAGAGACAGAGGGGAAACAGATTCAGGAGGCCACACACTGGTGAAGTCATGGTTACAGGCGCAGGCGTTGTCATTAACGTTAACCTTGAACCTATAAAGGCCGATAAAGTACACATGCAGTGATGGCTCAACAGTTAAGTCTCTGAGTTACTAATCAGAAGGTTGGGAGATCAAGAGAGATCAAAACCCTGACTCTTTCCACTCAAGGGGTGTTGTATCATGGCTGTGCTGAAAACCCAGCTTCCTAACAAGCTGAGATATGTGCAGAAAAGAACTTCACTTTGCTGTAATATATATGTGATGACTTAAAAAAAATGACTTATAAAAAAAGAAAGTTCTCACTCACTTTCAAAATGAAGCTTGTCATGTTACCGAGAAGCCACTCCTGAAACGTTCCTGTGGTGGAAAACTTACTGACTGTTAAAAAGCACTGACTCTTCTCTCCCCAGAAACCTTCTGTTTAAATGTTCTACATGCTACCTGTATGGGATCCCTTACTACTACAAACTAAAAACGTTACTTTATAAGATGCAGAACATTTTTTGGAGGAAATATTTGTGAGTATATCATCACTCCCATATGTGTTTCTTCCCCAAATTGTTTCCATAAAGTTGGTAGCACAAAGTGAGCTCAATGAAAATGTAGCGCGTTAAGGTTGCAGTAGAAGAACTCGAGTGCCCTGCACAGAGCCCTGACCTCAACCCCACTGAACACCTTTGGGATGAACTGGAACCAGACTATGCTCCAGGTCACCTCACCCAACCATGGTCCAATATGTAACGGAAAGCCTTTTTTCTTTGGATGTTAGTTATTAATGGATATTATCAGATTAATAGAGATGGTTTTGGCTGTTAATATGGGTGTGATGGTCAGGTGTCCGCATACTCTTGGCCGTGTAGTTTACATATAATATTCAACAACAAAACCTACTCTCAAAAGCCAAATATGGGGGGAGTGAATTATTCCAAGAGGCCCAGAGGCATAATTTTATTTGCAACTAGCTGAGGAATCTGGGAAGAAAAGGACATGTTTGGATCTGTAATTTTTGAAATAATACATAACTTATAAAAATGTCACATACAAATACACGCACACACACACAGGGAAAGAGAGAGATTGGATTAAAAGTCAGGCAAAAGCACTGATACAGGACCTGTTTTTGACCTGGGCTTGATCTGATTACCTGTCAGCAGTTTACCACATTTCTTGTCTGAGTACTAAAATATTCTGTGCCACATCATATCTGTAGACTGGCCAGCTAACTAAGTGGGACATTATGTTTCATCATTTCTGAGACCTCATCTGGCACTTTACCTTGCAAGATGTACACAATTTCATTACTCAAATCAAAATGTACACAAGTTAAAGTTGATGTACACCTTCAAATTCTTTACTCAAGCTAAACTGCAAACATATGCTGGCTTTATTATTAAAATTGAGTTATTTAAAAAAAACAAAAAAAGGGAAGACACTTTTACGGATATAGCATTTATGGAAGGAGTCTCCAGCATTGAGGCTTTGTACCAGTCAGTAAGGTTCAGGACTTTGTACCAGTCAGTAAGGTTCAGGACTTTGTACCAGTCAGTAAGGTTCAGGACTGAGGAGTTTTTGGCATAATTTCTAAAAAAAAAATATAAAAAGAAACAAGGGCAGTTTTATGACCTGATGGCAGTTGGATGTTCTGGATGAGGTTTGAAGGATGACTTTGGATAGGAAGGATAACAAATATAAAAAAAAATGTTTTTTCTTAGCTCAATACACTTGAGTGCAAACGTTTCCATCATGTATGGTGTTTGAGAGATGGAAAAAAAATACCTATATTTTATAGATTATTTAGAAAAAAAATTTATTCCAATTTAATATAATTTAAATATATGGAATTAGAATCAGCCCCATACCGATACTGTTTTCTTTAAAAACTACTAAGCTTTAAATGTTTATTTTTAACTACAGTACTTCACAGTTACACAAAAATCAGTTTCAGTGTAAAAATAATAAAGTGTAAATATAATATAATATAATATAATATAATCAGTCCTAACAAATAATAAACCTGTTATATGTAAAGTCTCTTTATATGTAAAGATTTCCAGTTCCAAAAATATATATTTTTCCAAATCCAATTCTAGTCTTTGCTGTTTGTAATAGTGTCTGAGATCCAGGATATTTTCTCCGATATCTGTTCTGCTTTTTTTGCTAGTACCGGCCCAACAGAGATCAGTTCAGTGCTGTCTCTAATTAGAATAAAAAATTTTTTTGTAACCTTTAATTCATTAAATATCTTTATTTAAATTTCACTGCTTTCATTTTGTCCTACAGCTACGCAAATAAACTTTTGCATTCTAATATCGAAAATAAATAAAATGTTTTATAATATATTTTAATACGGTATATGTATATCCTTATTTCTGGTGCCCCAAACTCCAAAAAATTACATCCAGGCTGTATCCCCGGCTCGTGCCCAGTGATTCCTGGATACAATGCTTAATGATGATGAATGAATGGTGAGAATGGAGAGAATCTGTTGGAGTGGGAGTGTGGAGCTGTTCTGGTGCTGACCCGTCTCCAAAACTCAGAACGCAGTTTCATTGTACTGCCCTGAATTCCAATCTAGCTATTCATGCTGCTGAGGATCTCTCTTCCATTACTTGACAGCAAAAAGGACATCTGCACTTCTTTTGCCTCAGTTTTTAAGAAAATACTCGGTACTACCACTGAACAAATCTTCATGGGTTTTTACACAGCCTGATATGAAATCAGCCTTGTAGGTGAACTCTGACATGGACAAGCCCCATGAGGAGCTTTTTACAGTCAGATAACAGTATGCTCTGTAGCTTACTAATCACAAGAATGTGGTTTTGTGTTTTTAAAAAAGACCTCATGACAGTTTGACTGATTTTGAAGTTGTCAGACTGTCCTTATGAATGAATTTTAGCATTTACCGAACAAACCTCAGGAGAACCAGAGCCTCTCTGTTCTCTACTGCAACATGAAAAATGTATATCTTGCTCCCATACCTCTCAGTGTGATAAAGAGCTTGACCATGAAGGACAAATTTCTGCAATCCTGTACACTCTAACATCTCTTTAAGCTTCTTCTCATGGCCACACGTCTAGTAAAACATTCCATTCAGACCATTCAGATGGCTAGAAGCTCTAGCCATTATCCAAGAACGATGGAGAATATTCCGAGTTTAAGGGTTTTAGCAATGTTAAATGTGAAGCCTCCCTGAATAAAAACACATTATAATTCATTGGGAATATCTCTAATGATTTCCGTCACATAATGGACCACAATGGGAATTGGGAATCCAGAATTGGGCCTGTACCATTAGAGTACAATGTGTAGACATTGTCCAACTCTATTATGAAGGCAAAGTTGTCAAGACACATTATGAACAATACATTCTGTTCAATAACCATTACAATTACAATTTCTTGATAATTCGAGGCTTTTTATAGCAACACACAGGCATGCGTCCTCTATTTTTTAGTGTGTCCAGCTAGAAATCACAGCCATCCCATGCAAAAAGTACTCTTATATTTTATTTTAAATAACTCCTCTGTGCACTGCCAGAGTCCAAGATAAAGGCTCTGATTAACAAGACAGCGTGGTGGATGATGAGCTTAAGAGGAGCTGCAAACTTTACTAGACATGTGTTCCTGCAGGAAAATGCAAGTGTAATTGCGACGGAGTGCAAAAAAAGAGACAAGTGCGGCTCATGATGCCTGATCAGTGTGTTGGGTGAGTTGGTCAGAGCTCTGAAATGAAGTTTGGTAGCTCTCTGAGGAAGTGTGACCAAGCAGGAAAACTCTATTCATTTCAATGGTGAAACAAATGAGAGGAAAATGAGAGAATGAGTCAGTCTATACAAAAGCTGTATACACTACAAGCACACTATTAAGGTGCAGGACGGATGATCGTACGATTGGTTTGGGGTCGGCTTGAAATCTGCAGGAGAAGAAGCTGGACCAGAAAAAGTGGTCTGACACTAACAATAGTGTCCTTGAGATGAAGACTAATGAAATTTTAAGAATAATAATATTAGTAATTATTGTCCAGAAATCTAGGTTATGTGTTTAGAAGCCAATCAGAAATAACAGTTGATAGAAAATCTCCTCTCCGTGACGTCGTGGTGTCATGACTCCAAGGTTAAGAGCCTATGATCCAAAGGTAGGCTATACAATTTCTTTTGCTGTTCTTCATGGTACATTACACACTGCACTATCACTATCACGTTCATAAACAGTAATGCATCACAGTATGTGGCCAGGAAGTGATGAATTGTGCTTGACAACCTGGACTTAACCTTTCGCAGTGGAAGATTAAATATAAAGTGCAATACATGAAGCAGAGCGCTGGTGTACTATAGAGACAGATACATCATGAAAAACTTCCTCATGGGAGTTTTATTTGTTACATTGCAGCACGTCTGTGCTGTATGGATTTATGAGCATCTGGCAGGCTCTGCAGTCCGGGTTAGGAAGAGTTCACCTTTAACCACGCATCTATGTAAATCTGCAGTATTACTGTTTGGCCTAAGGGAGGCTGGTATAAATATGGTAGCAGGGATAAAACCTGCCCCCTTCATCTTTCAAGCATAAAATACTCAGAATATAGATTCATGCAGCTTATCAGATACAGTTGTGTCAGGTGATACGAAAGCTAGATTTCATTTCCATTTTCACTGCAGTGACTGAGAAATGTAAAATACAATTGTGGGTCTAATAAACGTGACCAAGATTAATTATTTATTCTATTGTCTTTTTTTCACAAAACGCCTTTGGAGAGAAACTAAAAATGGATAGTCTAAACGCAATGTCATTTTTTGTTCTGAAAGACATTTCTGCATGTTTTGCCCTGAAATTGGGCATCTTGCGAATAAAATGTGATAAATATAACATGTTAAAAAAATAATTAAAAAATAATAATAAATAAATAATAAATGAATCATGTTAACCACATGGATAAAAAAGAATAAATTAAATAATGCATAAAAACCATGTAACAATCAGCTATGGAAAATAAGTCACGTGAGAATTAATACATTATTAGAAAACAACTCACATTCAAAATAAATGAATCATGAAAAAGAAAATCACATGAAAATAAAATAATTATGTATAAAATAAAACACTCACGTGTGAAAATAAACAAATGTGTGTGGGGGGGGGTCATTTGTGGAAAATAGTTAAATGAATCATTTGGAGTCAGTTTTGCAAAAAAAATAAATGAATCATATGAAAAACAATTTATGTAAAATTTAAATTATTTTATAATAAAATGTAGTGAATATATATATGTGAAAATAAATGTGTTATAAAATATCAAGTGGAAAATATAACAAACTAGAAAATAAGTCAGATGAAAAAAATCACATGTGCAAATGAATGAATCATATGGGGGGAAAAATCACATGTAAACCTTAATATATCGTGTGTAAAAAAAAAAAGAGATGTGAAAAATAAATGCAGTAAAATGTGATGATTTACGTAGGACTGTGCACACAACTGATCTGATTACTCACACAATTTAGGATTTTTGTAAATAAGAGCTTTGGTTTGTAAACTGAAAGATTCCTGACTAAGAAACAGATTTAAATCTCATACTCACTGGTTATTTGCCTAATAATAGTTTACTTATGCACTGATTAAACCATGAATCATTTAATCCTTATGAAGTGTCAGCTTTTATAGAGGTTAAGCCGTCAAAAAGGAAAGAAAGCCAATGCTAAAAGTAAAAAATGAAATGTTTTGACAATGGGAACTTAGTCTGGATTCACGTTTATATATTGTCACCGCTGCAGCTCAGTATCAAATCATGTCACGTGTCACATCTGTTCTGTTCTCTCAACAACAATAACAACACTGAATCTGGCTGGCTGGCTGACTGCATTGCACTTTTCTAACCCCGTCTTCTCTTCCGTGAGCTTCAAAATTGGCTTACCATCTCTCCTGGCACAAAGCTTTCGAGTCAGATTTATTTTTGTGGTTGGCTGTTGTACGTTTTGGGGAAACAGGTTCTGCTGCGGTCACAAATTGTTTCACAGCTACTGATTAGTAGCCCCTAAAGTGCTAAATTCAGTCTATGGAGCTGCATCTTTCCATGAAGATGTAGTCTGAGCATCCTTTTAACATGTTTTAACTGCAACACGGTTCCATCCAAGTGAGTCACAAGCCAAAATCTTGATGCTGCAGGCAAAGTTTCAAAAAGGTACATGCAGTCACTTTTAAACTCTTAACAGTTCAGATATTAATACAATGAATGCACTTTTTATATTATATTTTGGCACCTGAATAAAAATAACCCTTAGAGTGACTGTCATTTTTTTCCATTTTATAAATGCAAAAATGTAAGAAATTAATGCTAAAAATGTATTATTTCTAAAATTAATATTTCAATATTTCCCACATGTTTGAACCCTTGATTGCCAAATTGCCCAAAGGATTTACACAGTACAGTGAGTTTATGCATAACTACATCACTTATTATACTCATTCTTTTATTTATGAATTTATTTCCTGCTTTAATTGCCCATGTTTCTTACTAAATACAGTACATACTTATACATACAGTTCATAAACACCCAAAAGATATTTAAACAAAAAACAGATAAATAAATATAAATGAGGCCATAGAGTTTAATGCCAAGTCTCATATGAACTCTATATCTGAGTCCTTTTTAAACTCCTGACAATTATCAGGTAGTCATGCCTGAAATATCTGGTGAGATATTAAATATATTCTAATTAATAAGCCCAGAGGTCTAAAGGAAATTTATTCACTGTTGGTTTGAAGTTCACAATCTTCAAATTGTTAGTCAATGTGCATGTTCATAAAAGAAAGTTTAGCCTATATGATTTGGCACAAATAGCAGGCCACAAAACCATAACACCTTTTTCCATGAACTGTGGTCCTTATAAGCACTAAGCCTGTTTCCCATGAAAGCTTGATAAGATCATAATAAAATGATTCAAGTAAGGAATGAAGCACATGGGATCATGCTGTTATAGGGAAATAATCAACGACCAGGTGGAGAGATGAAACGGAGATACTGCTACCACCCTGAAGTGATTATTTTCCAGCTGTAAGATTTACATATATTAATGTGCTTGTTCCAATACATGTTACAGTTTCAAAAGTTAACAGTTAACACGAGGACTTGTATGGCTGTGTGCAATTACTGATGTTTTCTGTAAGGAGACGGTTATGTAACATGTATGGAAGGAGTCTTCAGTGTCATAGCTTTGTTCACGTCATAGTTAAAGCTGATAAACATGATAAACCTTGTTTTTTCTTAAAGACAGAGGAAAAAGTGATAACAGGAAATAAATTGTCTTGTGGATGTTCCACAGCATTAAATGTAACCATATATGGACAAAATGTATGATTTATGAGATAAAATTGTAATCGTTGGCAAATTGCTGTAGTATAAGAGGAATAAAACAGACCTTTATTATTTTCTTTCTAACCTTGTATGGAAGTTGACGATGGACACTCCTGGTATGAAACAATGCATTTCCTTTACCTCAGTTTAGAAGACATGAACTCCATCCAAAAACCAGGTGGAGGAAAGTTTTTCTACTGTAATTGCCAACATTAAAGGACCAATATGTAGGATTTAGGGGGATCTATTAGCAGAAATGGAATATAATATTCATAAGTACGTATTCATTAGTGTAAAACTACCTGAAACTATGAATCATTGTGTTTTTGTAAGCTTAGAATGAGCCCTTTGTATCTACACAGGGAGCGCGTCCACCTCTACGGAGCCGCCATGTTGCGCCGCTACAGTAGCCCAGAACGGACAAACCTCTAGAGAGCGGCTTCCGCGTTTTTTTAAGTGGCAGAGTGAAAGTGACTCCGACGATTACTGTACGTTCTAATACAAGCTTGGAAAGGGAACAGTAAGGGACATAGTGAACCTTTAAGTATAAATTCTCAGTGCTTTATCCACCACTGCTCTTGAGGTAATTCCAGATTTTTGCCATGAGTATTGACTATGATGTCATGATCAATCATCATTGGGGCTTTGGTAAATGTCTTTATTATCATAATTGGTTATTTGGTTATTGAATGTGTGTGGGCCAGCTTGGCTAGCTGAACTCTTACTTTACATAATAAAGCACATCAAATACATAGAAACCTCAGGCATTAGAGAAGGTTGATAAAAAGTGTGTCTACAAGCTAAAAAAAAAAAAGAGAGAGATTTTAGGCTTTACAGCAAATTACTGTAGGTAAATCAGAGACGAATCCATTTTATTATTCAAAGGTATCTTTGTGGTATTTTTTTACAATTGACATATTTATGCCTTCATCTTTTATCTGCTGTCAAATTAGAATTAAGTTGTTCAGCCGGGAACAAAAAAACAACCTTTGCCACGTAACCAGCGTTCGTTTGCTCTTGAATAATTGGTATAGATGTCTGTGCCAACCATGTGTGGGCTGACCTGACATGTCTGCCTTTCATTCTAATACCTTATTTTCGAAAAGAAATCCGACTGCACACCCGTGATGACACGTAAAAATGCCATTACAGAAATTTGCTGGTGGCAGAAGAGTAAGGAAAGACTTGGATATAGTTATGGATACATGGGATAGAGTGGAAAAAACTACTGTATGCATTTTGGGTGCTTAAATGAAGTAGATAAATGTAGTAAATGAAAAACAGCATAATTCCACTGCTCTTTTTTTTTTTGCTAATCTTCCATGTTATGTAAACTTCTAATATATATTCAGATATATGATTATCTATTCAGTAGTATAGTTACTTAAATTATTTTGTGTGAAAATCCACAACTCCAAGTAGGTTGCTAGGCAATTACGTAGCTTTTCAAAGTGATATTTTACAAGTAATGAATAGAACATGTGAACTGTTATAGGGAAAATAATCCATGATAGGATGGCGTGATCACGCAGAACTACCGTTACCAGCCCAAAATGTATACTTTTTCAATAACAGAACACCCGAAGTGTGTTATTCTTTGTAAATCACAGCAATTTGAATGACACATTTGATCCTGTTTTCTCTTACAGTGAATATAAAAAGTTTATACGCCCCTGTTAAAATTGCAGGCTTTTGTGATGTAAAAATTAAATCAAGGTAAATCATCTCAGATCTTTCATACATTATATTGATATAGCAACAAAATGCAAGTGAAAAACATATAGATATGTGTCAGGGGGAAAGAGTAAAGGAAAATGCTTACAATAACCCAGTTGCATAAGTGTACACACCCTTTAATAATGGGCCATGTCACTGTGCACACACCCCTTACCTTATATTTGTTAAAGCACTTTTTGCTTGTAACACTTTTGCTTTTTGACATTATTTAGATCCATTCCAAAACATTGATCTTCTTCTGAAGCCATTCCTTTTTTGGCTTGGATCATGCTTCAAGGTGA
>JAQQZR010000016.1:3333531-3357073 GCA_030068235.1 Notoglanidium macrostoma | reverse complement strand
TTATTTAGATCCATTCCAAAACATTGATCTTCTTCTGAAGCCATTCCTTTTTTGGCTTGGATCATGCTTCAAGGTGAATTTTTTCATCTTCACCTGTCTAGCAGATGTCTGCAGGGTTTGTGCCAAAATAGATTGATATTTGGAGCTATCCATGATTACATCTTTGTTGACTAGAGCCCCAGTCGCATCTGAAGAGAAGCTGCCCCTGAACATAATGTTACCACCACCTTGTTTTACCATGGGTATGGTGTTGTTTGGGTGATCAACCCTCTTGTATTTATGCCGAACATATCTTTTAGAATTATGCGCAACAAGCTCTACCTTGATCCGGTCTGACCATAATGCATTTTTTGCCTCATGTTTTGGAGTGATTTTTGTTTTGTTTTGTTTAGTTTTTTTCCTGTGAGAACGTCTGGCCACCCTACTCCACAGCCCAGACATGTTAAAAAAACAAATGACTGTTGTCACGTTTAGGGAGTCCCACGTTCAGAGAGTGTCACATACAGGGAGTGTCGCAAGCAGGGAGTGCCACATCCAGGGAGCGATCAGTACTTATCAGATGTTCCCGCAACTCCTTTATTATTGCCGTAGGACTCTTGGCAGCCTCTCCGATAAGTTTTTGGCTTTCGCCAATGTCCTGTTCTTGGTGATGTCACTGTGGTGCTTTGTTTTCTCTACTCGTTGATGATGTTCACAAAGTCCCAGGGTATATCATGTTTAGAAAATTCTTCTGTAGCCATCTCTGAGATCCTGCATGTGCTTTGTAAGCTCTTTGCAGACCGTGGCTTAATGCGGTCAGATGAAACCAAGAAGATGTCAAGAAAAACAACTGATCTTTATTTGGGGTTCATCCGAATCACATCACTGGTGACAGGTGTATGATAATTACTTTTGAACATGAGTTTGAATGTGATTATTTAATTCCAAGCACAGACCCAAGCCCATTATAAAAGGGCGTGCAAACTTATGCAACTAGGTAATTGAATGGTTTTTTTTTCCTCCAGAGCAATTCTATTTGTTATCCATTTGAACTCTGTTGGTTGTTTTTTCACGTTAACGGTGGAAAAGGATCTGAAATGATTTATCATGGTTTCCTTTTTTACATCACAAAAGCGTGCACTTTGAACTGGGCCGAGAATACATTTTTTATGCACGCTTCAAGTTTCAAGTTTCAAGTTTCAAGTTTTATTGTCATGTACAGATAAGAATGGAACATCATCACCAGTGATGAAATTCTTGGACTCCGAGCCCCCTCATATTTTGCCCAACAAAATAACACTTAGTAAGTAGAAAAAAAGAAAAGATGAGCAATCGCACTTTTACTTGTGTAAAGAATGCCTGTCCTATTATCACCGCATCCACCGGTAATCAAACAGTACGGCCCAAGAGTGAAAAGACGCTAATGACTTAAGCAAACACACTATATAAAGCGACCGCAAATTAACTCATCATCCTTCTGGTTTAACGGCAAGAAGAACAAGTCTGGAAAAGTTACATTCGGAGAAACGTTAAGCTATTGGACAGTTATCCCTTCGCAATATTATACTATTGCACTAATGACACTGTTGTCGTTGCCTCAGGTGTGTACGCAACACCAAACTTGATTAACATCACTGCCAACATTCCATGCACAAACACAAGTAATGAAATGCATGTAAGTGCCTGCTTTCCGAAAAGACAAGCCCTTTCCTTTGCCCTTCACTACCTGAGGCATAAATATCACACCATTTTAGCTAAATTATATCTCTGTCTCCTTCAGGTAAACAAGAGCATTGCAGTTGCATAATCATCGATCATGCTGTTTTATAACTTTTTTTTTTACATGATTTGCGCTCCAAAACCACAAACATCTGGCAAAAACTGGAGAAAAATGCATCTGTGGTTTGAACATCGAAAAATTCTTGTGGAATTCTTTTATTGCGCAATTTGAGACATCGAGGCAAATGGAAACTTCAACCAGCCTCATTAATAAACATTATAAAGCATTTTTACAACTAGCAGTTTGTATCTCCTTAGTACAAGGTGACCCATGGTCCATGGTTCGTCCTCAGGTAGGGTTGTGTGCATGTTTTCCCCGTGTTTGTGTCAATTTCTTCAGGGTTCCCAGGTTTCTTCCCACCTCCCAAAAACATATCTACAGTGTGTGTGTGTGTGTGTGTGTGCGTGTGTGCGTGTGTGTGTGTGAATAGCTTACCTGTAAAACCTTCTGTCAAATGTTCTTTTGGGATGTACAGTTAGGAATAACAGATTTCCTGATCACACCTCTAGGCAATAGCTGATTAAACGCAAACACTTGTGTAGTCCAGATCACAAGAGGTCACACAGGACTTGTGCTTCTCCTGTTCATCTCAGATGCAACATGTTGTGACAGACTTGTACTTTTGCAGTGCTGTCTCCATAAAAAATGTCTCTTTTTTTATGACCCTCGTGGCTTGTCGTAACTAATGACTCAGGAAACTCTTTTTATCCGCTTTTAGGTGGGTAGGAAACACTTTTTCAAGGTACAGGAATACCAGAAGGACTAAAGTGGACTCGGCTGTTGGACAGTTCCTGATTCAGCATGCGTTGTAGGCTTACCCTACAGCTCTGGATGTTAAATCCTAGCTTTAATCAAAGAAAATGCTATGAGGGATTAAATGAGTATTTAAGTATTTAAATACTCTTTGGCAGCAGACCAAATGCACAAGTGAGTGCTTTCAGCCCAGGGTGTAGAGTAACGTGAGAAGAATATGTATTGAACACTGACACCATGCACTCCAACTTTGATCAGAAGAAATTTGAAACATCACATCTCATGTAATGTTAAACAATATTGTGTAATTTTCTTCTAAATTAGAGTAGCAGATTTACCTCCTGCAATGTATTTTGATAAACTCAGTCATCGTTGAGAGCAAGGTTTCTTTAATTAAGGATATTGATGCTAGGATAATATATGATAGTTTAAGAATATCTGTTCACAGAATTTTATGAAAATTTGTATTCAGAACACTTCTGATCAGTTTGATTGGTTCGCCTTTGGGACATACAGTTTTGGGGGATAAGCAATTTAATACCGGATGCGTATTTAATACTCATGAATGCAGCAAATGAATTTACATGCCTCAGAGTTTTGATGAGAAGACTGTGTTTGTGGATGTTCCTGATTTTTCAGTGTAGAAGCCAAACATAATCTTAGAACAATACAGAAAAGTTGTCAGTAAGGAGCTTCTTTATTTCATCTGACTTCAAAGTCTGGAATCGTAGGTGCCATAAGAAAGGAATAAAACAGTCTGGGTCATGCTGTTATAGGAAAATAATCAATGTGATGATGTGCAGCTACTGTTACAATTCTGAAGTTTTGTTTCTCCACAACAGCGCTCCAATGATTACAATTCATATTTTCATTTATTTCATTTATTAATGAACAACACAGCACATGTTTAAAATCCATTTATAGTTACATTTAATGTTAAAAAAAAAATGTACCAAGAAGGACCAAGACATATAACAGTCTCTTGTTGTTTCTCTTGTTAACTGTTTGGGGGCCAAAGGCATTTACTAAATTTTTGTATATTTTCTTATATTTGCCTTTAAAGGCACTTGCATATAAAATTATACCCATGTGTTTTATATCAAAATGTTCAGAACAGGTTCAGGTCTGTCTATAATGACGCCCCATTTGACCTAGAGTACTGTGTAAAGAGACAAATCTGTCCTAATCTGAAAAGTTGAAGCCTGATTTTCTAAAATCTTTTCTACGATTTTCTAAAATCGCTGCTGCAACTTCAGAAGTTGAAAACCTTTAGCACGCCATTTTTCTCTAGCCGATGTGTTGTTGACTGAATGACCTGAACTTATCTCAAATATATTGATATAGAAATGCACAGGGACACGTTCATGGTACCCAAAGGATTTTAATAAGACAAAAACAAATCCCAAACTTCTTTGTCATGAATTCTTTCCCACAGCAGAAACTTCTTGACTAACAGCAGAGACGCTTTCCGTAAAGTCAATGATTATAAATTTTCATTTGTTAGAATGCATTCATTATTTAATGGATTTGTATAATTACTGAAGATTAAGATTATGTCATATGTCTGGTATACAAGTGTAATTTTGTACTATAGAAACTATAATGTATTAAAACATACATGGTAAAATATGTTACATTAAAATAAACCTGTGATTTGAATTACAGCCAGGCCTGCTGTCAAAAATAATCAGCACCTTCTGACATTTCACTATAAAATGAAAACGCTATAATTTTGTCACAGACATCAGTGATGAATCTAACTCTTTATTGCTTGGATGCTACAGGTCATTGACAACTTTTTGCCTCAAGGTTTGCTTCCTGAAATTTTGTGCCAGACGGAAAATCCAGCCAAACCCACAGAAATGACGTATCCACAATAAACACAGTTTACATTGTTTTCAGCTAAAGATCTTATTGGTGCACACAGCTTTTGAACAGTGGCCATAATGCCACAATCCTCGGAAAGTTCCCCGTCAATTTTTCCAATGTAAATACTTTTGCGGGCTATGTATGTCTAGTCTCAGAATTTTAAAAACATATAAAGAAGATCTCCATGAATTATTTGTACATGATTAGCAAAATGAAAGCAACTTTTACGGATCATAACTTAGCTGTTAAAACCTTTTCACAACATAAAAGATTTATATAAGGTAACTTTATTTATCAAATAGAAGGTGATGCAAAGGGAAATCCGTAAGGGTAAGAATTAGAGGGCGTTAACATTTTTTTTATCATGTCATAGATAAGTTCAATTCAATTAAACTTTATTTGTATATCACTTTTAACAATGGAAGTCACAAAGCTGCTCAACAGTCATATATAAAATCTGGTTGCAAATTTTAAACATATGAATTTATAAACGTGTTCCTAATGAGCAACCCTGAGGCGACGGAGGTGAGGAAAACTCCCTGAAGCAACAAACCCTGAAAGGAACCAGACTCAAAAGGGAACCCATTCTCATTTAGGTGACACCGGATATGTCCCAAACGGTCGACTCTACTCTACATGACTTTTCTCAGGCCGCCACAATTAAAGTGAATATGAACCTTTTTTTAGTGTCCGCTTTGTTGCTGAGATATTTTAGTTCTTCTGTTAAATATGTCTTACATAAAAATGATTTTAACAGCTTATTTAATGATGTTTGTTTAAGCAATTACCAGGCTGTAATGTTGCAGAAATATGACCGATTTCCTCCAAATGTTCTATTATTTTATAATGACTTGCTTCACAGTTTTAATAGAATGTTGCTGACATAAACCCAAATGTACATTCAGACTGATCTGTAGACATATGTGTTCAAAACATGTATACATATGTACCCATGTTCTCAGGATGCCAAGAACGGTTCAGAAAAGGAGCTAGAATTGTTCGATGGGGCACTTTTAATGCTTCACTGACGTGAGGATAGTACATGTACATGGATGACGAGATGGGTGATGGCTGCTGTGAAAAAATGAAGAAGATCATAAGCTTTGTTCTGAGTAGAGCTTTCACCATGTATAATTTAGCCATGGTGGGAAAGACGGAGAAGGAGAAGGATAATAAAACAATCCATCTCTGAACCAACATAGTTACAAAATTAAGCCAGATCTATTCTGATCAATGGAATTCTAGATAGCTGAACAGCCACCTTTTGGCTGTGTCATGAAGCTTGTAGAAACACATACCACATTTCCAACCACAAAATATTTTCAGTGGAAGCAGAAGACACCGCTATGCTCCCTGAAATGATAAACTCAATCCTGAGTATTAACTGTTCATTTAGATGGTATCTTCCAGATTCAAACGTCCTCTTTGAGTCAAAGACAGGAGGCTAAAACTCCCTACACCACTCTGATCTTTATCTTCGCTGGCTTAGAGAGACAAGTGAAGCAATTCAAATTGCCAAAGTGTTAGCTGCTGATAGCGTGTGTAACTGCATCCAGATTAGGACTATGTTTTCTACCAAAACAAAAAAGGAGCCTCTGTTTCACCCATTAGAGCCATGTCCTCATGTACTGCAGATAAAATGCACTTGAGTGCCAAAATCGGCAAGATCAAGTGTTCAGAATAACACGCTGATGGTGTCCAGTGCACAGGAAGAAAGCCTATAAAACCTACACCTCCTGTGCACTCTGGACCTCCTGTGCAAACAGGACTGAGTGCCAAGAATATTTCCTGTTAAGTTCCGTTCCACTGATGTGAAATTATAAATGTGGAGTGACAGAACACTGCACCGTCACTTTGCAGGATGTGCAATCATCACTTTATCTATGATGATTAAGTTCAGTTCCATTTGTATCATTTTAAATAATAAATAGCTATTAAATTAAGCAACATCACACAAGCAAGAGTGCAAACTGCACGACTGCGAGCGTGATATTGCATTTAATGCGACAGTTCTAAAAACAGAAAATCTCTATAAAGCAGCTGACATTTCAGACATAACATGGCCAAATATTTTTGGTAATTTTTGCTCCACCAACAAAAATAGTTCCCTAAGAAGCCATGACCGACTGACAGGCAGTAGTGTGGTAACACTTTACTATAGCTCAAACCGGAATTTTATGCACTGAGAAATGTACCAGTGCTGTTCTAGTAAATATCGGCACTTTTGTAACACCACTCGTCCATTCAAATGATTGGACCGGAACTAACAGTTATAAGGAAGCTTGCTGTATTAGAAAAATAATCAATGGCAGGGAAGTAAGCCAATAATTACAATTTCTTTTTTTATTGAATAATGATGTCACTTTTTTCTGTTTATAGCTACGATCCCTCGTATTGGGGAACATCCGCATTTTAGATTTCCATTATATTTCATGCTTGAAATTGTATTATTTTATTGGTGGATAATTTCGCTTATTTCACGTGTGTATTCCTTGAAAGAATCTGAGCGATCTGCTAATAGAATAAGAATTTATTTTAAGTTTGTAATAAATAAATATGTCTAGTAATCTTATAATGATAAATATTAGATGACTTTTCTTTTATTCGACATATATTTACTTGCTATCTTTTTTTGCCTCGAGCACACAGGTATAAACATTTGTTCCATCACAAACATTTTTTCTCCCTCTTGAGGCAAATTAATATAAAGCCGTGAAAATGAATCAATGCCTTCGGACCAGTCAGAATCAAGAACTAACAGCTATGCGGTATAAATAGTAATATGGTCCATATACTGCAAATTGAGGGTCTCCTTTGCTTATACAGTTCTTAATAGAACCCTTTAGGGAGCTAAGAAACCTTTTTGACATAGAGAGAAATGCATGATACACTGTGGAATCTGTACATACACTCAGTGTTCACTTTATTAGGAACACTGGTACACCTGCACATTCATAAACTGGATGATGAGTGTATATAAAAATCTGCTTGTTTAGCTCCCTGTTGCCATGGGTTTTCAAGTTCATAATTGAAACACAAGCCAGTCAACAGTTAATTTTTATAGAGGATATTAGTTTTAAGCATAGAATGTCATTTCCACATATTTTTCATCCTCTGTCAGAGTTTTTTCTTAAATCCAAAGAAATCCAAAAATCCCCAGCTGAGAGATTCATTTTCATTACTTCAACTTCCACTCCTGTGCACCTTTCCCTTGGGAATCCAAGCACATGTGAGCAGGTCCAGGGCAAATTCTAAGTTCCACACCCCCCACTGGCTGGAATAAAAAAGAAACAGTAAATCCCAAGACCCATGGACATCTATATTACACTTGAACGTCAGGTTTGATGGCTCAGTAGGCTGCATTCTTTCGTTTGCTGTTTTGTGCCACTGGGCTCATGGGACAAATTTCACTGGTACTGATGATATTAATAGTGATGTTTAATTCAGTATTAGACAGCAGTACTGCACATGTTATGTTTTGTGGGGAAAAAACAGATCTGGCCAAACAAAAACAGAAAAAAAGTTTTAGTCAGACAAAATCGTTCACTCAGATGAGCGAGTCATCTTTAAAAAATAAACAGGTTTCAATAAATAGCCACAATGTTGCTGAATTCAGAATTCTTGAATCTGATCTGATCTCTAAAAAGTGAAGTCTCCATAAGTCCAGCACCCCTGCTGGCTGACTGCGGTATAATGTTTAGCCCCGCCCATCCCCATGTGTTTCAATTTCAAAACAACATGTGACTTATGTAGTCTAAACTGTCTTTCCATCTACAGTGTCTAATTCAAACAGTTAGTTTTTTGCTATGCTGATATCTGCACACTTTTTTATTTTCCCAAAGAAATTAGCTTTTAAAATGTTATTCTACCATAAAGAAAGAAGGCGTGGCTACACCTGAATGGGAGATTTTCCAGGAAGAGTCTAATCAACTTCACCGCACAATTTACCATCATATACCTGCATATTTGAACTTTTCTGGGCAAATTCACAAATACAACTGTTATCCATTTCTGTTAAAAACATTTGAAACATTGAGAGGTTTTAGAGGAAAAGGTTACTGTAATTGCGTTAGCTACCTAGCCATATAACAATCATGCTAGCTACCTAGCCATATAACAATCACGCTAGCTACCTAGCCATATAGCGTCCATCCATCCAGTCAGCTATTGAAATTTATGCAAAAGCCCTTTGTTTGTCAGTCAACATGCACTACCAATAACATTAGGATGGATTTTATAAGTAGTCAGTTAGCTTACAATACGCTTGGAATTGCCATGAGTCCCAAATAATGAGTTTTAACTCACCTTGGTGAGCTCACTGCCAACTCATTGCGCCTTAGTCACATCCATCTGTGAGCGAATTTCCTGTTCATGTGCTATATGTCCTTCCTAGACACTTTGTAACAGTCAGTATGATGTATTAACTGGTGTCATGTAAGCAAGAACAGGAACTTACTTGTTTCATGGATATTCCACAACACTGAATGTAATTAGAAATGGAGAAATGACATGATGACATGCCATTCATTTTTATTGACATGTCTTGTCGTTTCATTTTTATGTGTTTTATTCCTTAAATAGCTTTCCATGCACAGTTTTAATAATAGTTCCTGTTACGTTCAGTCAGTGCAGTGCAGACATTACGAGTAACAACATCTAATATATTTTAATTCTGAAGCTTTAGAAAAGTAGGACACCTAAATGGCCACCAAAGCAGTGATTTGTTTGTTTGTTTTTTTGCAATACTCATGAACAGTGATAAAAGGGGAATCAGTTGGATTATAATCACACAATATGGCAAAATAAAGTGTTAGAATTTGTATGCTGAGATTTGTTTATGTGATGCAATAAGTAGAAACGTAATATATTATAAAACATAGATCATGTTAATGATTGGTGTTTTAACAGCTGAAAACTTGTTGCTTTATGTACAGTCCTCATTATTTGTTTCTCTTTTATCGAGTCCATATTTAAGTGCCATCTAATCAGAAGCATTACCTCGTGGTATTGTAGGCTGGAAAATGAGAAAACAGCTCAGTGTCGTTTTAGTAGCTACAGTGTACAACCATCAAACCTTGATTGGAGATTTTTGCCCAACTTGTGATTTGGAAATCAGATTATTATAGCAAGTTAGTCTTAATTCCTGGCTCTGCGTATGTTTAATTAAAGGCGACAAAGCGGAGCCGATAGTCAGTACAAAGAGTCAGCCTTGGGTGTTGCAGAAGACGAGCTGTAACATGATGAGTTAGCAAGAAACCAGTTGTTGTGTTAAATATCCTCTCTTTGAATCACATGCCGCATTATTCTACAGGCTCGTTGGTTGTGTAAGCATTCCACAATCCCACCACTGTGTTCTCCTTCTTTCCCGTCACGTCTCTCAGTTAGATAATGGAATTCACCCTTCTCTTAAGACAGATAAGCTCTTTTCTTTAAGGTAAGCCCAGGTGTTAGGACAGTAGAATGCATGGGCAGGACATTTCCAGCATGGCTTAGCTCTCCAGCAACAGATGGTCACGGTAACCTCCCCCTTATAGGCTGAGAAAAAGACAGACAAAACAATCAAACCATCAGCTGGTGGGGAAAAAAAGAACCTGTTACCTAATTTTTTTGCTCAAAGGTTCACAAAATTGTAATAAAATTGCGGTCTGTTTCCATAAAACATCACTGAATATGTATATGTTTGGCAATGAAAGCTAAAGATCTAGTGCAGAATGATCATTTAGTAAGAAATAAAACACTCTTTGACATAAAACTCCACACATTCTACAAGAATAAATGTAAAATTGGTAAAAAAAAAAAAACATTCAATATGTCCGTTAATGAATGAAAAATTGCAATCATTTACAAATTGCTGATGTATAAGAAGAATAAAACACTTTGCGGTGCAGTGGTACAGGAAAATAATCAACAGTATGGCACCATAACGAAGCAGGGTTACTGTTACAACCCCGAAGCTGATTGTTTTATAATAACAACATGTCGCGAAGTGGTTTACTCCTCTTATGCAACTGCAAATTTGCTCACAAGTGCAATTTTGTTGATTTATTAAAGAATTACACACCATACTTTTTATCCAAATGAACGAGCCCATTAATATAAACCTGCGAATTATTTGAAAAACTTCTATCAGAGCTGCTTTTGTAAAAAAGATTGATCCATCCAATCAGAATCGAGATGCTGTGATATCACTATTGATAATTACCTTTCGCCACAGAAACTGCTGCAATGAGAATCGGTTTGCAGAGTGCACACACATCGCTGCGTCGTTCTCCTGTCTGCCGCAGAGCGCCGTGCACGCTGAGAGCCTCTGTAACTCGACAAGCCGTACGGCACCACGCGCCTGTCGACACCCACACACACACCAACACATACACGGCAAGAGGGTATCGTCAATCGCAATCTATTAAACCCATGACACCTTTGATCCTTTTCATCCTTTTCAGTGCACTTCATACTTCCTTTTTTTTAAAACCTGATAGTTACTGGTAGCAACACCTGGGTTGAGTTTCAAGACACTCATTATAAGGGATTGTTATAAATCGATTCTTGCACGCAACCAAGTGTAAGGCAGCCATTAGTTTTCTGTGTGCGTGCGCGACACGGAGCCATTATTTTAGCGACGTGGCAAGCAAAACACAATTCAAATTCGGTAACAAATCCAAACTAACAATTCCTCGGACTAATCCCACGACGTTTGTGATCTGACTCACAACTTTTCCACCTTCGTCCAATTCCTGTTTGATGTAAAAATGGAAAGGAGGAAAACTTATAACTGTGGTTTTATCTTATCCTGTCTAAAATGTGTATATATATATTAGGAATGAAAATAAAGCTTGAAAGGAAGCAGCAGAGATCGATGGTGCCCCTGATGAGTGTACGCACGTAATGCAGTTAGCTTGCTTTGCAAATCTACTGAAGAAGCCTTGCAGCTAACATGAAATATCAAACAACCAATTTTCACACTGATTCATGTGTTTAATTAGTTAGCTTTAGAAGCTTAGTTAGTTTGTAATGTTTCTTATCAAAACTGAAAAACTCTAAACAGTACATATCTACTAGTGGCACAAGTGAATTATTTCTTGATGGTGTGAACGTAGGGTAAAATACATTCCAGTCCTCTCACGATCGATTTGGATGCGTAAATTTTGATTCATAATTTTTTCTCTAAGTCATCTGAATTCTGTTTGATTAAATAAATATATAATAAACACTAGACATACATTAAGCCTTGTTTTATGGATTAATCCTCAGAATTTGTTTATAATCGTGTCTCAATGATGAAACTGAATCGAATCATTAGGCGCATTGACTCTTATTTCCTAATTAGTTTAAGAATGTTATCACCTACATACACAATCTATAATGCACAATTAAATGTACAGCTTAGGGATGTACTGTATTAGGATGCATTGTGGAGGAAATAATTTTTCCTTCATTTTCATACAAGTATAAAACTCTACATGACTACAAGGAGTAATGTTTTTTTTAAAAGGCTGTTACAGGTACTAAATAAAATGGACTAAAATATTCACATCTGTCTATATTTACAAGTGAAACGTGTTCACTGTTATGTTATTATATAATAATATACACTCTCAGAAAAAAAGGGTACTATGCTGTAGTTTTACGCTGTAGTACGCTCAGGGGTACAAAGTGTGTATCTTTCACATGCAGACGTGCATGCAGTGTACTTTTAAAGTAATACTTGATATGAATGGGTTAATGGTTAAAAAGTGCTCTTTAACGTTTACGTATTTACATTACAACATCTGCAAATAAAAAAAGGTACCACTTTTATTGTTTTGAATGAATGGAGCAGTTTAGTACCCTTTTTTTGGACACTGTGGTGTTTAATTGGGTTAATCCTGCATCCTGAGTTAAGCTACGGTTTTGGATTTTCTTTCTTAAGAATGAAGTGTAAATTAGGAAAATTTGGAATGTTCAAGACTTGCAAATGTGAATTAAACAAAATGCTATGCACTTAAACACTTATGCACTTTATTATGTTCTCTTTCTACAAAAAAAAAACTTTTTTATTTTTTTCGTCAGTTCAACCCACCTTTTCAGCACGGTTTCAAGTTTCTCCTCTAACAGACCTGATCTCAACTGTAATGATCTCATGAACAGGACCAGATGAAAACCTATAACTCAGGACTGGAACTAAATTGATGTAGAACTTTGTCCTGCTTTAGCATTCCTGTAATATTCTCTACTTAGCAGTGGATGTAGATGCTATCATGAGAAACTGCAGCACTATGTTCAAATACTCAATGTTTTACTTTCATCTCTCACACATTTGGGATCCTCTTGTCCTCCTTGTTAAACAACTGCAGACCTTCTCAATACTAATCTCTTGAAACCTTCTTGATTTTCTTTAATTCTCGCACATTTTAACGGTCATTACTTTGTGATGAAAATGAAAGAAACAGGCCTCCTGCATTAGTACAGATAATAAAGTCTATTCTTAAGAGCTTTAAAGTCTTGAGTCTGTGTTATTTTTTGAAAATAGCATAAATATACTTTTACCAAACATTTCTAGACATTTCTACGACTTCTAGATCTGTACATAAAATGTGGCGTTGACTTCAGTAATGGTTGTCTTTTATATTTTCAGAAACAAAATGTAATTTTAATTTCATTACCCTTCGTGGTTGTTTTATATTGATTTTATGATCATCTTATTCAAACAGATCTCAAAATAATCATCGTAAACAAGATTGATTGATAATTATTTGTTTGTTTATTTATGTATTTCATTTTTGGTTCCAAAAAAATATATTTTTTGATCCTGTCACATTCCCTGTAATAGTTATTTTTTATTTCGTTTTTTATCACTAAAATTCGAAATATTCTTTGTAATATTTGCTTGTTAATTTGTTTGTTGTTTAGCTGTTTATTTATTTATTCAATAATTTATTTATGTATGAACATTTATTTAATTTTTTAGCCTATTTTATCGAGAGAAAAAAATCAGTTTAATTTTCAAATCATCTAAAATAGGTCGATTTTTTTTTTCCTGAACACAACTTTTTAATTAATTGATTAATTAGTATTATTTTTTAAGTAAATGGTGAGAAAAGCGTGCACTCACTCTGGCGTGTTCACCCAGATGACGTCCAAGTGGCAGTAATAAACGCACTCTTTGTCTTTGTACGTGTAACACGTGCACCGTTTGGCTCTGTTCCGCGGATGAGAGTCGCGCGACAATTGTGTGACGACGTCGCGGTCGCTGGCGGATCCGCGCGCTCGTCCCGTGGGTGCCGGTGCCGGTGCAGTCCTCGCGCCCAGGCTCGCTCTCTCGGGCTCAAGTGCGCTCTCCTCGCGCGCGACAATCCGATGCAGCGAAACGCCTGAAAACATTCCGGAAAATAAAGAGGTGAGCAGTTCTGTGAAAGAAAAATGAATCTAACAACACGTGAGTTTGAAGTAAAGCATTTCCTCGTTTACAGTGCATATGATCACCTGAGGCACGAGACAGGGAGTAAACTAGGGGTGAGCGATATGGCAAGAAATATCACATCACGATACACGATATCGTACACAATTCTTATGTATCACGATATTTAGGTTTGCTAAAAAACGTTTTTTTTTATCCACGTTTTCCCATATTTCACGTTACTGTTGTGTTTAACAGAAAAACATTTCTGTGCATGTTCTCCCCAATCCGTGTGCGTTTCCACCGGGTTCTCCAGTTTCCTCTCACCTCCCAAAAACATACCACTATTTAAATATAGATTATGTGCTAAATTGCCTCTAGGTGTGAATGTGTGTGTGCATGTTTCACTGACATGCACTGGCATCCCATCCAGGATGTATTCCCACTTGAAATGGATAGGCTCTGGATCGAACACAGGATAAAGCGCCTAATTAAGATAAGCAAATGAATGAAATCATTACATTTTGAGGAAAAAACGGTTTGATGACAAAAATTACATGTCTGAAAAAAATGAACGTTTTATTCAGTTTGGTTAAGGCCACCAATCAGCATCAAGAGCACCCAAACTCGCAGAAACACGAATATAATGAACATCATTCCATTATTATTTATAGTCTGTTGGAATAATAATTAAATTCCTGGTGTAACGCAGTGCCTCCAAAGCTTCACGAAGCGCATCAGAAACATTCCAAATGTATAACTCATCCACAGGACTTTCTCTAAAGATCTCCGACTTGTTACGACACTTTCATCATGATCCTTTTTAATAAAAATGTAGAATACCGTTTGCACGTGCGGCTGTTAATCCGATTAAAATCAAAAAGCCCAAATCCAGAAGCGACGTCTTGGCCATCCCCAGGGATTGTACTTCAAAAAAAAAAAAAAGAAAAAAAAAGGTGGGAAAAAAACGTCTCCGATGAACAAAAGGTGTTCAGATTAGTTCCAGTTTAGTTGATCTACAGCTACATCTAGGAAACCACATTTTCATGCAGACGCACCGCATGTTCCCGGTGAAACCATGCGCGTCTCACGTGGCACGCGCTCCAGAGATACGTGCGTTAGTTAAGCAGCTGTAACGCACATCCAGAAGTGTGTGGTGTGGTGTGTGTGTGTTGGTGTGTCTGACTGCTCTGGCGTCCAGCAAACAGGTTTTTATAGAGTATACAGCCTGCAGAGCACCACCCTCTCTACTGCACCCATGTGATATATCTTTCACCTGCAGGCCTGGCTTATCGGGAAAAAAAACCAAAAACTTTGCTGCGCGCGCGTCATGCATAATCATCACCATCATGATCATCGACAGTGGAATGTAACACTTTATTATACAAATACTTACATTATATTTAGGTACCGCACCATACATACATTGATTTTGTTATCGGGATAATAACAAAAAGTATTACAATTTTTAAAAGTTTAAAACATGCAAATGAAGCAATTAATAATTTAAAGAAGTACTGACCATTAAATACGCAAATTACACATACACATTTTCAGTAAACTGTATTTATGCAAAATTCTTTTCTTTTGATAACACACCTAATGATCATATTCTCACCCGGAACAGTTTATTTATTCTTTGTTGTTGTTGGTGTTGTTGTTGTTATATAGAGTTAGAACCTTATAGCTCCATGGTCCCTGCTTGTATCCTGAGCTCAAGTTACTGTCTGCATGGGTTTCCTCCAGGTTCTCCAGTTTCCTCTGGCCTCATGAAAACATGCATGCCACAAAAACATGCAGTTGACCTGGTGACTCTGAATTGAGCCTAGGTGTGAATGTGTGTGTGAATGTGTGTGTATGGTTCCTTGGAATGAACTGGCTTCCCATCCAGGGTGTATTCCCACCTCGAACCTAGATTTGATGGAAAATAATTCATAATCGGAAGCAAAGTCATTGTTTTTGCTTTGAACAACTGTCCCTCAGAGAGGAGTGTTACAAAATAGTATTGTATTGTATTCTTGATTAATATAAAGGTGACTGAATGCCTCAAACAGAACCAGACAGTAAGCTGAAAATGCAACATCAACATTGTAAATAAAGAAGATTTTTTTGTGAGAGCTTTCCAATGAACCCCGCCTCTTGCCTGAAGTCAGCTGAGATTGGCTCCAACTTCCCCATGACCCTGACAGATAAGCAGTATAGATAATGGATGGATAGGTGGATGGCTGGATGATGGCCAATTTGCCTATGGTTGTTTATGTTGCAGCTGCCTTAGACATGTTTTGTATAATAGAGGCATCACTTGTCACTCACCTCTAATGACTCTACTGTAGCATCTCTCCCATAATGTTTACCCTGCTGCCTGAACATCCATGGTATAAACTCTTGGTTGTGTGCTGTTATTGGAAAAGAATTCATGATTTGATGAAAGTGAAGTTACTGATCCCACCTCGAAGCTGATTATTTTCCAATAACAGCATGACCTGATGTGTTTTATTTCTCTTATGACATAGCAATCTGCTAACATTAGCAATTGTTATTTTACTAATGAACGACACGCAAGGTTCGAATTACTGGGGTGACAGGGGTCTAACTCGGCCTAATTACGACTTGGCCAACCCCAGAAGAGGTAGAAATAGCAGTTCTGCAGGGTTACAATATTTATATATCCTTTTAACCTGTAACTATAAATTATACAATATGTTTCCCTTATTTAGGCCTGGGAGAATTTTGTAATATGGTTTCAGACACTCCTAAAGTGGACCATACCATTTCTTAACCTTGACGTTAGTGGCTCGCATCCTGATTAAGGTCTGTGCTGACAGGCTGGATACATGGACAGTGACAGAATGAAGGATTAGTTGTTGTACAGATACCTTTTGGCATCAATATAGTTGATTATTTCACTTTAATAGTTGTTTGTGTGGCTATGGTGGTTAGTTAGTCTTTGTCATTGTATAATTCGCATTCACATGATGTGTCACACTCTTTATCTATTTATAGTTATGTTTGTTGATGTGGAACATCTGTGAGAAAAATTTGTTCCAGTTATTCTGTCACCAGAGTGTCTTTTTGTGAAGGTAATAAATCGTAGTTTACCGAGAAACCATGTACAGAGTGAAGACTTTGCCATTGTGGAAATGTACAAAGTGAAAAACTGTTAAGTGCTTACACTGGAGGGTCATCGTCATTGTTCATCTGACTTCATATTCATTTCTGAAGAGATCACGTCTTGTACTACGGTTAGAGCGAGGTTGTTTACTCATTCACTTACTCCTGGATGCTATTTTTCCCCTCACAGCTGTAGGCTGTCCTCGCTCATAAACATTAAATTCCCCCATTCTTGCTTAATCTCTGGAAGAGCAGTTGTAATGAGTGTTTTTACAGAGTCAACAGGAGTCCAAGCCCACAAGAATGAAAACCTCTCAGAAAGTTTTGTCTGTGAAGTGCTTGTTTTGAAAGTCATCTCAGTATGTCATCTTTGATTTGACCGCAGACGGTATTTAAAGTATTAAATAAATAAAAAATAAGAAGAATAAATTTGATAGTGGGTGTCATTTAAAACATTTCCTAAGAATGCTATATTTTCTGTGCTAAATCATGGAGAGGTGTGAGTTAGCCAAAAAAGTTCTGAGCACTGTGGTTAAATGATTTAAATGAAGTGTTTTCTTTTTATTTTGAATGTATTTACCCATTAGGGCACAACGGAATGCACACCATCTCTACCATGAGCTCTAGATCTGAATCTGATCTCCGTCCTGCACCCCAGATTCCTTGAATAACTTGCCTGCAAGGTTTCAGATGACATAACAGGGCACAGACCTTGCCAGCTGCATGGGAACAGGCCATACTGAGGTACCTTAACAGAAAGGATAGAATAATGTTTGGTAAAACACGTATTTACTGATTCGTCAGAAGATGATTAATTATCCATAGTTCCAGCTGTGATTCAAATCACAAGTTTGTTTGTTTAATGTTCATGTTCTCATATGATATTGTTTCTGAAGTAATAGCTGATTTAAAGGGACTTGTTCAGTGGACGCTCTATATAAAGTGATGATTTGTGTCAGCGCTTTGTAAGAGTTAGAATAATGAGGAGTTTGCATTTTATGTTTTTTTGGTAGCATGACAAGATGGGTTAGGGTTAGCGTTAGTTTTTTTTTATTATTATCTTACACTATTAACTTTACTATTTGCATTATTAAGACAGAAAACAAGAAAAGCTGTGAGGGAATGACTGTGTATAGCTGCTATAACATACGTAAGTGATAACAGGACTTTCGACAACTTTAAAGGTCCACTATGTAGCAAATGGAGTATATATTCCATAATATACTTATGGAGTTCATAAGTCTGTTTTCCTTAATGTATAATTACCTTTAATTATGAACTATTGTGTTCTTGTAATCTTAGAATGAGCCCTTTATATCTACATAAGGATTGGGTCCACCTCTACAGAGCTGCCATGTTGTGACGCTACAGTATCCCAGAAGGGACAAACTTCTAGAGAGCGCCTTCCGCATTTTGCATTTTTATAAGTGATAGTACGAAACCTAGAAGGATGCAGCGGAAAAACAATGATGAAGAAAGGAAGTCAATGAGGAAGAAAGAAGAGGAATCAGTGTTTGCTGGTGCTGGCTAACAATTTTGAGAACTCAAATTTTGAAAAATAGAGGATGATACTTACTATTTAGCATGGAAAATGCAAAGAGTGTGAATGTAAGTACATGCTGTTGGAAAACAATCAACTTCCGGTTGGTAACTGTAGCTCCACTGAGCAGCTTTCAAATCATGCACACGGACAGGCACATGGAGGAGAGCAGCAAGGGCAGAGGAGGCGGATTTGCTGTTTATGTGAACCATAAATGATGCAACCCTAGAAATATTACTGTCAAAGCTTGTAAGACAATTATTAAGCTTCTTGCTTTTGGGCAAGTTTTCACATGCTATTTGTTTGGTCCTTTATACACCACCCTCCACTGATGCAGCAGCCACAAAGGAGCAGATACATAGTGTGGTTAGTAAACTAATCACGAATCATCCCAGTGCATTCATAGCAATCTCTGAAAATTTTAATCCTGTATCTCTCTCCTCCACATTCACAAGTTTCTCACAGTATGGGAAATGTAACACAAAAGACTATATGATATCTGTTATATGTCTAAAGTCAAGGAGGCATACACATTCACTGCCCATCCCTTAGCAGATCTGATCACTATTTGTGCATCTCGCTCCCACATACACACCCACAGTTCACCGGCTCATTAGGAAAGTGAAGAAATGGAGAATGCTGGGTCAAGAGGCTCTGGAGATGGACGGAAATATGCTTAGTTGTATAGGAAGGACAATGAGAGGCTTAACCATTGGATTATAGACAATGTGAACATCTGTGTGGAAAACTCATTATCTTCTTCTTCATTTCTAGAACTTATTCACACTGATTCTAGAACCTGTCAGATGTTTGAAATTTAGCAATCTTGGTAGCTACATTTAGTACAATCTTAGAAAAAGAGTTCTTTTATGGTTCTTTAAGAGCTTATTGGATAATTAAGAGTTCTTAGCTTTAGGAATGAGTCCTACTTTTCAGGGGACCTTTTCAGAGAGATAAACACTGTTGTAGTGTTCTACATAATACTTTTAAGGGTTCTCCAAGGCACACAAATTAAGGATCCTAGATTCTAGTATGACTTATAGACAAGCAGGAAAAAAAAGATTTGTTAATGCCCACTTCAGTGTCGTACTGTTTGTAAAGAAAACATGAGAAAGACAGAGGAACGGAGGAGGCAGGGTGGGTGGTGGACGTTACCTTCTATATCATGGGAATGCTAAACACAAGATTAAAATCTCCGTTCCTGGTTGATCCCATTGGGAAATTAATCCTGAAAAAACAAGTATGCTGGAGCCTCGCTGCACCTCCAGCACGGAGCATGTGGAGGGCAATGTATCTCATCCAGGTTCTGACTGAAATAGTGACGTTGCATGCATTCAAGTGCGCCTAAATTTGTTCTAATTGTAGAATACTAATCTGAATACCTGTGATACCAATCGATAATAGGGTTATTCATTTGTTTCACATGTAATCAGATTTTATCCCAAAGGAACATGAATTTAAATGTAAAACATACTAATTACTGCTTAGTTAATAGAGAATATTCTGAAGAATAGTTAACATACTGAGTAATTAATTAATAGTTCTTCATAAGGATAAGTGTTAATTAACTACTCATTACTTCTTGCTTAGTTCCTGTATGAGTGGGTGTGGTTCCCCATCTGTTTTGTGTTCTCATGTCACACCCAGTATTCCCAAGACCAGGTTGAAGCAGTCACTAAAGGTTAATATATTATAGGATGAATAGATTAATGAGTTAATTGTAGGAAAGCGAGCAATAACCCATGGACAGGATGGGAGCAAATGAACTAACCACTTCTATCTGTATTTATTATGTGTGTATTGTGTGTGTTCTTGTCTTTCCAATAAGCTTTTAATTATGTTTTTTTTTTTAAATATCTGTATTTACTGGTGTACCTCAGGGTACAGTACTTCTACCATTTACTTTTAGATGCTTGAACTACAAAAAAAATTGCTTTCATGAGATACACTTGAATCCTTTTTTTCCCAGAGAAGAACAGAAGCTCTGATTGAGTTTAATCTGAGTACGTAGAAAAAAAAAATAAGTGCTGGAAACTTGAGACCTTTCAACAAACAGCTAATGGCCACACACCAACTATAGTCTGACAAGGTTTTTCTTCTTTTCTTTTTTTTGAGCTTCCACTTTTTGGCACTGCAATGCACACTTCTGGAGAGAGATCATTTCTCAGTCCACGCTAAAGGGATATTTTAACAGCTTGTGCAGTGAAATATGAGATAGTGACTCTAAAGCATGTGAACATGAGGGATGTTATTCAAACCGCTGGTGGGCCTGTCATGGTCATTATCTAATGTTCTACTGAATTATTCCCATAACAGAGCAGTAATCCTTAACAGAGATAGACAGACAGACAGACAGACAGAGAGAGAGAGAGAGAGAGAGAGAGACAGAGAGAGAGAGAGAGAGAGAGAGAGAGAGAGAATAGATAGCATATGCCTAAAAATCATAAACTCAAAACCTTTCATGAATATGGTACAAGGATGAAATCTCTTTACATTACAGATCTGTTGAAGTCGCAATTCTGATCTTGATTCCAGCTGCTAGGTTAATCACACATTTAATGTTCTCATTCTAAAATTTTTATTGTTTCTATAGTAACAGCTTACACAAGGACTTGAGGAGATTACGTAGCATTTATGAAAGGAGTCTCCGGTGCCAGTGCTCATTTTCCCCAGCCGAGCCAATTGACATAGGAATCTGGAATGACTGAAAAGTTTGCAGACGTTTTGAACTCTCCAATATTAAGTGACACCCCTGGAAGTCCCGCCCCTTTCCCCCATCTGGCATTAGTAATCTTTTCGCCAGTGCACTCGTCTTGACTCGATTTTCAAGCTTGAAAATGCTCTGACGTTACCCATTCAATTTTTTTTTAAATATGGAATAAAATATATGAATGTCTTTTCAACTTAGCTAACATTGGTCTAAGTATATAATTGAAATCAGTTCACAATTTTTAGGAATCCGGCTACTGAAAATTTTCAAAGAGAAAAAAAGGGCAAACACACCAACAACAAACTGTCAAATGTAAGACTTTACAAACAATTTTAATGCATCTTTTAATCGTTTTTAAATTCGTGTTCTAACAGTTTAAGCTGCAGTAGATTAACTGAAAAAAAAATGGCAGAACAATTTAATTATTTAATAACATTTGTGACATAATCAGAATTTCATGCAAGTAAGCTACCAAGAGAAGAACAGTAGCTATATCTTCATCGATATCTGTCACTGTTCTCTGTTTTCATTTATTTCTCTGAAGTTATTCCTCCAAGCCAGGAGATGTTCCAGAAGAGAGGATTTCCTGAGAGGAAGATCTTGCCCTTAAGCTAAGACTGCATGTGGTTTAGTCTTGATTCTCACCGTGGCATGAAGGCAAACAACTGCAGAGGCCTGATGAAACTTAGAATCCTTCAGGTGATCACCATGACACTTTGCTTGTGAACCGTCGCAGTGATGTATGACCCGCTGCTTATTGCTCCCTAGGGGGTAAAACTGATTGTTTTCCCAATGCGTGGTGACCCTTTAACTATTCCCAGCATTGCAGCTTCTTACCGAGACCATTTCCTAACTTTTCAGTCTTCCAGGGACAGATAAAGGATGGAGACCCTCACCCAAGGATAGAAAAGGATAATAACCAGGCATTTGTTTGAGGTAAGACGACTCCTCGGCACTCACTGACGAGGTCTCACACCCTCTCCCCTGTGGCCAATTTCAGATAGACAGGTCTGATCCAATTAAGGGTGGACGTTGCCTTTCAGTCACTGTTCGACAGCTCCTGACTGGATCCTTAAAGACAAATCCCACCTGGACTTTACAGCATTCCGAGACCCATATCTTTATTTTCTTCTCTTCAACCATCTGTTGTTTTCTGTGTACTGCTTATAAACGTTTGAAATGGGCTAATATGCTAGAAATTTTTTAGTAACACTTTCTATGAGGCCCAGATTCATAAATCATTGAAACTGTACTTAAGTTTGTAACTATTCCTGAAACACCTGAAGTCTAACCAAAGGTCTTTTAGTTCGTATTTTCCAACAATAATGACAATCACAACTTGCCGGTATCAAAGATGTATTTATTTGCTACTTGAACTAAATTACTCAGTCACCTATAAATAAGATTGACTGGGATCTAATTTGTAGGGGAAATTGCAGGAATTGTGCTAATAAATAGCCAGAATATTACTATAGACATTTAAATAATGTACATTACTGTCAAAAAAAAAAGGCGTATTACACAAAATCTGTGGTTCTAAAATATCAAAAAATTAAAGAGACATAGCGGTACAGTTACCTTGAAGGGACAGGAAGTTTTATTATCTTTGTCTTTACCTTAAATGTGTTTGCTAATTAATAATACAGTTGGTTCATATGTTATGATTTTCACAATTCATTATTAGTTATAAAGGTTGTGCAGTACACCACATGGCATTATAATGAAGAGTGACACATGTTATAACATAATTATACATTACCGAGGAATTATTTATAGCTCATTATTAGAGCTTTATGAGACACCATGTAAGGAGAAACACATAACAGGCTGTGTGTACACAACATGGATTATTTTCCTCTAGCAGCATGACCCGAAGTCTTCTATTCTGCTTATACCACAACAATTTCCCAGTGATTACATTTTTTCAATTTATTCATAATAACACATCATTATTGTGAAACATTTATAGTTTCATTTAATGTAATGGCTCATACCTTTAATGTTTGTCTCTTATCCCTTACTTTATGGAAGCTATAAAAAGTCATTCCCTCACCAGATTCTCTTTTTTCTCTCTCTTGAAAAGTAAACACACACACACACTCACACACACATACATACACACACACAAAGTGTAAACTTTGCTGTCTCAAGTCTTTCCCATTTCGGTAAACTTTTTGACTATTACTAAGTGCTGCTGATGAAGACTTCTTCCATTTTCTTAAACAGAAAACTTCACCATAACAAAGATTATACCTTTTTCTTTGTTGAAGAACAACACATTTTATTAATATGTTTATTATTAGACTTAGATTATATGGAATGTCTGCCATACAAGTCCCTTTGAATGAGTTGTTTATATAGAAACAATAATATATTAAGATAGATAGATAGATAGATAGATAGATAGATAGATAGATAGATAGA
>JAQQZR010000016.1:3284016-3331964 GCA_030068235.1 Notoglanidium macrostoma | reverse complement strand
AAATTGCCCATAGGTGTGAATGCGAGCATGTGTGGTTGTTTGTCTGTGTTGCCCCTGTGGTGGACTGGCGACCTGCCTCTGGTGTATCCCGCCTCTTGCCCGAAGATGCTCCAGCTTCCCCATGACCCAGATGGATAAAGCGGTATAGATAATGAATGGATGGATGTTAATGGGAGGTGGAGCAAATTCGCCAAGGTCTGGAATAAGACACAAAATGTCACCCTCAGCTGAGAGAAAATTGATTTGAATGGTCGGGAACAGCCCAGAAACCATCAAGGCACAGGCGTAACCTCAAGATATCACCTTGACAGAATCTTGGACAGAGTCGGGTTCCAACAGGACAATGACCCCAAACACACATCAAACCTAGCTGTGGAATGGATAAAGCAAAACATAAACAGGAAAATTGTTAAGAATTTAAAATATTAATATAAATTTTTTTTTTTTTTTTAAATGATTCCAAATTAGTAGTAGAAAATGGTAGAATTTAGTGCACATGTGTGCAAGATCTAGTATATTTACAAACGTGTCACTTTTTCTTTTTTAGATTTGACCTGTATTTTGTTTTTCTACATTTGTTCTGCTATTTGTTTCCTTTTTTCCTTTTCTATATTTGACATGTAATTTTTCCTTTTTCTAAATTTAACCTTTTTTTCTTTTCTACCTGTGTAGACTTGCAATTTTTGACCATGTAATATAGATTTAAATTTTTCAACCAGGAGAGGCTAATATAAGGTTGAGTGCAAAAATTTGCACCCCCCTTTTTAAATATACCACTATTTCACAGTTAATAATTTTTTTTTTAAATGGGTTTACTTCATTTATAATGACAGCCTAAAATGAACTGACTTTAAATCTAACACCGTTATCTTTATTAACACACTCCCTTGTTGACATATCATTGACTCTCTTTTGATTTGTTGACTTAAAATATTATATGTGCACTTTTGTCCAGTGTTTTGTTCCTTGTAATAACGGATGCTTTCGCACTCGTCTCTACGTCTAGTGAATATTTTCTTGACCTTTGTTGTAGGTACAAAAAACCTGCATTTCTAAAACCTTTACAAGCTCTTTGTTAGCAGCAGGAGCAGGGGGAACTTTGCTGGGTTTGGCTCCTGTTAGTGTGTCTTGGCTTCTTTTTCTTTTCTCAACACCAGGAAGATGTGAGGAGATGCTCAGCAGTAAAACAATGTCTGAAAATTTATTATGGATTGATGGGATGAACCATCCACAATTCAAGGAAACATGTAGGAAAGTTATGTTGTACTGGACATTTGGAACAGGCATATTGTTCTCCAGCAGCACTGTTTATATACAGTAAGTGTTTGTGTATTTTGATGATTTGGGGTTGAGAGTGCTATCTAACACTTCACTCATTATTCTTCCGTAAGTGTTGAATTTGATTGAGAAGTAGTGAATGTGAAGGCCATGGCATATGATTTCATCATTTTCATCCTTATCAAACCATTCAGTGAGCCCTCGTGCCATGTAAAATGAGGGTGGAGTCATCCTGGAAGAGACCACGGCCATCGTAGAAAGGTTTCATGACAGGAGAAAGCTGTTCAGCGATGTGCAGTAACATTTCTCTCAAATCCACGCCAGCAAAATACCCCTTGTTTACATTTCTGATTAAATTCATACTTATCTGTATATACAGTTCAGCTCTCATCTTCTTATATTATTGATGTTATAAGTCCCAACTTTTATGTTCCACAGTCTAGATTGAATTGTTTTGAAGTTAAACAGAAGATAACAATAAAGATCCTGCATAAGGTAAACAATATCTTTTTCTGGGGTTGGGTAAAAAAAAAACGTTTGCAATGAAAACGCCTGCTTTGGACACAGAATGATTTATTTTATCGAGGACAAATGAAATTCCAGATTGCGAACAGGACCCTGTTTCGTATTACAATTATTTTGTTTGACTCAAGGAAACTCTGTGCAGATGGGATGAAAACAAATGCCTGTATAATAGTTCAGTCTTTTTGTTGTTTCTCTGTTTCTCTTTGTAGTACCAAATTGTAAATAGCTTAGAAATGCATCATTCACACTGCAGATGTGGATAAATGTAAAAGTTTGTGTTCACACATGAAGAATACAAGCTGTATTTTACATGCACATGAAGATGCACAATCTGTCGTGTTTTGTTATTAGTAACTGTCAAAATGGTTGGGCAAATATCTGCAAATTTTACCTGCGACATTCAATGTCTATTTAAATGCAGTGTAAAGCTTTGGGAAGGCTAGCTAGCAAGTGGTGGTCTGTTACATTCAGCTTTTAGGAAAGAAAGAGACATGTTTCCATAAGTTTATTTTGACTACTTTATAGGAACATGTAAATTCATCAGCACCGTCTAACATTGTTGGCATGAAAAAAGCCTAAATTCCAGTTATAATTTGTGTGCAGATGTTTCAGTTTGACTTTAATTTTTATTCCCATTTCACTGCCCGTTCTAAGCAGTTATTGATGCATGATCTATTAAGGAATTAATCAGTTGGGATTGCGAAGTGCGCTGTAATAGGAAAATAATGAAAGATGATATGGTGCGATGGAACCCAGTGCAAAACAAAGTTACTGGTACCACCCTGAAGCAAATTATCTTTCTGTAACAGCACATTGTAAAGGTTTTTATGATATAAGTTTATGATTAAACATTTACCTTTATTAAAACACATCATACTATTTAAGCATTTATTAATGTTGTGAAATGTCCTTGAAGCAAGTTACTTCCTTACATTGCATTGGCTATATACAGTTGTTCTGTCATTAGTCTCTCTTTTCTCTATCTTGAGGTTAATAAGAAAAAAATGCAGCTTGTCGTGTTACAGAGAAACAGGAAAGCATAAACTCTATAAAACTGTCCTGAAAACTTTCCTCTGTCCAAGACTGTTACTAAGTTCTGACACTGGAGACTCCTTCCAAAAATGCTTACTAAATGTCTCCTTCACGATATCAATGATATCAAGGGTTTCTAAACGCATTTGAATGAGCTGTTACTACAGAAACGATAAAGTATTAGAACGTGCACATTCATATCAACCTGTGATGTGCATCTGCACTACTGTCAGAGCTGTTGATATGGAAAATTAATCGGCACCAGTCAGAATCCTAAACTCGACAGAATACAGTTAGAGAGTTGACAGCTTTAGAAAAAGAGCAGGAAATACTTTTATCTAAGAACTAATGAAAAGCATTTTAGTGGACTGGATTAGTGGTGCATCTTACAGCACTGCCAAAAAAGATTAAACCATAAATATGTAACATGACCTGCAGATGCGCCGGCACGCCAACAAACCATTGTGATAAAAAGTAGAGGAACATTAAGCCTGATGATCAGTGCATAAATCTCATAAAGACACCCCTCTTTTTATTCCTGATCCCACCTTGGCTTGGCTTCACATCACAGCTTTGTTTTATTCCTTACTGATATTTCCTGTCAGTCCTTGTTATTCCCAGGCTATATTTTTACTCTCTCATAAAGCTTGGCCCTACATTAATAACTTATATGGAATGCTAACATGTAATATTATGACATGCATTGAACCTCAGAATCCTTGATTTCAATCCAGCCTGTCAATACTGATTCATGGACGCAAAGCCCTGTTTTATTAGGCCTATTCTTGTACAATTCAAAAGTGTTACACTGTGTCTTTTTTCATATGTATCAAGTTATTTCCTAATCTGTTAAAAAAAAACTTCTGAAAGGTTTCGTCTGAAACCTTCGCCCATCTTTAGCATTGGCGTATCTAATCTCTGGAATACTGTTAAAAGACTTTTTAAAAGGTTTCAGATGAGTGAAAATTCAGACAAGATGCTCAAGGTCGTGTGTGCTAGCGACCAGAAAATTTTTTATTTTACACTTATATGCTCTTGGAAAATAGGTTCCCCAAGGGTTCTTTGGATAATCAAGAGTTAGAATCCCAAATAGGTTACAGCTGGACATGAATAGGAAGAACAGTGTTGTATTCGTTTACAAACTGTAAAAGCATTAAGTGTTCTAGATTTAAAACCTTTAATTCTATGGATTGGATTCTGCCAACTTTTGAAGGTGATTTGGATAAAAGCCTTGTTCAAATGAATAAGTCTAACATTTCAAGGCTTACTTTGTGCAAAAGATTTAAAAAAATAAATAAATAAAATGTAAATTAATTTTTTTCAGAAAGGTAGAACCAGTAACATCCATATAACATTTGAGGAACCATTTTCAGCTACACATTTTAAAAGAAGAGGTTATTGGAGTACTTTGGATCAGTCAAATGAATGTTAACATGAATAAACGATGGTCATTTTAGCTCAAATAAATATACGAATACCTAAAAATAATTAATTCATTAATTTTTAAATCCCCAGTGAATTACACTTTTGGAAAAAGGATATCTCACAAGTTTCTTTCAAAATGACCTATGTGGTTCTTTTTTAAGGCTCATGGACCATGAAACCTATTCCAAGAATGTCTCACACTTCAAATAATCAAATAAGGTGCTGCACTGATATAAAATCACCACACTGCCCTTGTTTGTTGGAGATTTTGTTTGAGTTTTGAGTATTGTTTGTATGATTTTCTCATGAGATCAGGTTGCCTGTCCTTGCAAACATTGACTTCGACCTTGACATTTGTTTAAAGTGACATTAGGACCCTGAATTTGTGGTTCAGATACAACACTCATTCCAGTGAGTGGAAATTGTAATGCTTTAGCAGACCAGGACATCCTATGCACTTGGGTTTATCCAACCTAGTGGCAACAGTTTGTTGAACAGCTTCATATGGATGTGAGGGTCAGGTGTCCACAGATGTTTGGACATATACTATACTTATATTTTCTGCATGTGGTTTAAAATGTTGGTGGCCATGTTTTTTAAAAGAAGCTCTGTTGATTTTTTCCCTTTTCCTTTCCTTTAGGCAAATATTTAAGTAACTCTTTGCAGCAGATGAGATGACAGTGGAGATAGCTCCCTTTTGCCTTTGTGTCTTCACCTCTACCGAAATATAGCTGAGAATGAGGATGAGGATGATGATGAAGATGAATGTCACATTCTAAGTACCACTACTCCACCGTGAAACATAGATAGATGATGAAGCTCTATCTGGTCTCCCATGGCTTTAGCTAAACTTTTTATGATTAAAAGTATTATTACACTTCTACTAAGTTCTTGTTCCTTTTTTCCTTATTTTTACATATCCAATAATGTATGAGAATAGCATTTTAATTAACATCATATCTGAAGCATTCTTTCCAACAGTTTGTAATTTTATTAGATAAATGACAGAGAAAATTGTGGTTCACAGTTATTATTCAAACATTTGCTTATAAATGACTGACAATTAAAAGCAGTCTGATAAAACAGAGCAGAAAGACAGGAAAAGATGGTAATGATGACTCGTGATTTCAGTTATTATGGCAATGTCAAAAGCTAAACCTTTGCCTGTTAAATCTCCTTGTCCCTGAAATCCTCAGTGGGCTTATAATGGAACCCTGTGGAACCCCAGTGACTGTGGGTATGCAGCTTTGTGCATTCACGCCCTCTTTACTGTGCTTGAGAAAATTTGAATAATGTTTCATAAGTGAGTGAATTCCTTTGAGTTTGCTGTACATTTTGTTCAGTACTGTAAAGGTTTGGTGTTAGCTGGGACCAAAATGCATCCAGATGTTACATGGATGGGAAAAGGTGGCCTGTAAGTGCAAAATACCTTGACAAACCAAAAATGCAACAGCAAATCATTAAATACAGTAGCAAAACAAAAAGCACATTCAGAAACACAAAACAGAAAGCATGGGTCCTTTAGTGCTGTAATGCAATGCTATCTGTATCTAAATTAGTTTAGTGCTTTAAATATTCGTATATGTATTTGGATTTGAACCCAAAGTGGGTGTGGCCTAAACTGGAAGTGTGGGAATCAAAATTTAGCATAGCCAATCTATGTGCATTTTTTGAGAGGTGGAAGGAAACCGGAGATCCCAGAGTAAACTCATACAGAAAACATGCAAAACTTTGGACAGATTATAACCCGAGCTCAGTATTGAACTGGGGACGCTGGAGCTGTGAGTTGGCATCACCACAGAGTGACTGTCAGCCAGAGTAAATTCATTTGGGTTCATATTTCCTCTTACTTTAAACATCCACCAGCTCTCTTTCTTCTGTTGTCTCTCACAGTGACATGCGGTGTAGCCAATCAGCAACAAGCACGTGGTGCTCAATAAGGACCTCCCCTTACCGTTTTGAGTTAATGCTGTTGTGTTTTCTGTTTTGCTGTCACGGTTGTGGTTTGTTAATATGTTTTGTACTTGTTTTTGCCACAGTAGTCTCATCATCGTATGGTTTTACTCAAGTTCAATAATTAGTTTCCCCTCATCGTCACTGCTACTGGACCGCTCCTCCTCCTCCGTGTAGCTGTGTGGAGCGTTAAGCTCTGTAGGGTTACTGTGTATGCTGGATGTGCATGTTGGATTTGGATGTATGCAGGAGCTGTTAGTCTGGTTTGAGCATGAAGGACGTGTGTACGTTGGTGTGGTTTTTATTATCTGACAGTGTTCTGTGTTGCAATGCGATGTCATGCAGGGTTCGTTCAGGACGCTGATTCGTGCTGTTCCATCTGTTTCTCGCTCTGGAAATGGCCTTTGCGCTTGCGAGCTTTTTGAATGAGTTAATCGCCGTGTCGATCTTTTGGATGGTGTTTCTTTTTGGATGTCCTTCTGAATGGTGTTCACTGAAAGAGGATGAGCCAAGAGATGTCTCACGTCACCTGGTCCTCTGGATAACGATGTAAACCTTTCACAACACCCAAGAGGAACGTGCTCCTTCACAGTTGTATTACTTTGGTCAATTTGTTTTGGAGCCACATTAGTCCTGGGACTGTTTTCCCTAATGCGATCTTTGCTGGTGAGACACTTGTTTTCATGTGAAGGGTTGGTTATTCCACAGACTGATGATGTATTGCTGATGGAAACATGCTCAGGCGATGCTGCGTTGATATTAGTCATGTGTTGGGATGCGGAAAGGTCCGGATGTGGTTTCACTGCTATGTGGTAGCTTTCAGTGCAATTTGCCTCCTGCTTGAAACACAGACATGTAAAAACACAAAACACAGGTTGAAGAATGTCAGAAAATCTCAAAAATGTGATATTACACCTTTTACCATTTACACCTTAAACAAGTACACACTTGGCAGCATTAGCTAAGCTAGCTAAACACTGCACTGTGCTGAAGTTAGGCAGTTTGTAGTTAATTACAATTTCAGCAGCTCTGTGACTAGCAGATGCATGACTAGTTAACTATACAAGTAACTTCAACCAAGTTCTAGCCAGCAAGCTAACATTATGGCTTTCTATTATGTTGTGTAATTCAAACCAAAACCCCTTAGCGTATTAGCTCCCTCTGGCTAGCTAATGTTACATCCAGTAGCCAAGTTTGCAGACTAACTAACTCTAGGCTAGCAGTTTGTGTGGTTAAAACAGTTTGCTAACAAGTGTTAGCTTTCCCCCTACCAGGATGGTAACTAGAAGTAAAAAAGAAAACTTAGCAAACACATTTTCTGATTATGAATGCATGCTAAACCAAATATAAGATTCTTAAGCCTGACCTTGGACCTTTGGGACCTTTAGTATATTTCACGAATTTATTTCCATAAAAAAGCAAAATAATCAAAATAGGTTTAATATTAGTACTTAATTTGTTTTATAGTGATCTCGTAATGAAAAATGTTAGTTATATTTGACTGTTTCCAAGATATTTTACATGAAAATGCCATCATTAAAAGAAATGCACAAATCATGCATAGTAAACCTAAACCCAAAACGCCCTATGCGGATAAGATCAGACACCCTAAGTTAACTTAAGCAGATTTTCTTGTGCAACATTGGCACAGGGAGCATATTGTCATCTTATAGGCTGTAAGGTCATTTAAAAACCGTGGAATACCATTCATTTGTAATATTAAAGACATAAATGTGACACTGTTAATTAATGAATCGTATCACTACTATTTGGGGGGAATCTCGGACACCTCTACTCAAGAAAAATCTGGCAGTCTCAGAGGCGTGAACTACACTCGGGTCATTTTAATAATCTGAGAAGTTATCCACGTAACATTTGTAGTTAAGTCACCGACTCTCCAGGAGCTCTGCTCTCTTTTGTCTCACCTCTCTTTTGTTTTCCACAGCATCCTCCTCCTGTTTTGTCCATGTACTTTTGGTGTCCCATGTCCCCACCCTCTCTGTTCCGTCTCCTCCTCCGCTCTTAGGTTCCAGGGGGATCCACTTCTGTCTTCCTGTCTCAGCCTCCCTCTGGAACTTTAAGCTTCGGAGAGAACAGCTCACCGGAGGCCCTAAGGGGAGAATAAATTAATTCCAGTTGTTTCAATTCTCTGAAAAAAGTCTTCCACAGCTTGCAGAGTTATGTAGCTGAAGCTTGGTCCCAGCTTGCCTTGCAGCTTCCCTGAGGTATCAGTGCATAAGCTCCAAAGCTTGAATTCCACAAACTTAAATGCTTTCACTTAGCAAGACATGTCGAGGTGTAAGTATCTTGTTTTTAACACCTTCTTCATCCAACAGAAAACACAGCCAGTGCAGGCTGGTTACTGAAAAAAAGCTATTAACCACAGAGATAGATACATTTTTATTGCCTTAATGTTGCCTTGAAGAAGAATATAATAAATTGAACATAATAAAGCAAAGTATAACATTAAGTAACATGGTAAATGACAACAATTTATATCACTCAGCCTATAAGGAATGAAATATAACATGGTTTTGTGAAAGTGTTACCAAAGCAGGGTTCACATATTTACATCAATTAAAGAAAGGCATACTTTTTATAATTTGTAAGTACACGTAGATTTGATTTATTTGGAGCATCGTCCATGCAAGTCCCTGTCAAGAGCGATAATGAATTAAAGATTTGAATTACAATTAAAATGACACCTTTCTGACCAATCAGATTCCAGAATTCAGCAGCGCAGATGTAGAAATAATTGTCTGCCTAGATGGTCCAGGTCATGATTGGTTTATCTGAACTCTCGCACGTGCCTCTGTGCTCTAAGTAAAGGTTCAGGTCGTGTCAGTCGTTTGTAGTAGAGAGAGGCAAAAAATCCCTCACAGCCCGAAGGCCAGTGTTCAGTAGAGACCTCCATGCTGGATCCTCCGTTCACACCTTGATAATATCTAACCCATCAAACTCACTTAAAGGAGGCTGGTTACAAGGCGAAATGTAGAAATAAAAACTTCTCCTCACAGATTTAGTGGAACGTAAACCGAAAAGAGCAAAAGACTGATCAGCATGAAGAATGCTTTAAGTGATCAGGCTTATCAGGAAAAAAGGGAGAGGTTTTGTTTATTCTAAGCCATTCAGATCATCCTTTGACCTTTCTTATTTTTGTTGCTGTGACTAATTCATGTGGCCTGTGACCTACGGAAAGGGAATCTCCTTGGAACTGTCACAGGGCAAGTCAACGCTGTTAGGACTTAAAAGTATTAAGTGTTTTTCTTAAACAAGATTCTAATATTGAATGACTGTGAATGATCAGGAAGAGGTCATTGTAGGAGCACATCAAGGTAAAAGACTATAAAGAATATAGACTACAAAGGAAGAGTGAACAAACAAATCAGCCTGATATTCTCATGCTACTAAAAGTGTACTGATTTAACACCGATATCCCAGCATCTTCTAAAAGTTCGTGGATTTCTTTACCATTAGAAATGAAATTAGGAATTATCTGTATAACAGTGCAAGAGGCTAGCAATGTAATCACATTTCTATCATTTGACTTGTGCAATGTTTTTCACTTGAAATTAACAAGCGTTATTGAAACTAAAATTAGTTTCACAATCAATTTCCTTTGGAAATAAAATTTAAAGCAAAAAATCCTTTCCTTCACTCACATTGATCTTTTTTTTTTTTTTGACTAATCAGAATTAAATAACTATTCAATACATTTCTGTTACATGAATTTTACTCAGCACTGCTGAATTCTCAGTCAGAAAGTGTTTTTATAACAGTAATAATTCCAGTTGCAAGTCGGAGGTTTATATTAATGTTGTTTTAATATGTTATAGTTTCTATAGTAACAGCTTATACACGCTCCACATAATCTAAGGCTAATAATGAGCAGATTAATAAAATCTGCTATTATTTAACAAAAAAAAAAAAAGTGTAATATGTAATGCAAAGAAAAAATGTAATGTAATTTTCATGTCATTAACTTCAAGAGAGAGAGAAAAAGAAAGGTGAGGGAATAACCATTTATAGGTGCAATAAGGTAAGTGAGAACAGGAACTAGCTTGTTTCTTGGACATTCCAAAACTGTAAACAGGTAAAAAGTTGATCTTGAGTAGAAAATTATAATCATTGGAAAATAATCAACGTCAGAGAAAAATGTTTTAGGCATCAGACGACAACATGCCACCCTACTGTTGATTAGTTTCCTATGACAGCACACATGCAGGTATTTGATTCTTTACATACAGTTGTGCTTATAAGTTTACATACCCTGGCAGAATTTGTGAAACATTTGCCATTGTTTGGAAAATATAACTGATCATGCAGAAAACATTCTTTTTATTTAGGGAGTGTGCTCGGGCTAGGGTGTGCCCTTTTTAAATCAAAATGATAACTGAAATCACCTAAATATCACCCTTGAATGTTGAAGCTGATAATATACATGAAAGTTCACACACACAGGTTCAAAGTAAATGTAATTAAGGGAGAGTCTCCACACCTGTAACTTCTTTCATCTTAAACAGAGTCCGTGTATAAATAGTCTATTTGAATTAACTGAGAGCTGCACTGACTTTGCTGGATACCGAGCTACAAAAAAAAGAAAAAGACCATCAAAGGGCCTACGAGAAAAGATTGTTGAATTGAGATATCCAGAGATCTGATCAGTATTGTTCAAACTAATAAAAAAGTGAAAAGTTAGGGGTTCCGTTGTTACCAAGACGTGGTCAGGTAGAACAATAAAGATTTCAGCCACAACTGCCAGGAAAATTTGTTAAGATGCAAAGAAAAACCCACAAGCTACTTCAACTGAAATACAGTCTTCTTTGCAAACAAGTGGAGTTGCTGTTTCAAGATGCACAATAAGTAGGTACCTGAACAAAAATGGGCTGCACGGTCGAGAAAAAAGCTTTTACTGTGCCAGTGTCACAAAACAGCCTGCTTATAATATGCCAAACAGCATCTATACAAGCCTCAAAACTTCCAAAAAATTCCTTTTGGAGTGAACAAAATTTTACTTTATGGTCACAACCATAAATTCTATGTTTGGAGAGGATGCAACAAGATCTATGACAATAAGTACACCATCCCTGCTGTGAAGCATGGAGGTGGCTCTCTGATGTTCTGGGAGTGTGTGAGCTAGTGGCACAGGGAACTTGGTGAAAATGAGTGCACCATGTTACCAGAAAATACTGGAGGACAACTTCCATTCATCAATCTGGAAGCTGATCATGGGATGCACTTGAATCATCCAACATGACAATGATCCAAAAAAACAAGGCCAAGTTGACCAATCAGCGGCTACAGTAGAAGAAAGTGAAGGTGCTGGAGTGGCCATCACAGTCTCCTGACTTCAGTATCATTGAGCCACTTTGGGGAGATCTTAAACATGCAATTCATTCAATACAGCCCAAGAATTTACGGGACTTTTTACTTATTTTGCCAAGAAGAGAGCAGTTTTACCACCAGAGAAAATCAAGGGTCTCAGCCACAACTATCACAAAACCATCACTTATGCTAAACGAGTTAATACACAGTACCAAGAATTAAGGCTATTCAAACTTTTGAACAAGGACCATCTCATTATTTTCCTTATTGTTATATTTTGTTTAATGGTTGTGCTGTTCTGTGTTGCCTTATAGTTTCATTTGGATCCCATTAAAAGTAAATGAATGTGTTTTGCCTGATCACTCAAGATTTCTTTAAAGAATGGCACACATCTTACAAATTCTGTCAGGGTATGTAAACTTATGAGCACAACTGTATAGTATAATTTTCACTTAAGATTCATTTCACACTTTGAAACATCTTGTTTGCTAATTAATATAAAGAGTTTTTTTAACCTAATGAATAAACTCCAAATACTGAACATAAGAAATTCATGTATTCCTGATATATGTGAGCAGTTCACTCAGAAGTAGTAAGTAGTTTCATAGGAGAAAAAGGCAATAAACTCCGAATCCAGTCTCTATAAAATAGGCCAAGGAAGTGGTGGAAAGGAAATTTCTTTCTGGCGCATAGTAGGAGCCTTTGTGCACTAAATGTATGTTATGTACAGCTGTCCTGATTTTCTGCAGATGTCTCAATAGATGCATGTAATTGACAATTTTGACAAATATAATGCAAATATGAGCTTTACAAAAATTATGAACAATTTACTAATTTTATATAGGCTGTTATTTTCCCCCCTTCTGGCTTTTAAACCATCTAGGAGCTCAAAAAGATGAAATCGTTTGATGTTTGTCCTGATTACATTTCTGTTTTATATTAAAGGAGGATTTGTATTCTAACATGATTGCAACTTCTGTCCGTAATTGTGTACGTGGGAAAGAACTTGTGAAATGGTTGCCTGTTGTCTCCACCTTGTGGAGATATGGACTTACCTCTAAGGTTTGTCTTAATAAAGGTGCATGTTAACGCATCTTTATTAGCTTGAAACAAGTTCTATGGCGAACTACATGATGTTTCAGACAAGAGAAGACGACACAACCAACATTTTCCCTACTCCAAGCTACCATGAAAATATGCACCCATGATGGTGGAACTTTTTGTACCATCTTCCTAAAATATATATAGTTCTGATAATTATTAGTTGTAGTGTATCCAATGGTGTATCCAGGTTTTTAGACAGGTGTCTAAATCTGGCCTACCTTATAGTTGTTATTGATTTTAGTTTCTGTCATTATATATCTTTAGTGGGCCATATTAACTTTGATTGTTTTGCATATGAACACAAGGATCACCTTTTTTTTTAGAAATTCTATATCTATATCTTCTGTAACTTTTTGAATCCAGAGATTCCTTTCAAACAGTATATTCCACAGGTCCACTCTAAGTGTACAGTAATTTTTGGGCTATTTATTATAGTCATAGAACATTTTATTTGTGTACATTCCACCCAAAGAACACATTTTTGTCTTTTACTTGTTAGTAGATTAAAGTTGACATTCTTTATAGACCAACTGGTTTTGCTGAGCTGATAAGAAATTAATAATAATTATAATATCTTTGATAATGTTGAGTTGGGATTGACCTGGCTATTCTTCACAGACCCCTGGGGGTCGCCAGACACCACCAGTTTCTAGAACCAATGATGTATAGAATACAGTTCTAATTATATAGAATATCAGATCTCTTCTTTGGTGCCAAAAGCGCATAAAGACATTAATATATTGGCTTCATAGTTCTTAATACTGAAGGGAACTCCAGCAGTACTTTGGTTATTTTAAATAACATGAGATTCAATTCATTGTGTCCACATGAATTACAGTGAATTAATAAATTTCTCAAAGATTGGATTGGCAAACCATGTGGTTTACCTAATTGTTAAATGTTGACAGTCCACAGCTACTGAAAATGTGCTCCAGTGTATGGACATTTTCAACAAAATTTTTGAACTCACCTGTGAATGAATCCTGATTTCCATGAAGCATTCCACCAGGGCCGAGTGCACATTTCATAGTCTCCTCTTTAAGACAGCTGGACACTGGGCCATGTGACTCATTCTGAACACTGGTCATATGAGCAGTCCTGCATGTGATTGCCTTGACTTCCTCAGTTTTCGTCCAGCCCTTTCGGGCTAAAGGTTGCCCGGGCTGACCCGAAGAGGAGGTTTGATTTTCTTCATACTTTGATCTGTTTCCAGTGCACACACCTGTCTGGTTTAAAGGTTGTTGTGGAGATAACTGGCATGCTAATACACTCCGTGAGCTGATTGCGCTTGCTGATGTCTGACATGATTTGGGTTGAATGAGCTCCTCTTGGGTTGAACCCTGAACCGAAGGTGCCACAGAGATACATGACGTGTTAGTTTCAGCTGTCTGTTTTTCTACAGATTTTGTAATGAGAAGTGATTTAGGCTGTTGAACCGTCCTTTGTGCAGGCTGATGGTTTGGGCTTCTTTCAGATATTTCTGGAAAAGATGCAACTTTCACTTTGACCGATTTGTCCCCAGAGCATGTTGCTGTATTGTTATTGTTAGAAGCCACAATTGTATGAATAGTCCCATGGCTGCCTGTAGTGTCTTGACAACTTTGAATGCTGCATATTATGGATGTTGGATGTTTTCTTAAGATCTGGTCATGCGCAGAAGATTTGCTTACCTCTGATTCAATTTTTGCAGAGGATTTGTCTGCTGAAGGTGTGCTCGATTTCTCGCTAGTATTTTGTTTAAGATATGATCTATCACTAACACCACTCCCTACAGTCTCTGGGTCCTCTGGCAGCATACTGTCCTCAGGTGCTGAATTTAACAGTTTACACTGTTGTCCCAATGCCCTGCTATCCACTAATGCTGAAACGTCATGCGTGGAAGGTGACCTTGAAATAACACCTGTAGCACCAGTGTTTGTTAAATAAACATCATGAACACTTTTTGCTTTGTGATCTGTAACTGTTGATTCAAATGACATGAGTGTTATGTCTGGGATGTTGCTAAGCACACTCCTGTTTACATTGCCCTGCTCAACAGCTAGCTTTGTATCACCAGAGCATTGTCGATGTATTTCCTGTGAAACCTCTGTTCGGGTCGTGTCAATCCCAGATGTTTCTGGATCTTTGCTGAGAAAACAAGGACTTACAGTAGTTTTATAGTCCTGCGTTTCAATCTGCGGTTCTATCAGTGCAAGCTGCTCATCTGAAATGAGTTGCATGACGATCTGGAGGTCGGCTGTTTGCATGTAAAAAGTGTCCTGAGATCCTTGGATCTCAGTGCTGCTTATCTCCAAAGGGATGCCATCTGTAGAGCTCAGAAGTACCGGTGCAGGTGTAACTCCAGGTGATTGTGTCGGGATCACTACAGATGCAACAGGATTGTCTTGCACAGATGCCACATTTCCAGCATAGGCCTGGCTGTTTTTTGTTGATGTAGATGAGTGACTAACTGGTGAGACTGAGCTTTGTGCCTTGCTAACAGTGCCACTCAGGTCTGTGAATGCTAACGGAGTTGCTAATGAGACTGCGGTTGCAGATGTGTAGGTCGACGTGTAGGAGTTAGCATTCTGGCAACTGTACATGGCAGATGTCATAGACGTCGCCTTTGTTATGGCTGTTATGCACAAAGTACCTTGATCCTGTCCAGGGGACATAACAGTCATAGTTGACTGGTTTTGTGGTGTGGATGGTGAAGTTGTTGCAGGGTGCTGAGTCAGACTAACATTCTGTCTGGGTGAAGACGGATTCAGCGAGGAACCTTTGCCAAGACAAGGATCTGACATGCCATCTGTCAAAACAGGAATCTTCAGCTGGTACTTGGGAAGAAAGCTGGTCTTGGCTTGAGAAACCGAGGAGATGTTGGAGGAGGCAGAAGGAGACGCAGATGTCCCGCTCATACTGGCGGCAAAAAGTGGAGAACTGTGCCTCTTGAAAAGGAGCTGTCTTTGATTTGAGGAGGAAGACAGATTGGTGAAACTGCCTTGCCTGTTAAGACTTAACCCATTGTCCCTCTGCAGTGGAGATAGACTTGACTTTTGGGGCACATCACCACACTCTGACTCTAACGATTGACATAGGTTGGCGTTTAACTGTCGGCTCTCACATTGCTGCATCCTTATTACGACTTCTGTATTTTCAACAAGGGCTGAGAGATGTTCATCTGTCTTTTGCTTTTTCCTCTCTGAAGGTATTGGAGTTGAAAGTTGTGTTTCTTTTTCTTCTGGTCCTTTTATTGCATTCACAGTAGATAGGTCTTGAGCTTGGAATGTTTGCTTGGTCAGACTTGGCTGGGGTTGCGCTGTAGATTGTTTTATTGGTGTATTTTGTACAAGCACATAAGAGGAAAGAACCTGATTGGATGTCTGTGCCGTGAGGACATTAGTAACAGGAGACAGACTCGGAGCAGAGCAGGAACTATAGCTCACAGATACTGATGCAGATGAATTGTTATCTTTCTGTTGGCTTATTTGAATCCCCTGGCTATCAGTTTGCTCAGGGCTAAGTGTGGACTTTCTGTTCTTCAATGCAGAATCTTTCTCTATGTTGCAGATCTTCTTGAATGTCCCATCTCCATACATGTACCATTTGTTGAAGGAAAACTTTTGTTCTTTCTTCCTACGACCTCTTTTGATAGCTGACTCTGACGCAGTGTCAGTGCAGTCTCCATCAGAACAAAGGCTACTAAGACTGCCTCTTTCCATTAGAGATCCTTCCACTGCAGATAAACCATCCACCGCTACTTGTCTGACCAGTGAACGATGGCTGGGTGTGTGTTGATCTACTGACTTAAATGGGTAGATGTGTCCTGCACTACACCTCCTGCTCAACGGAACGTTGTCTGCTTGATAAGATGAAACCGCACTGTCGCTGTTCTGAATGTTAACGCTAAATGGTAAAGAACTGCTTCGTGTTAATGGTGCATGTTCCAAGCTGGTAGAATGTTGTGTAGGCATAGAGCTGTAAAAAGCCCTACCGTTTCTGTCTTGCTTTTGTGAACCGGAAGCTTGGTGTTTGCTGCTTCGTATTTCAAAATGGAATGAGTCTTTGTAAGTGTACGGCATGGGAAGATCAATGCTGCCTTGTTTCGACAACACCGTCTTCCTCGGACGCACGTTCACCAAGTGTTTGTCGTCCATTACCACACTGTTTTCAGAGATCAGCTTCAAGATGTGTTTCTCTAGCTCTTGTTTCTCCTGAAGTGACACTTTGCTTTTCATGTCATCGGTGCCCATATCTGAGAGTTTCTCAGAGGTTTCAGGTTCTTCCAGTTCCATGCTGGAATCGTGCACAGTAGCTCCAGGACTGGAGGTCGAGTGTTGTTCATTACTTTCACTGAAGCCTGAGTCTGTGCTGTCATGGCTTTGGGACTTAGGAAAGAGCGCCTCCTGCCTCTGAAGAGGAGTGCGATTCGGAGTCAGTGGAGCGCGTCCATCTCCATTTGGACTTTTTGCCTGTATTGGTGCTGCATCAGATGATAATTGAGACATCCTCTGGGATATAGTATGCGAAATTACTTGTTGCCCATGTGCTGGTGAAGCAATAACTCCAAGCACTGCAGCTTTGCATAAAGCCCACTCTGTCTCAGAGCCTGTCTTGACCGCTTCTGAAGTACCTGTGCTCGTTGCCACAGTGGGAAGAACACCATCATTCCTGTTTGTGTCACCTGAATCTTCATTTTGTAATTCCAGTGAGGGACTAGAGCAATTTTCCCTTGAGCTGTCAGTGCTCTCCTGGCTGCTGAAGGTTCCCTTCCCAGATTCGCTGGAGAGACGGGCATGGGCCTGGGTGCGCTTGTGTTTGTAGAGGTTGCTCTGCGTCTTAAAGGATATGCCACAGGTGGCGCATGGGTATGGCCTCTCGCCAGTGTGGCAGCGCAGGTGTTTTTCCAGCACACTGGGTTTCAGGCAGTCTCTTCCACAATGTGGGCACACATGCTTCCCTGCAGACTTAGGTCTGGGAGAAGACGCTGGCGGTTCAGGCCTCTGCTGCTGTAGACCTGCCCCACTGGCTATGTGCAGAGTCAGAAAAGGCAGAGTCTGGTTCGCATACATCATCGGCATGGACAGAGGAATGACTGCTGCATCCTGCACACCTGCTGGCTGGGTCTGAGGGTAGGACGGCAGGCCGGACACCGCTTGGATATACATGGCTGGTAGTGGGGCCTGAACATGCATCTCTTTCTCTCTCTGTACGGACACCGAATGCTGAGGCTCGGTAGCTCTCACAAAGCCTTGCTTGCCAGTTGCCATGGTAACAGCACCCTCGTAATGTTCAGAGACAGAGCCTGCTAATTACCTGCAAAGAGGAAACAGTTTTTATTAGGCCTCCCTGTTCCAGTGGTATAAAGTATCCCTCCCTTATGAATAGGAATGCAGTTAATTTTGAACACAGTTCTCAAAAGGGTAACAGACATACATAATGTTCATCAGAATAGAATGGTTTATGAACAGCTACACGAGAGGCAATGAAATATTAAAAATTAAAAATATTTATTTACAGACTACTTTTTATACATGGGGGTGCTCAAAATGTTATAATATCAAGTAAAAGTATGTATTTTAAATACATACATAAATATTGATTACAATAAAATAAAAATAGTCAGATGAAATGAAAATAGAAATATATGCGAAGACAGAAGAAATCAAAATGATAAAAAGATTTAAATAATTTTAAAATCATAAACTCATGATAAAATGCTTAAGTTATGCTCCTACAGCTCCTATAACCAAGGTGCTTATTGACGCGTCTGATCTCACTGACCATTTAGGTGATCCTCCTGGCCAGTTGGTTCCAGTTATGCGGGAAATCCAACCAGTGAACTCTCTCATCTCCTAACGGTGAACACTGAATACCCAGTGGTGGTGTGTTGACATGTAAAGAGAGCATGAAATATGAACCGGATGGTGTTTCTGAGGACTTGTTTTTGAGAAATAGTGCCCTAGAAAATAGTTACCAGAAATACAACGTGATCTGAAAGCACATTTTAGTGCTTTAATAATGCATTGCGTCAGAAACCCAGAAACGTCAGCTAATTTGAATGATTTGAAACTAAGATCCAGAGAAGCATCTGAGAAGAACGCCAGGCGAGCAGAACGAGAATTACCACCCATTTGCAATAAAAGCATGTAGCTATTTGCATACTGCAGAAACGTACAGATGAGATGTAATCGGAGGCCATACAGAGGGAGGTACAGCTATGAGTCATCTTGAGGCTTACGAATAGAGCTAGGCTCATTAATATGCCCTGGAATGTGCAAGCTTGTGTGATGAAAACATTAGTAAGAAAAACTTCAGCTTTTCAAGGATATTATTATTTTTTTATCATATAATATTATTATTATTATTATTATTATTATTATTATTATTATTATTATTATATTTATTTTAGCATCTATATTTCCAAACATAGTTAACTTAATAATAAGACTGCATCTAAGCAAGTGGGTAATAAACAAAATAATACAGGCATTTTAAATTTTATTTAATTTAAAATTAAAAACAAAAATACGTTAAATGTTTACTACTCGGTTAAATAGTACTGTTTCTGTTAATATCATAAAATTACTAAGTGCCATAATATAATAAATGAATTTTAAAAACCTTCTGCTATTTAACTAAGAAAAAAGTAGGAGTATTGATATGGTGAGATTTTCTCTAAGGAGATGTTTACGTAGCATATATGAAAGTGTATCTGAGGTTTTTCTGAACAGTCATGGGAAAATCTTCAGGGATTTCCAGTTTCTTGGTAACATGACAAGCTGTATTTTTTTTTTTGGTCTTATTATTTTAAAGCGAGAGAAAGAAGGAAGAATATGTGAGGATGAGGCTGATGACAAGTGTCTATAATTTCTAAGACTAAAGTAATAACAGGAATTAATTTCATTCACAGACGTCCCACGACATTAAATATAAATGGATAAGTAAAAATTACAATGTGTCATTTGTCACTTAGGTAAAATTGTAATTGCTGGAAACTTGCTGTGGTATAAGCAGAATAAATCACTTCAGGATGTGTTGTTTGGAAAATAAGCAACTGCGTGCCCTCAAGTGTTTTATTCTTTACGCAAGTGTTTAAACCTCGGTAGTACTGTTATACCTGATCCACTTGTACATGCACCACACCTGCCCACACATACACCCACCCACACACACACCCGCACACACACACACACACATACACACACACACACACACACACCTTGATTTTACTATCTTTATAAGGATCATGCATTGACATAATGATTAATGGTACACCTGCACCTAAATCTAAACCTAAACCTTAACCTTAACCTCAGTAATGAAAAGGAAACTTTTCGGCTCTTTTACTTTTTCTTATTTTTGTTAAAACTGCTGTGAGGACCACGAACTTGTGAGGACCATCCAAAATTGTCCTAACAAGTGTAGTGAAATCTCACAAATTGGTCCTCACAAGGATACAAAACATATACACACACAGACACACACACACACACACACACACACACACAAACTGAGTATCACTGCTGTAATGAACCACCACCCGAACAATTTGGAGGAAAGTCAGGACTTTAATTGATTTGAAAGCAAGTGTATTCCTGTCTACCATTTGTCTTTTTTATTTCACGAAGCCTGTAAACTCTTTTATGTCTTACTTCCTCTGCCTGCAGCTCTGTTGTTGACTCTTGTCACTTGTCTCAAAGCTTTTTTTTGCTGAGCCAGAAAAATGTCAACAGTTTTTTAACAAATCCATAAACGTAAGAACTGTTGTTTTCTGCCATATTATTAGACATGAACAAATAGTAGATTTCTTCCTTGAGTAAAATGTCTGATTGTTAAGCAACATTTCTGACATCATGACATCGGTGAACTTAAAATGTTTGTCATGCCACTTCACTGAGTTTATTCACTGTTTTAATACCGAGAGACAATTAAAGCATTCTCCCTTTTAGATAACTCTTCACATATCTCTCAGTTCTTCTAGTTTGAATACTATCAGTTTTACATCAAAACCGCCACACATGTGAACAACTTCCTTATCATCAGATTGCCAAAATTTTAGTCCGGATAAGAGGAAAGTAAGACAAAGACAAACCACTCACCAAAACTTATTTGAAAAGGTGCTCCAGCTTTCATCTATGCGCCGAGGGGAATCCGTTAGCTGACCTCGGAGTGTGTAATATGAGCATGCCACCCTCTTGTGCTGAGGCCCTGTTCCTCTTTTGTCTCAGTCGTTTGTTTTAGTGATGGAGGAAATACCGGACGTCATTCATGCAAATGCGAGTAGATGATGGAGACACCACAAAGAGACAAAGAGAGAGAGAGACAGAGAGAGAGAGAGAGACCATGCAAAGAGACAGAGAAGTAAGAATGACTGATCATGATAATGATGATGATGATGATGATGATGATGGAGTGATGACCATAGAAAAACAGCAGAGACATGGAGAGAATACAGAAGCGAAAGTGACTACAAAATCCACGTTTTAAAAGAGGAAGTGAGCTGACATGCAGACTTACCTCGAACTGAACAAACCTCCCCACACACACTCACACAAACACACTCAGACACACACACATGCACACACACTCTCACATTCATTGGCAGTCGCACTCAGCACTGTTAGTCAGAACCTGACTTCTGGCTCTGGTTCTCTCTTTCAGTCACTCACATACACACATACACACACCCACACATTTACACACACATTCATACACACTCACACACATTTATACACACTCACACACACATACACAAACACACAGGGAAGAGAGGAGGACTGTAGCTAGCCATGTGTGGATATAGAACATGCGCGGGTGTATTTTTCTCCGCTTTCTTTCAATTTTTTTCTTCTTCATTTTTCAAACAAGTGGTTGGCGTATAAATTCATCATTTTTATTAAGTCGAACAGAGGCACCATCTGCGATGATGACAGATCGGTTGAATGTCTATAAAACGTTTGATCTCATCACTTTAAAAAAAAAAAAAATTTATATTCAAGTGAGATTTTGTATAGCAGTAATTACAGGTGCAAATAATTCAATGAGAAATAATGTATAAAAATATACAATAGTTGGGTCTAAAAGTCTAAGACCATTGCGAAGCAAGTTGTTTTAAAGGTGTTACACAACATTAAACACGACACCTGTGTGGCGCAGGAGAAAAGCGTTCACCCTTTTGTGGGTTCCGATGCGGAAGAAGTTCCAGTCATCCCTGGCAAAACTGGTGTGTGTGGTAGGGCATTGCAGGTATCTGTGAGGTCGTGCATGCAGAAGGGGGCGGATAGCACCTCTGCGTGTGTTACACCTCCCTGTGATGCAGCATGAGCAGCAGTTCGAAAAGATATGGACGGCTGGCTTCTTCTTCTCACCATCTCTGTATGATAGAGCTGACTGCTGAGTGAGAATTGGCCAAGACTAAATTTGGGAGGAAATCAGGCAAATTGCAGTGATATGAGAGAAATCAAATGCTTCAAGACATAAATAATAAACTTCAGTATGGTAACAGATTTATCTTCCTATAAAAGCGCATCCCACTGGGTTTTCACTCCTTACTTATTATGTCAAGTGACTTAAATAGGATTATCTTCCATTATTCAGTAGACATGACATTTCATTCCAATAGAGAGTTAGAAAATCATACGTGCTTCATCATGGCCTCTACTGACTGATTGGCACTGAGTAAATCTTTCTTGTTTATCAAGTGTCGTTTGGCTTCAATTTAGCAACACCATGTTGAAAACTACAAACTTTGCCATCTGGAGAGCCACAGTTTTGCTCCAGTAAGTATGTTTGCTGTCATGAGTCATTAAATTCATGACAAATACTCAGGGTGCATTAATTAACTGCTGCAACTGTGGTGAATAGATGGAAAATGATTATAGCATCAACTTAAAAAGGATTATATAAAGTGAAACTGGTTTATTTTTCCAAAATGTTATTTCAAGGGCTTCAGTGCCTTGCATAAAAGCAGCCGATAATATTTTCAGTGTCAAGAACTCCCGTGAAACACACACCAGGGCAATACTGCATTCTAGGAAAACATTTACAATAATATATTGTAGTAAAGGAGTTCATACTGTATAGCTAGAGTAACGCTGCAGTTGCTATATTGTAATAACTAACTAAAAAGAGAAAATACTACATTCGAAGGTTATGGTTCTCAGATTTATATATATGTTTCACTTTTGGCAAAGTGAAACATCTGGGAAACATGTGAGTTTTCTCAGCGTTTAGCTCAGGAGTTTCAATCAAATGACCCAAAATGGACATTTTGAATGTTCTGCGACCCCAAGCCATGACATTTTGGTTTCTCCTCGATCACTCTTGTAAATTCAATGCTTGTGAACTATTTCAACATATTTTCATGTTCATTTTCATGGATCTTGATGTTCCACTGAGTCAGACTTACTCAACGTAGTTAAAGAACTAAATTTTTATTGAAGAACTCCATCGCTAGTGCAGCATGTCAGGATGAAAAAAAAAAACAACGAATAAAATAGCACATACTCTCTTAATTGTGTGGCTTTTCGGAATGTGAATCCCAGAAACCTTTAAAAAATAGTGCCACTCAAAATCTGTGTTCAGAGAGCAATATTCATAAAAATAAGTGTAAATAAACAGAAGAGGAGATTGCGAGCTTCTCTCACAGCCTTAGTTGTATATCAAGCTACCCTACCTGGGGTCATGACCCCTAGCTTAGCCGATCACGGTCATTTGTCACGCTCGTGTCTATGAAGAGACATGGAGTGAAGTTAAGTGGCGTCAAAACAGAAGATACGACCCGTAATAAGGTAACTGTATCAAGTCTGTTTTATTGAAATAGCTAAATTGCTAATCAGAAGCTAACTTTGTCTGTTATCGACAGACAAGCTAATGTTAACGTAGCCTAGATAGCCTTGATAACTAGAAAGTTACCTAAATAGTCATGCTAGGACATCAAGTGTATAACATCACTATGAGAAATAAGAGAGTTTAGCATGAATATCTATTTGTTTAGTGTTTACTTTTCACTGGGATTCCTGGAAGCTGCACCTTTGGCTGTAATTTACATAAAATCTGTAAGATTTTAAGGATCTGATTTTTTTTTTTTTTTATCTAAAACCCATGACCTGTAATCTGTAAATCTTATACCTTGTAAGTTAAAAAATAAATCTCTGTCAAAAATATAAAATTGCTCAATACACCACAGTAAACATGTATTTAATGTGATGTATACAGTAGATGATTCAAGTATATGTTATGTAATTTATATTCAGATACATTTGTCAGGTTTCAAGATCCATACCTTACTATTATTCATTACACATCATGACCAAAATGTATTTTTTTATTACTCCCAACGTCAGTGAAAAGAGCGTCTGTCTGTTTCGAACTGGTTACACTCTCACTCTCACAGGGTTATTATTCAGATCTATGAACCTCATGTTCCTTGTCTTGTTTATCATGCTATTGCAGATACACTCACCCCCACAGTTGCCTCATGAGCTATTTCGATCACAAAATCATGCATGATGGGTTTTTTTGTTATTTCTCTGTGGACTACAATATGCTTATAATTCATATTGTTAATCTCGCACCTAATGGTTGACTTAATCATTATCATTTGTAAGGCGTCTGTGAGGGAAGATTTTAGTTCTATCACTTTGTTAGCATCCTGATTCTTAAAATGATGGTAGCTGTGTCACATTTTTATCACATGTCCTCAAATCTTGCTTCATTTTTTTATTTATTTATTTTATTTTTTCTCAAAAATATAAATGTATTATCAAAAGCTTGTGAAATGACATCAGATAACAACATTGATCCAAAGTTCCTGCGTCGATCCCGAGCTCAGGTTACTGTCTGTTTGGGGTTTTGCATGTTTTCCCCCTCCTCCTAATATCAGGCCAGCATGGTGACTGGTGGCTTTAAATTGCCCCAAGTGTGAATCGGTGAGTGAGTGTGTGTGTGTATATTGTTCTAAGATAGACCGGCATCCAGTCCAGGGCCAGCGTTCCTGGAGTAGGCTCCGGATCTACAAGGATAAAGTACTTACATAAGATGAAGGAACGAATGAATGAATCCAAAGATGATGGAAATTTTTGCAAGAGGGATGATTTTTAAAAGAGCCATTTATTTAAGCATTGCCCTTGTCACATTTTAATGCTAAGTTGAGTATTTGGGACTGAGTGAGTAAAAATCAGCATAAGAACAAAAAAAAAAAATGAAAAGAAAAGAAAGAACTCAAAGTCAGCTCTGTGTGATACAATTCCAGGCCTAGATTCTGTGGACTTTTCGTCTCCAAGGCAACACCAGAGTAGTCCTCTGAAGAGATGAAGGTTTGCGTTGGCATGGTAACAGCAAACCGGGCTTGTTACACACCGGCTCTACGTTTGGCACCGGATAGAATTCGAGAGTCCGCTACAATGACTCTGATATGAACGTGCCACCATCACAAAGCAAATTAGCTCTCCCTTCTCCAATGTCATTAGCCTAACCTGGCTGCTTTATGTGCTTACAGAGCCTCGGGCGAGGGCGGTTTTGTGTGCAGGAAGTGAGAAACTCACAGAGAGTGTGTGGGCGGGTGTTGCTGCGATGCCGACTGTGGAGCCCCGCATCAAAACATCTTTTTCTCTTTTTCTTCTTCTTTTTTTCTGTTTTTTTTTTTTTTTTTTTTGCTCTTCCATCAAAGTTTTCTGCTACAGTCTTGATACAATGCTCTTACATGTGAGAGAACAACGACACGCTGTAAATAAACGCGTAAAGTCCAACAACATCTCAGTAAAATGGTAACATTAATGATAAAAACAATGCTAACCAGAAATGTGTAAATCAAAATGACAAATTGTATATACTGTAATTAATATTATTTCTTAGAAAGAAAGGTTTTACAGTTAAAGTCGCTTTTAGTATGTATTGCATGCATTTTTTATATGATTCGTTTATTTTTGCATATGATTCTTTACATGATTCATTTCTTTTCACCAGATTCTTTACACATTTGTTTATCATGCAAATATTCTTATTCTTAATTTGTTTCATTAGAGAAGATAAAGTTATTTCCGGATGTGATTCTTTACCCACGATTCATTTATTTTTTACATGACTCATATATTTCCACATTTTACTTTACACATGATTCGTGATTTATCTATTTTTGTTATTTGAAATAAATATTCTTTACACCTGATTTATTTATTTTTACATGCAATTCTTTGCACATAATTAGTTTATTTTCACATGTGATTTGTAATTGTTAAACATGATTCATTCATTTATTTGTTTTGACAGGTGACTCTTTACATGATTCATTTATTTTGACAGATGATTCTTTACGCATGATTCACTTATTTTTACACACATTTCTTTGCGCGATTCATTTATTTTGATGCGAGTTGTCATTTTTATACTATTTATTTATTTATTTATTTATTTATTTATTTTGACATGTCATTCCTTACAAGATTAATTTATTTTGACAGATGATTCTTAACACGTGATTCATTTATTTTTACATGCAATTCTTTGCACATGATTCATTTATTTTCGCATGTGATTTGTCATTTTTATACATGATTCATTTATTTTCGCATGTGATTTGTCATTTTTATACATGATTCATTAATTTTGACAGGTGATTCTTTACTTTCGGTTTTTTTTTTCGTTTTTACTTTCACCTAATTCTTTACACATGATTTATTTATTTTCACAAGTGATTTTTTTCCCCCATGTGATTCTTTTTCAAATGGGGCAGGAGATTTCATTTATCACATGTTATTCACATGAGCTCATGTGCGTTTGCTCCAGTTAAGAAGGAACTAAATCTGAAATGGGATGTTCAACAGGTGCATATGGGTGTAATGGTCAGGGGTCCACAAATTTATGGCCATGTAGTCTTTCTTCATAGCCTTTAAAGTTAGGGTTGGCAAAATTGGACAAACCAGCAAGAGTAAGCTAGATTTTAAAAGTATCCAACTGAAAAATCCCAATCTCTTCAGGCCTCCCTCCACAGTCACAGTCTTCAACTCCCTCAGGTGTCGCCATCATTGAAAAGCCATTCCGACGTTCTGGTCTGACTTGTTGCTTTATCCAACTTCTTTTTCATTGTAGCCTTTTCTAATGCAGTCTTTCTCTTCTTGCATTTGTATTAGCAGTGCAAGCTGTTGTAGGTGTAATAAGGATGCACTTCTTTTTTACAACCCAGCAAATGCCACAGATTTTTTCTTTTCACTGTCAGAGCATTTGATTTACTCATTGCTGTCAGGATGTAAAGAGAATTTCAAGAAATATACAAAAAAAAACCTTCTAAAATAAATTGCCTCCCCTAGCTTTAAAGCAGCATTATTAATATCCATTCATCCATCCATCCATCCATTATCTATACCACTTTATCCGTCTGGGTCACGGGGAAGCTGGAGCCAATCTCAGCAGACTTTTCGGGCAAGAGGTACACCCTGGGCAGGTCGCCAGTCCACCACAGGCATTATTAGTATGTTTAGCAATATTCTACTAGGCTTACATCTATCTCTGATCTGTCATATAAGGAAAATAGATGTTACTGTTATTTGGTGGATTATTGGTTTAAATTTGATGAAGATGATGATGATTGTTGTTGCTGTAACGATGTGATAGCAAATCACATTACAACACTGCCCCCTTGTGGTATAGTGCAACAACGTCACTAATAGTTCTTCAGGGTTATTATTATTATTATTATTATTATTATTATTATTATTATTTGTTAGTGTTCTTAAACAATTTGTCTAAGAGTATTACTTCATTTAGATTTTATATCCTTCATCCATAGCTCAGATTTGGTCAAAATGTTTAAACCCTTGTGGGACAAAAACGTATTTACATATTTTCTTAAATATGTTACTCTTTATAATTATCATGTTTAAGCAAAAAAAAAAAAACATCAAGTAAATTACTTTATTTGGCCACAGTGTAAAGTAAAAATCTTAAAATACTTTATAAGCATTTAAAATCGCACACCGTAAAACCTTAAAATATTTAAGGATACTACAGAAGCCTAACATGGCGTACTTTTCTTCTATACTAGTTAGTATGTTTAGTATGCTGTTTCAAACGTCGCTTTGGAAACGCTTTGACGTGGCCATTGTTGATTGGTTGAACCTCCTTTTTTTTGGGCGCGAGAGATTTTTGATTTAAGCCACGCCCAAGGCGTCCGTTACGTCTCTACGTGGACGTAAAAGGGGGAGGGGCGTGTAAACAGAGAGAATCCCGAACAAAGAAGAAGCGAATTTACTTCAACTGATAAACCGAGTGCATTAAGGTACGAAATGAAATTCACATATATAGAAAAAAAAATTATTGCGTTCTCGGATTGGTTAAAATATGGCAACCATGCACGCGCGTTTTCGGCTTCTTTTTAGTACTCCGTCACTGTATTTCAACTCCATATATTTACCATCAGTGCAATGCAAGCGCCATTACTGTGTAGGGTAAAATGGACAAAATGGCCATTTTGTGATTTGTGTCCAAGCTGTTCTCATGCACACGTTGTGCATTTGCCCGATGCATGCAGCTGCAAGTTTGATTCTGGCGCTTTGAACTAGGAAATGAAAAACCGTCTTATTGTTTTATGTTTACAACCCGCTGATAATTAGTCAGGACTGAATCATGGCCTCTTCTCATTGTAACGAAATGCTGTTGTCTTCACGAGCTTGCTTCTCCTTCCACTCCAGCTCGTGCACCATCCCGCTCACCTTTACACTTGCACTAAGCATGCACATTTCTTTTTTTTTTCTTTTTATGCACAAGTGCTGTATTGTTACATTGCACAAAATCTTATGCTTGAGAAAATCCCAGGCTTCCCTAATAATTATGCATGGGTTATTATCCTTGCTTTATTAATAATAATGCAGGGTCTCGGTGAATACTCATGCACTGGGGCTTGGGAGAACATGAAAATGCGTCATATGCAAATGAGCTGACTATGTTGTGTTGGTGAGAATGTATACACTATCATGTCACCTATTTGTAAATTATTAATCTTCATGCATAATGCCCTTGCAGGTCATCATGCCGATTCGCCGTTCAGCTGCGGCTCCTCCCAAGGAGGACACGCCCCTGGCTGCTGCACCTGACTCAGGTATGGACTGCACCATCACCAGGTCTCTAGTCTCACCTTGCATTCACACTCACAAGCAACAGGTGAATATTCATTTCCCACGCACGTACAAGAGACCGATCCGTGACTTCAGTTACAAAAGCGAGAGCGCTCTGTTTGAGTTGAGATTTTCTCGATTGTATGCAAATAAGGTGTGACGCTATAAAGCCACGAATCAAAACAGTTGGCTTGAATGATTCCGCGGACCAATCCTACAGCACGTGTTGTGACTTTTCTTCACTTCCCTGTTCAAAGCCTGAGTTATTACTCATTTAAGAAAAACTTCTTACTTATTCTGTCTCATACAATTCTCCCAAAATGCCTAGAAAGTCAAGATAAGTGTATGCTCACTAGCGGCGCCAGTCATCTCCGATTCTTGCTTCCGAGCTTTATTTTTCCTTGTAATGTCTCTATACACATGGACAATGAAAATTAGGCCCAAGTTAACCGGAATCAATCAAGTTGTTTAAATATGCTGCTTTATCACTTTGTACTCAATTTGCACATGATCGCAATACAGATGTTTGTTTGTCACGTTTTGTAACTCAATGTTGCACCTGTACATAGACAATGAAAGTTCACCTGTCGCTTTGATGCTTGCTAATATGAGCACGGAGTCCGGCAGATGAAATGGTGTACTCTGTACAGAGATTTGATCATCACACCTAGAACTGAACATGTAAAATGCCAGTAGTATCATTTTGGGGTTTTTTTTGTTTTTGTTTTTTTTTCTTTTTCTGACTATATTAGAAAAGTTTTAATAATGTAATCTAATGAATAAACTTGCTTGTGTGCATTTTCCAGAGGCCAAAACCAACTCTGGCGAGTCCACATCTGCAGAGGAAGAGCGGAAGGATGCTTCAGCTCCTGAGGGACAGGAGAGAGAGACGGGAGAGAAGTCCGCCGTAAACGCTTCAGAGGCCGGAAAGACGGGGGAGAACGGAGAGAATGCGGAGGGGGGGAAATCCAAGAAGAGCGGAGCAGAGGTGCAAGGGAAAAAGAAGAAAAAGAAGGATGCTGCTAAAAAAGCAGAGTGAGTACGAAGTCCGAAAACGAGTGCAAAATGTGATTAATATTGTGTGGCTTTTTGATTGAATGTTAACATTAATATGCTGAGCTATTATAGTACAGTATAATATAAACCAAATTGAGTCATTTAATGTTGTAAATAAAGTCTTTCTGATTTAATCTGGACACAGGGAGAAGGAAGGGGGTGAAGAGAAGAGTAAAAAGGTGAAAAGGAAAATCCCTTCTTGGGCCACCATGTCGGCCAGCAAACTCGCCTGCGCTCCAAAAAGCGTTTCTGTCTCGCAGCCCAAAGTGGAAGAAATCCTCCTTGATGCTATTCAGGTCTGTTGTCCAACAATAAAAGCCGTAACTCATGGTACAAACCAAAGCTGATACTTGAAGTAAGAGGAAAATTTGCTATTTGTTTGGACTTCCTCTTTTGTACAGTTTGTAACTCATCACATGGGTATACACGACAAACAGTGCTTTGAGACTTGTTTAAGTTTTAATGTTATGATTTCTTTTTCAGAACTGTAAGGAGCGATCCGGCGCGTCTATCTTCACCATTATGAAATACGTAACGAAGAAGTATTCCTCCATGGAAATGGACAAAAGGACGAAAAGCCAGTATAAAAGGGCGATGAAGAAGTTGGTGGAAAAAGGAGCAGTCAAGCAGGTGGGCAGGAATAATTACACATGCGACGAGTGATCAGAAAAAAAGACGAGCTCTTGTTTTGTAAGCATGGAAAAGCGCACGTGTTCCTTTGCACTGGAATATTGATTACTCCTCATTTTCAGTGCTTGGTTTTTCCCAGATTCATTCTTATTTGGATCGTTTTCTTATTGCTGAATGTGATTTTTACGTAACTCCGAAGCCATGAAACAAAATACGCCGTGACCAAAACCCGTCTTTATAATTTACTATACTATTCGCTTTACCTGCTCGCTACATAGGGTGTAACATCATGCATACTATTGCATATCGGTTTCCTGCTGTGAAGCGATTCAGGGAATGCACATTTTGATGGCCTCAGATTATCTATTTTTTCTTTGAAAATGTCAGTCAGGACCTACTGGAAATATGTTAAGATTAGTTTGTAATTGGATGAAAATAATTCTTTTAAAAGCAGCAAGTAGAGACCGGGGTAGAGTGGTAAAATTATAATGTACGCTATAGAGAATGCTAATTGGCGTTTCTTGCGTGTCTCTTTCCTCCTTGCAGCTGAAAGGAAAAGGCTTCTCGGGAAGTTTCACCATCGGGAAGCTCCCTGCTGATTCCAACTCGAAGAAGGTATGGTTTAACGTCTTTACACTAAACTGCGTTGTCAAATTTAGCGACTATATTGACTGTGTGGTACAGGAACAAATCCATGATCCCATATTTTGTCTTTATTACCATTGATGTTCTACACCTCCCTTGGTCTCCTTTTGGTTCTGCTTCTTCGGTAGAAGCATTCAACCTCGAGCTTCTCGGGAACGATGGGCGGGACGCTGGGCGAGGCTCTGCCACTGATCATGACTCGCCTCTGCGAGCCCAAGGAGGCTTCGTACATCCTCATCAAGAAATACCTGGAGCAGCACTTCCCCCAGCTCAACGTAGAGAGCAGGTCAGGGGCTAAATATTCACAGTGCCGTGTATCGACCTGGAAGACCAGCCTTTATCTGTATTGTGCTTGTCATGCATGCATGAATCCTGATGTTCCAGATGTTTCTTTGGGTGTCTCTCAGGCCAGATGTGCTTAAGAACTGCCTTCAGAGGTCTGTGGAAAAGGGATACCTGGAGCAGATCACTGGGAAAGGTGCCTCGGGGACCTTCCAGGTTTGTGCGCTTAAATATAAAGCATGACATGTAAACAGTATCACATGGCTATATGAAATGATGAACTTTTAAAAATTGCGATCAGATCTAGTGTTCAGGTGCATTGCATTAGAATGTTGTTAATCCTCATTAGTGTGCTGGTCATGGTGAAATAAATCTCGAAGCGATCACTTCAGACTTCCCAAAAAATATTTTCAATATTTTTTTGCGACCATTTGGGAAATAAAAATGTCCAGGAAGCAAATGTGCATGGCCGAATAAATTGGAACGTAAGAAGTATGACGCGAAGTCCTAGACAGTTGATCAGTCAGAGAGATGCATTTTGACCGTGTATGCTTGAATAAAGACTGACTCTTCTGTCCTGTTTGGTTTGTTTTACTAGCTGAAGAAATCTGGGAATAAGGTCCTCCTGGGCGGCGGGCTCCTGGAAGATGCCATCGTCGCTGCGATCACCGCCATGAATGAGCCCAAGTGCTGCAGTATAACCGTGCTGCGCAAGTTCCTGGTAGAGAACCACCAAGACAAGACGGCTTATTTCATCGGTAATAACCTCGGCTCCAGCACTCGTGTCTCATGGACTGCCTTTGTTCAATCTCCTTTGGCTTTCTGTTTGTGTAACGTTGTGTTTTTTTTAATGTAGTGGCAAACCTGAAGAGAACACTGCAGAGGTGTAAGATGATGGGCTGGATGGAGCAGATCACCGGTCACGGGCTCAGCGGGTCTTACCAGCTCAGCTACCCGTTCTACCCGAGGTACGTTATGGATTCACTTCCACAGCTACTGTCACTTTAATATGCATTATTTTCGTATAAAAGCACCAAAACTGTAGCATTCAGAGTGAGAATTTAGTTGACATGGATTTTAGCTGAATTCTGTCAGGATCTGTTCAACTGGGAACCGTACAAGATCTCTGTACAAAATAGGATCTTCATCTACATCCACTATAAAGAATGAGCTCTGGCCCTTTCTGTGTGATTTACATCAAATATGAATTATAAAGTAAAGTAGTAATGAAGTATATGAAGTCATTTGTATACCGAAAACAAGCCGTTTGGTAGGGGGAAGTATAAAATATAAATCGCTGCATGTATGAATGTAAAAAATGTGAGCGGATTGAACAGCGGGCCTCATTTATCAAGCCGGATTCGAACGGATTTAATTGTAAATCTGGAAAACGTGAAGGAAATTTGGTATTCCTGAAAGTCCTGTAAAACCTTTTGGTGATCATTTTTAGTTTAATAGTACAACACGGAGTGTATTATTCCTTACATACCTTGATTTATTCTCTCCGCAGTCCGGAAATGCTGTTTCCAGAAATGGTGGAAAAAATCAAACAGAAGGAGAAAGAGAAGCTCAAACAGCAAAAGAGGAGGAGAGAGGAGGAATCTGAGGATGAAGAGGAGGAGGATGAAGAGGAAGATGAAGAAGAGGAAGAGTCAGAGGAAGAGGAGCCCCCTCCTCCTAAGAGGTTAGAAAATCTACCCAATTTCCCTCTTGCAAATTTCATTTTGCAGACAGGTACATACATGTGTAAACAGCAGTGTATATATTTGTTTCTTGAAGTATAGCAAAAAGAAGAGTGCGAATGAGGTCTTTTGAGGTAACTGTGAAAATAAATTGTTTGCCACAGGAGTCAGAAGAGGCCCGCACCCAGAAAGCGTCAGCCTCCACCCAGAAAAACCCCCAAGGCTACCAGCAGGAAGCCTGCGCCCGCTAAGAGACCGGCAGCTCCTGCTAAGAAAACCTCAGCCTCTGATAACAAAGTGGCTTCCAAGAAGATACCTCCGCCCGCTAAAGCCACACCTGTCAAGAAAGCCGCTCCAGCCCGAAAGCCCAAAACGCCCATCGCCAAGAAGATGACGAGTCGAGTATCCAAGCGACCGACACCCAAGAAGACGCCGACCAAGAAACAAGAAACTTCGCCTGCAGCGGAGTCTAAGTCTGTTGCTCGAAAGTCTCTCAGGGCCAGGAAATGATCTAACCACCCCACGGTCACCTGTAGCTCCCGTCACTGCAGTGCTTTGCTAATCCTTTCTTTTTAAAATTATTTTAGTAGCTTCACTGTTCCCAAAGCCTCCTGTTAGAAAGACGTTTTTCCCCCCTGCAATCTGTGTACCGTAGTGCTACATAGAAGCATTTCAGATTTGTTTCCCTTTATTTTATTTTATTTTTTTATTTTTATTTTTTTTTAATGACAGAGTTGTTGTGTTCAGAGTATGTTCACACTACGGTGAGAACCGATGTAGGTGCCGCCATGTTGTCTTGACTGTGCACATAAAGATGATTTTCGACTCGTTTGTCTTGGCGTAGGGAGATTAATTTAATCCACGTCGTAACCGTTTCGTTCACATTCATGTTTCAGCAGTGTTTGAGAATTCTCCACTGAAGTATTCACGTTTTTCGCCCTTTTTAAAGAAGGCTCTTTTTGTCGTTTTTGTGGATTTACAGTAATGTAGGGAAATAGCAAACCTGGTTGGTTCCTTTGTTTAAATTAAAGAGATAATGTTACACATGACTGGTGTCTAGTTTTCAGTTTGACACTCAATTGGGGCCATGCGGGATTTTTTTAACTGTAATATAAAGGTGAATATTTATATAATTTTTTCTTTGGGTAATAAGGAAAAAAGTTAAAGCTTCCATGAGTTAAAATAAGTCAAATACTATATAATACAACCAGTAAATTTAACCCAGTGGTATTCAGATTTAGAATATTTGATTGAAATTGATCATTAATTGTGACCTGCATGCATGTAACTGATTATGCTTTTATGTAGTCCTTAATAAAGTGACTATATTTGTATTCCAAATGACTTAAGTTTGTATCTCATGCAAATTGTACCAGCCCTGTATATGAGCTGCACCATGTCTGAAGCTTAGTTCTGCAGTAGTGATTCCATTTGGATTATTTCCATGTGGATTTGAGAATAATGTATTCACATTGACTCATCACCATATTATATTCTACCTCGTCTTTCCTACAAGTAACCAGAGATGGAAAGACAAGATTAAAATCATGCCACGTCCATGACAGGATTTTAAAAATAATAAAAACTAAATTATAAACGCAAGCCTATTTTTAAAATGAGATATGTACCTGGATTTAATAGATCTTTTTGGTGCAATCCATGTCAAAATAGCAAGCAGACCCTCATTTGTATCAAAAGAGTAGAAAATTGTTTATTTTTCTGACAACTTGTTTATGCTGCCATTTAGCCCAGTAAATCTTCTTTTTATTCATTTTTATGATACGTGTTAACCAATCATTGTGTGTAAATGTAACCAATGTCATGCTTTTGTTGCTGCATTGTGTTCCAAAAGCAAAGAATTAGCAAAACCACAAAACTAGCATGTTAACTAGAATCCATGCTAATGACATAAGAACATTTAAGGACTTGTAATGATGAACTTATTTTACTTTTTAGGAACTAATAGCAAAACCTGACTCTTATCCTTTATGTTTGCGCTCACTTATATTCATCTATTAATTAAACAGCATTGAAACTGTGCTAACATTTTATACACAGTTGCAGTTGATGGTGCTAGCAATAACAATGTCCACCTGTTACATCAACCAAACACACAACTTCTTAACAAAAATACAGCACCCAAAAAAACTACTAAAATCATGAAATATTTGATCGAAACACATTTGAAGTGTTTCATGCTGGAACCTTCCTTCCATGAGGGAAGTAAACTCCAGGAAATTGCCAATTTATAAGACATATCCTCTAAAAGAATTATCGTTATTAACGTAATGACAATGTAAAAGTTAGGGCAGAAAGGTAGCAAAAAAAAAAAACATTGGGTGTGAAAATGTGCATCTTTTTACGGTCGTGAACCCGTTTTCACAACAATTCCGCTAGCACTTGAACGCACCATGAACTGTTTAATAAGGGAAAAGGGAAGAGGAATGGAGTGGGCGTGTCTCAGAGCCAAAGGAACGCGATGGGCGGGGCCAACGCGATAAGGTGAGTCAGGCAGTTTGGGATTTGTGGTGGGGAATTCAGCTGGGAATTTCGGGCTGTGTGGTGGGATTGAGTGTAAGTTTTTGCATTTGCTTTTATTCGTTTAATAGCAATACGACATGATTATAGCACTATACTTATGTATACATGTTATTGTTGTGCACTTAAAAGTGAACCAGAGATTGACAGGGTGAGCTTGAGCATGTTTGTTTGTTAAGACACCAGGTGGTGTTCAAGGTGAATGTTCAGGTGTTTAGAGAACGTTAACACCAAATGTGCGGGTTTTAACTTGTAATGGGCTCATCTGGGCTGTCCATGGTGAAATTCTCTAACTATTAGCTGTTTTTATAGTTTTATTGGGGGAAAGGTTTTCTTGTGGCAGTTTGTACGACGTCAACATTGTGATTTAGTTGACAAATCCTCTCTAACTCGACAATTCAATCAGGTTAATAACATCACATGCATCACATCTGACTGAAAAGTATTTAAATGCAACAATGACAACTATGTTTTTGGAGAAAAAGATAATGTGGAACTTTTATTGTTGCTCCATATGCCGCGCGCGCGCGTACACATTTATGGGTATCCTGGGTGTGCATTATGAACGCTACATGTTCAGGCATTATAAGATATTTGTAAAGGAACACTGAAAATGCTTTCAAGGATTTCCATGAGGTGACCTGTTTAAAGTCAGCTAAATAAATGTCTCAAATTGAAATGCTAATTAAAATGCATTTTCCTAATTTTAAAATGGTGTTTCCAAAAAAAAAAAGGAAAAGAAAAGAAAAGAAGAAAAAATCTCCCTCCTTTTTAAGAGCAGTCACTAGGCTCTGTGTTTGTGCAATATGAATGAGTCACTTCCTGGCTTAATATTACCTAAGAATATTAGTGACCCCGCCAAGTTGAAATAAATGTCTTTAAAAGAGAAAAATCAAAATCTCAGCATTTCAAAATAAGTCCTATATGTGCGTCCTCTCTGTCTGTAGTCACAAGGTTTAAAGTCGGAGCATAACTAACAGCATGGGAGAGACAGCGGACGGTGCGAGCGGGACTGTGACCAGGTCTGCTGAGGTGAGGAAAGATTGCCCAATATACCAGCTTTGTCACTTTTTTTTTATTTTTTTTATTCAATTTCAGTTTGGATGGACCATTTTTAGTATCACTTTTTAAAATCTATTTCACGTTCATGTGTTTTTATGTGTTTCTGTTCCTTACTATTAAAGATTTAAAAGTAACTCGCTCTGAGAACTGTATTTCTTGTGCATTTAGTTGCATCTTCTAGATAGGTGGCCTCATTCTGGTTTCCCACACATGGTTCATCAATGGTTCTTTTGATAGTTCGCTTGAAAAGAGGTGCAATTTGAAACCACGTCGATCGAAGACACTGCTACAGGAAGATAATCGACAGCATAGTTACCGTAGCCAACCTGAAGTGGAGTATTTTACAATAACAGCTCGTGCTGAAGTGTTTTATTCCTCTTTTACTACAGGAAGTTGTCAGTAATTACAATTTTTATTATTCATTAAATTTCTTTGTTTGAAATGTAAATAGTAATTACATTAGAAATAGCCGACGTTGCTTTTGAATCTTAATCATTGTAAAATGATTTTTTTTCCCCTCCACCTTTTCAGCATTTCAAGATCTCTTTTTCTTCTAAAATATTTTCATAACCTGTCCATTCTCCCTTAATTTTTCGTTCTTTTCTTTAGTACATCGGCTCATTTCCTGTTGATGACTGCTGCTTGGATGAACAAGTTCAAAAGCTGCACTTGCAGCTGAAGTCCCTGAAGGTAACTGGTGCACAAGATCTTTATTTAAAAGCGTTATAGACTTATCGCACACTCATGTGGCTTGTTTAACCTTTGTAGCGCAAGAAGCGTAGGCGCTACGTCTCCCTGAAATTCTCCGTTAAAGGGGTGAAGGTTTATAATGAGGATGAGACGGTAAGATCCAGTCTTGTATTGATTCATTTTCTATATACTTTGACCTGGCATTAAAATCTTTTAATGTGTATATCCACTCAGTCTCTTCTGATGGCCCACGCTCTGCGGCGAGTCTCGCTGTCCATCGCCCGGCCCTCTGATGCTCAGTTTGCTTTCGTCGCCCACAATCCCGGCAACCCCGACAGTCAGCTTTACTGCCACCTCTTCAAGGCCAGACACGCCAGAGCTGTACGTGACCAGACCGCCATGCTCACACCTTCTCCTCATGTTTATCATCCAGTCTCACAACAGTGTGCGCGATGTGTTTAAGGCGCAGTTCCTGAACCTGCTGATGTGCCGCTGCTTCCAGCTATGTTATCTGGAGAAACATCCAGAAGAGGCTGAGGACATGTCATCTGTAAAGAAGCCCGCTCGTAGCCCCTCCCTGCTGAACCACGGCTTCCCGCTCAGCGTCAGCGCCCTGGTGTCCTTTCGCAGGGCACCGACTCAGGGTCTGCTGTCTGTGACAAACGCTGGGGTGAAATATATTATTTTATTTATTAATTTTTTTAAAAACCTTGTTATTTACGGCTACAAAATGCAATCAGACAATTCAGTAATGCATTTCTGATTTTCCTCTTGTCCTGATCCCTGGTTGATGTCATCAGGTTGCCTCCAAACCCAGCACAGAGTCTGTTAGCAGTCCAGATGATGTCTTCCCCACGTCTCCTACACTCGTACGTAAGCAGGCCATGAGGGACAAAGTGCTGCGCTCTGGGGCTTACCGTTCCTTCACCTGCACTCCTGTAAAACAGCGGCACCTGCAGGAACGCCTGAACGCTCCACAAGGTGGGACGAGTGTTCAGAGAACACTGTCAAAAGTGAAAGAGTTCCTTAGGTAATGCAGACCTTTAATATCTGCTAGACCTCACTGGGTTGGGTAGGAGGAGGTGTGTCACTTGGTTTCTTCTCACACGGGTGTCTAAGATGACTCATTTCCACTTTAAACACACAGCTTGGCTGATGAGATGTAGCTTTCTTCTAAAATAATCCAAAATTGACAAGCATCATATTGCCAGATTGTGAGTAGGAGTGAGTGTGAGAGACATATCGATGTTCTGCATGTATGCATATGACGTGTGGGTGAGATGAGTTTGGCATGTGAAATTGACGTGTGGGTGTGTGTTACAGACAAGGCACAGGACAGTGTACCGGTATTCAGGGTGCGCGCTCCAAGCTTGGCCGAAACCGAAGAAGCACTGGCTCATGCCGTGTGGAGCTGCGCTGGCGTCTCTAGGTGAAGTGTTTTTTTTTGGTTTTTTTTGGCCTGTTCTAACTGCAATTTAAATAATTATTGAGACAGGACAATTATCAGTAAATATGATTATGAAAATAGTTTTTTCTAGATAATAAATTTAATTAAAAACCATGACAAAGCAATGTGTAGAAATATTAATGATAAAAAGTCAGACTGGATCATCTCAGGTTCTTCAGGAAGGTTCTAGTTTGTAGAACATAGGGCAAGACTTTATATTTTAAGATTTGCAGACTTTAGATTTTACGGAATTGGACAGTTTTGGATGATGTGTCGATATTTATTGGTGTTCCAGTGACAGCAGTTCGTCTCTGCTTGCGGAAGATGTCCTCGGTTCCTACTTGCTGTGTCCCCACCCCAAAGACCACAGCGTGGAATCTCTGCTCATACGCTTCCCCTCAGGTCTGGTCAGCTTGGCTGTTAAGACCTCCAGCAATGGCAAATTGTTCCTTGAGGTGAGCTTTTGTTTCATACAAAACTCCATGATTTGTGTGTGAAGATTTATAATATCTAGTAATAGTAAGTCCAATCTGATCCACAAAGAAGGTTTTCATTCCAACGATGCAGGAGCCAGACCTACAAGTGAATTAAATACTAAGATAAAAAAATTAAACACCTGCCCTTTGAGGATTAGACTGGAAATCCTTGTAGTGAGTAGTAAAAATGATGAGCCTTTTGGTACAGACCTTAAAGGAGTCTAATTATACTCATAACACCACACTATTTATTTGGTGTCCCGGGAATAAAAAGTAGGATTTATAAGGTTGGGAGTGCTGCTTATTTCATGGCAATCAACAGTATTGTTCAATATCTGGAGTTATCCATGTGTATATGATGGAAATGTGATTAAGACCATTTCCCTGTATTTCTGTTTCTGTCCTAAAAACTTATTTTGCTGCTTATTAAATTCAGGAAATAATTTTTTAAAATTCCACAGTGGAATTTTTTTTTATAATTATGTGATGTTCAATGGCATTCTAGATTTATTTTATAGTGTTTTTATAATGTTAGGCTGACTTCCCCCCCCCCCCCCCCAAGTCTAGTTTAAACTTCACTAAAATTAACTAAAACTCTTATTTCTTAGTCTTTATTTCCTTTGACACATGGAATGTTTACCTAAGTAGTTGCCTCTCTTTCGAGTTTGATCAGAGAAATCTAGACCGTCTGCAAATCTCCCAAAATTTCCTAGTAGCAATTCCAACTTGTAGACTGACGTCAGCAGTTGGAAGGTGGTTGGATGGTTGGTTTTCCTCCTATTCAGCACCGGATCACTTGTTTTTATAGGTCAGAGTTGTTCGTGTGCTCCCACTCGATTTAATTCCGGATTGCAACACTTCTCAAACGCGCACCAGTTATGTTTTGTTAGACGTTGGAAGACAAGCCACAATATAGGTTACTTTTGGTTAAAAAAAAAAAAAACCATCAGTGATTTGCATTCTTGTTTTTCTTACGCTCTCAGTCACACAGCGGCCAAAGTGCATCGAGTGAATATTTATAACATCTGATTTGTTTCTAATGATCTACAGTTAACTGAACATTCATTCTAAAGACATGGCACATGTCACTGTTCGATGTGACTCAGCGTGAGGGTCTGACTGCATTGCAGCTTGTTATAAAATTGTATGCACTGTATTGGGGAAATAAGATGTTCTCAACATAAAAGGGTGGCAGTCTTTGAATTCTGCTCTCAGTGAACATTTAAGCAGCAGCTTAATAATATTGATGAAGGAATAATCACAGTATTTGGGAATGCAGATATCTATAAGCTTGCACTTTTTTTATATATATTTAACAAAACAACATTATAATATTTAAACAGAAGGTAGCGTAAAATAATGTTGAATAATTTAAGCAATTTATAGACATAGACTAACAACTTTGGGTTGTTTTGACAAAAAAAACAAAAACCTTAGTAAGTCAGTTTTATTTACATTTTGTAGTCGGTGTGATTACTGTAGGACTTTCTCTTCTGTCTTTTCATAGAATTGTCGTGTGCGGTTCGAGAGTCTTGGTGCGCTGATTGAGCACTACACTGAGACCAGAGATGAGCTGGAGGTGCCGCTGAGTTGCACTCGCGTTAACCACTGTTACGAATGGGAAGAGAGCAAAGTCCAGATTAAGCGCTCACCACAACGGAAAAACACCAAAAATCAGTCCTGGGTTTAAACCCAGTTCAGTGTTTTAGCTATGGAAATATCTATGGTTCTTGACTCTGAAACAGGGACCTGTTCTACTTTTTCATCAACTTCTTAGACACTTTTAACCTTTAATGACACCTAACTTCTAATGTTCTGCACTTGATACACAAAACACAAGGTGATGTTATGATTGTGGGTTTTTTTTTTTTTCTTTTTTGTTCTCAGGAATAGTGTTTTTTTTCTTTCTTTTTTTTTTTTTTTTTTTTTTTTTTTTTTTTTTTTTTTTTTTTTTTTTAAGTTGACACCTGACAACCCGTCGGACAGCCCTGTAATTTTAGTGATGTATGTATGTCTAAATGTCTTTTTCAACCATTTTTAAACATTTATTATGCAGTATTGTTAACTAGCCAGAGCTGTAAACTACTGAATCACTCTTGTAAGAGTTTCCAGGCCAGTTAAGGAGTTTTAATTTTGGCTAAATTTCTTGTGAATGATGTGGAAGTGCAATCTGTTTTCTGTAATTGTATTTTAATGTTACAGTTTGACTTAAGACTGAACACTGAACTTCCAGGAGTTCCTTTTTTTTCCTAACACAAACTGACAATTTTAATTAGGCTTTTTATCAGCTTTACTACTGAAGCACTTTCCTAAGAGAATCCTGTATCTCTTGGAGTTATATATAAAAAAATTTTTTAACTGCAATTCTTTGTCCGTTTCATTATTTATAGCCATATTAGTTGTTGATGTGGCCTAGTTTTCTGTTAGGAGAAATTTATTCAACATTTATGGGAGGACTCTGCAGTGTCAGCTCTGCGGGAGAGACGACTTTGAAGGAACAACTGTTTATAGCTGCCATAGTGTAAGTGATAACAGTTTGTCTCCTAGTAGGTCTACAACACTAATTGTAACCGTGAACTTTTGAAAGTATAATATCCCGTTCATTAAGAAATTAAAAACTCTAATTGCTGTTGTGGTGTAAAATATTTTGAAGCTTTTTTTTTTTTTTCTGGTAACAGTTTTATATTATTAGTGTTTTCTCCTTTGAAAAACGATTCCATGTTCTCTTTTGTTGAGTTGTTTTGACACACATTAAATTACAGGGTGTGCTGGCATTTTTGCAGAACTCAAGTTGAAACTCTAATGTTAAGTTTTAAGCCTAGCTTTAGCTTGTTATTTAAAACCTGTCCAGTGTTTGTATATGTGTAAATATTAACGTTAGACTTAAACAGGAACTTGTTTGACTTTTTCATTAACTTATACATTTGTCTTAAGACACTTTTGCACATTGTTTCACTAACGACCAACAAAATGCAGATTTTGTTTCTCTCAAAGCTCCTCCAAAATGGCGGCGCTGATGACGTATTTACGCGGATGCAGTGAGAAAACTGGAAAACCTGCGCGAGCTGAGTTTCACGTTGCTAGGCAACGGAGCACGCCATGGCAGAATACACAGCTCTGATAATAACGGTGTTTGTTTAACCTCGATTTTAACACCGGAATGCTTTTGTGGAACTGACAATATGGTGACGACAAGCGTAAGTCAATATTTGTCATATTATCTGTTTTAAACTGTATTATCTTATCTTAAATAACCTTAGAGCAAGCAGAATAGCGAACTGGCTTTTTTCTTAGACGGCTAGTTCCTTTAGCTAAATTGTCTTCTGATGCTAATAAAGTAATATACTGTGTTATGTTTGCCTTAATTTTCTCTGTACCGTTCTATCTTTCACACTTGTACCACTTTTAATGATTGTTTTTCTCCAGATGCAAATTTTATAACCATGTCCAAAAAAATCTATTAAAAAGCTTTTGAACTGTCCTGGGGAAAAAAAATGAAATGTGTCTAAATAGAAAATAATTCGATAACATTTAGGTCTATAGTAGTTAATATAGTTAATTCAGACTTTATTTTCTAAATCATTTTTTTTCTCAATAAAGGTATCAACATGTCAAACAAACAAATACGTATTTAAGAAGTTCTTAGGGGAAAAATGATTACGTACTACTGAAAAATAAAAAAAGAACTTTATATTTATATATAAACCAGCATCAATAATTTTTTTTTGTCTTTGGAGGGCAATAAGGATTTCGTTACATAGTAATGAAGTTAACGTTTTTTTTAAATATTATTCATCCCAATGAGAAGCTCAAAAAATGAAAAAAAAGAGAGGAAAAAGATGAGAGAAAAGGAAACAAAAAAGGGAAAGGAAATATTATGCTAGAAAATGAAAGGAAATACAGTAAAGCAAAAAAAAAAAAAAAAAAATCCAACATTGCTGACTTTATACTTAAAAATATATATATATTTTAATCCCTTAAGGATCTGTTATTGCCTGATGTTCACGTGTGTACAGATCCTTTTGGTATTGGTGTTTATGAATATGGCTTCATTTAAGCCAGAACTCCTGAAGTTATTGACATTATTAAAGAGTTTGGAGCTTATAAAGATTTTGAAGGTTTTGATTTATTTTTGTTTAGTGATCATTCAAGTCATGAGGACCACTTCCTTTTAACACAGCTTAACAAATGAGCCATTCTTCTTGTAATCTCGACCTGCAATTGATTAAAAATCACCAGTCTATAAAAAAGGAAACACCAACAATGTTACAGTAATTTAGAGACTAACATTTACTGATATTTTAGACTTAAAAACAAGCACAAAAAAACATGTTTCCTGCAGTGCATCTCATATGCTGCTATTTCGGAAATTGAATCCGCTTCAAAATGAAAATGAATGCCTTACTGAAATGTAATACATGTTTAGAGTAATGGAGCACCAGGATTAAAGTTAATCCAGGTTCACTGTAAAACTAAAAGTAGGTTTGATATCCTGATTATTTTACAAGGTTTAAAGTTTGGAAACTTGATTAATGTTTTTTTTTTATTATTATTATTATTTAATCCAGCCTTAAGACTAATCTTTGTTGGTGAAACAAAGTTTATCACTTTAAAGGCATTGTCTAATCTCTGGATTTAAAAAAAAAAAAAAAAAAAAGCTTTTTATATTAATCCATTTGCATCAGACTTGTGAAATTATCAGAATTTCATTTGATGCTGCTTTTTAAGTTTTACAGAAAACTTTGGATTATTTTTAAGTAATCCAGATTGAAGTTTAATTTGTGTTGGTGAAACCAAGTCTATTACTTTTAAGACTTTACGTAATCTCTGGATTAAAAGGTGTCCATTTTGTGTCGTTACAGAAAAAGGCAAGGTAGAGTTAGCAGATAGCTCGAGCTGATCTCTCTGGGACTCCAGGATGGCGTCAGAGTCGGTGAAGGTGGTGGTCCGATGCCGGCCTCTGAATAACCGGGAGAAGACACTCAACTGTAAGATGGTGGTGTCTGTTTATTGCAGTCGCTGCCAGTGTTTCATTGAGAAGCCCGGAGCCTCCGAGGAGCCGCCCAAGCAGTTTACATTCGACGGGACGTATTTCATCGATCAGACCACTGAGCAGATGTACAATGAGATCGCATATCCTCTGGTGGAGGTTATTCATTTCCCCACTATGGTTCATTCTTAGTAAAGAGGAAAAGCTAGTAATATTTGTTACAATCTGTTTATTTAATTTACTTGATTTAACTTGATTAGAAAGACAGAAATGGTCATGACATGCTGCATGTGTCGCTGTCGGCCATGTTGAATTAGGAGCAACACTTAATTGAGTAATAAACATCAGGATAATAACGGCGTGTACAACAGTGGAGTGATTTGGAGTTGATTTACTTCTAATAAAAACAGCTCTAAATTAACAGTGTGCACCATACATAAAAGGGTTAACAATAAGGTATAAATGTATTTGAGGACTTTTCCATGCGTGAAACAGAATACAGTGACACAGATAGTAAATTGGATAACTGCAAGTAAATCTGTCTACTGCAGTCACGATCAAATGACACAATGACACAAAGGATGACCCCTGAAAATGCACAGCTCCTGAAGGATTCGGTAGCATGTGAGCAAGTGTGGTTTAATCTTTAATTCTTATCTGCTTTCATGACAGGGTGTCACCGAAGGATACAATGGCACAATTTTCGCTTACGGTCAGACAGGAAGTGGAAAATCGTTCACCATGCAGGGCGTGTCGGACCTCCCAGCTCAGAGAGGGGTCATACCAAGAGCTTTCGAGCACATCTTTGAGACCATCCAGGTTAGACATCCTACCTGGGCTTTTTCTTACAGTCTTATGCAGAAGTATTGGCACCCTTAAAGAGAATGAACAGAAAACTATTGCATAAAATAAAACTGATATACGATGATTTGCATTGTCCATGCAAAAAATTGGAGAAATATATTTTGATAAACAAAAATCTATCAGACCTTTTTTTTTTTTTTTTTAATTATAGTATTTTCTCTCAAAAATGTATGTGGAAAATAATTGGCACACCTGAATAACATCTCTCAATGGATGTGGTGTTCATTTTTGTATTTGCCCATTTCTTAAAAATAAAGGGTGCCAATAATTATGGAGATGACTATGTAGAGATAGCATTATCCTGCTATTTGGTACAGAAGCCATGGATGGGTGAAGAAGTATGCATCCCACTATCTCTCATCCCACTATGTAATCAACTATAATAGTTATTAGAATAATTGTTATTAAATAACATCATTCATTGCACATTTATTTTATGTACCATTTTTGCTTTGCAAGGTGCCAATATTTATGGAACTGATTGTATATAGAGAGACAATGCACAAAAGCACAAAGTTTCATCCTGCTATCTTTGTGTACCCCTAAACAACATTACTCATTGCATGTGTTCACTTTGCCTTTGGGCAGCTTAAATGGTGCCAGTAATTAAACGGCAACTGTCCACAGAGACTAATTTAGATAAATCTTAATTAAGCTTCTCACTGTCCAACCTCCTGTTATGAAATACAGTAGACTTCATAATAATTGGCACCCTTCACGAAACTGATTGACAGTAAATAATATATGCAATGAGTGATATTACTTAGGGGTGCCAATAATTATGTAGAAGCCGTTTTAATACTGTTATGTGTTTTAAAGTGTGCAGAAAACACAAAGTTCCTTGTGCGAGCCTCCTACCTTGAGATCTACAAAGAGGAAATCAGGGACCTTCTGGGGAAAGACACCAAACAGAAGCTGGAGGTGTGTTATTCATTTATTTACCGTATGTGTAGTATATACATTTACCTCTGCAGGTTGATATGCATACCATGAGAGTGTGTGTGTGTTTGAGCAGCTGAAAGAGCATCCAGAGCACGGAGTGTACGTGCGAGACCTCTCCATGCACACGGTGCACAGTGTGGGGGAGTGTGAGCGGATCATGGAGCTGGGCTGGAAAAATCGTTCAGTGGGATACACACTTATGAACAAAGACTCTTCCCGCTCGCATTCCATATTCACCATCCACCTGGAGATCTGCAGCACAGGTGTGGGGTCACACACACTCACGTGATCATATAACAACCAAGACACTCGTCCATTCATTCACGTAGAAGGTTCTTCTAACTTCCTTCAGATGTTTCATCTACATGACCCTTATGTGGTCATTTAAAAGACACCAGTAAGACATTAAGTGGCATACTGGTACAGCATGCAGCATTGATGCCTCACAGCTCTAGGGTCCCTGAAGTGATCGTCCTGTTAATATAGAGTTTCTTATGATCTGGTTGACAATCATTTGCATTATCTTAGCATTAGGCTTTCAATATGTAATAAATATCTTGTCTACTCTATAATCTGAGATTCTGCTGGTGAAGACCACTTACGTGCCGGAAAGCTCAACTTGGTGGACCTGGCCGGCAGCGAACGCCAGTCCAAGACCGGTGCCACAGGGGACCGTCTTCAGGAAGCCACCAAAATCAACCTATCTCTGTCAGCACTCGGCAATGTCATCTCGGCACTGGTGGATGGACGCTCCAAGCACATCCCCTACCGTGACTCCAAGCTTACTCGCCTCCTTCAGGACTCCTTAGGTGGCAACACACGCACCCTCATGGTGGCCTGCCTCTCTCCTGCTGACAACAACTACGAGGAGAGCCTGAGCACCCTGCGCTACGCCAACCGTGCCAAGAGCATCCAGAACCGTCCACGCATCAACGAGGACCCCAAGGATGCACTCCTGCGCCAATACCAGGAGGAGATCAAACAGCTGAAGGCGCTCATCTCCGGTCAGCTCGGGACTGCAAGTCTCCACTGTAAGATCCCTGAAGTTCTTCATTTTCTCAGTAATCTTACAATCAACCTTTACTTAATGCTAAAAAAATATTCCTGAAACCTAATCCACTGTAATGTAGAAAAATACAATACATCAAAATGGTCTTCGAAACCTTTCAAATGACAAACTATAGATGTAAAAATATGCATTAATATCCAAAATTCAAATGCCTTTATGTCCTTCTATTATCCCACATAAGCTAATATTACTAACGTTAGCTAACTTGTATAGCCAGCTAGTCAACTAGCTCACTTTTGCCTGATGCGGAATTTCAGTATCTGAGTTCCAGTTTACACTGTTGTATTCTCAGCAGTTACTTTCTTCAGTAGTATCAAAACCCGTTTACATTTTGTTCACATAACTAATGTTATTTAATATAGGTTAGCTAGCCTCAGCTTAGCTGCTAGTAAGCTAGTTCCCATTTGTCTAAGGTTGATACAAGAGGGATGTCAGTTTCGTTGTTTCGTGATTTGGCCAGACCTGTCAGATATATTATTATATCCGCGATTTTAAATCAGCGATGTCAAGTCTCGGCAAAATTTTCAGCTGGACTATATGTAAAAAAGATTTTTTTTTAAAAATGCACAAATAGTCCAGACAAATTTTTCTTCTATTTTTTCAGTCTTTGTGCAAGAAGCGAAGTCACTGTGGTGTGCATACCTTTTAGATTTGTGATAATTGCTGTACGATTTTTTTGCCATTTTTTTTTTTATTTTGCCGGTGAGACATTATCCACACTATGGTACCCCTTTCCGTCTCCCAATCTTTGCAACATGGTATCCTACATCCATCCATCCATTATCTATAGCGCTTTATCCGTCTGGGTGGCGGGGAAGCTGGAGCCAATCCCAGCATCTTGG
>JAQQZR010000016.1:3258383-3276403 GCA_030068235.1 Notoglanidium macrostoma | reverse complement strand
GCCTCTCACCCCAAGATGCTGGGATTGGCTCCAGCTTCCCCGCCACCCAGACGGATAAAGCGGTATAGATAATGGATAGATGAATGGATTATAATGAATAATGATAACACCGAGGTCTTACCTCACTGCAATCACTGCAGGCATTAATGAGAAGCAACTCACATTTAGACAGATTAAGTCTGAAAACCGAGTCTGCTGAAATATATATCTAATAGTTTATCTGCAATATCAATTTGAGATCTATCCTGTAAAAACAACGTATCTTTAAGCTACTTTTTTTATGTAATTGGCTAAAATTTGCATGGAAAGTAAAAATAAATATGAATAATGAATACTTTTCATCACTAAACATGACAAAGAACAGCTATTTGTTGCCCGTGCAATATATAAAGAACCCTAGGTAACTTTTAAAGTTAGGCGATCCTGTGAACATTTCTCAGTCCACTGACTTCATCTTGCTGTGAGATGCTCATTGTGTAACTGTTTTTCCATTAGAGATGCACCGGTGTGCACCTGTGTGTATATATGGATGTCCAGAGAGCCAGTTAGCAAAGCCTATAAACTTTAGTAGTGACAGTTCAAATTTTTAGCTCTGAAATGGAATTATCAAGGAAAAATTCAAAACTTGGAGCTTTATTTAGTACGCTTAAACACCTGATGAAAAGTATTCAAAGTAGCAGACATCTGTTTGTTTCTTTCTCACTAGAAAGCTTTATAAAGAATTACAAGCTCTAACATTACACATCCACTCGCACAGCCAGTCACTCGGCAGTTCCAGGAAACGGCCCACCGCATCAGAACTCCTGTGGATCGAACCCTGCTGCAGATGCACTCCTGCCTCGGCCGTTTCGCCTGGAGTCTCTGGACATCATGCCGGCCAACAGCAAAGCCAAGAGAAAGAAGAGCAAGGTGTACGTCTCCTATGATGGTAACTGATCCTCCGTTTTACTGTCTTTGGGAATGACCAATATGGCTTACTCGTGCATCTTGCTGCTTTTATGTGATAAATTCAGATATCAGGACTCTCTTTATTAACATTATTTACTGCATATGTGTATTATGGTATATTTATGTGTAAAATATACCTTCAAGTCCATTCAATGCAGAATGTAATTTATTATAGCATGTTATAAAATGTTGATAATTAGCTGAACACAGGTCAGCAGGTATGAACGTTGGAATGTTCTCAATTTTGCCAATTAATCATCACATCACATGTATTAATTAAGACATCGGGTCCTATTGGTCATTGTGGGTTTATTTTTACGAATGAATATAAACACAAGCGTTTTCTAATTTAATTCATCATTCAAAAATACACCAATTAATACAAGCATTAATCATTTTTGATTATGTGATGGATGAAGGCCAGTTCTTTGTTTGTTAAGTAAATGGAGTGGTGTGAAGTTGATTATTTTCCAATAACAGCATGTCAAAAAGTGTATTATCTCTCTTACCCCACAGCAATTTCTACATTTAAATTGTACATTTTTTTTCTCTACATTAAATGTCCACAAAACAAGTTAGTTCCTGATACCCCTTACATTATAGCAGTAGTTCCCTCGCCCGCCTCACTTTTGCATCTCTCGCGCTTGAAGCTAATAAGACTAAAATACGCAGCTTGTCATGTTGCCGAACACCCACAAAACTTCTCGATCACGAAAACCTTCCCATGATGGAAAGCTTATTACTGGAAAGTTATAGCTTTATCTCTGACTGTTACAATGCGCTGACACTGAAGACCCTTTCCATAAATGTTAAAAAAAAATCTTCTTACAGAAAAATTTCACTTGAACATTTTTGAATTTTTAATAACATTTATTGTTAGGTTAAAATTATATGAACCATACAAATCCCTGTGTAAGCAGTTTCTATGGAAACAAAACCAATATTAGAAAGAATGAGCGTATTAATGTAAACCTGTGATTTGCCTTTCAGTCAGCAGTACTTCATAGCCATGTGCTTATAGAAAATTAATTACCTTCTGATAGTTCAGATTTGAGAATTCGTCAGCGCCGATGAGTGAAACGTGAAGTGAGAGTCATTGCTTGCGACTAGTATTTTTGTAGGCTGTAATTGTAGACTGTGATCTCAGTCCTCTTGGCTTCTTACATGACTTTGACTCAATGTCATCTTAGTATATGTGAAAAGTTATCTATTAGTTTCAAATACGAGCTACCTATTTTCATGGACTTGCAATAGTATTTTGCTATCCATAAAGGAGTTATTATACTATTTATAAGCACATTGAAATTTGTATTAAAATACACATTGGGATAAGTGCAGTTTATAAAATCATCATTGTATTATATTTCACACTGATGAACTCGGTTCTAAAATCTTTAATTTACTGAGTGCTGAATGCGTTGTCTTTCATGTGTTCATGTGCAGGCAACACTGTGACATGAATATGTTTTTCAAATCATATGAATGAATTTGTTCCCATGGAAAAACCCAAACCAATCTGAGCTGTGATTCTGGAGCTCAAGAGAAAAATATCTTGTCGAAGAAATCATTGGTCTTGTATCGAAGACATCCAGTTGATATTACAATAGATTTTCACTACCTGTTTCTTAAAATGTTGGTCTCTCAAATCTATAAAGTCAGCACCAGAATTATTGGCACCCTTCGAGAGAATGATCAGAAATGTTTGTATGAAATACTATAAAAAACGATTAAGATTTTCCCAAAATTTCACTACTAAACAGCTTGAATCTTGGGATTGTCAATCAAAAGTAAATTGTACACCAAGCTGTTTGGAAAGGTTGTACAAAAGAAACCCTTTCCAAAACCCATTGGAGCTACAACTAGAATGATTCGTTAGCCGGGTTTCCATTGCAGCGTTGTGCAAAATAGAAGCAATTTAAAAAAAATTAAATAAAATCAACAAAACATAAGTGCAAATGGTCTGTGTTTCCATTGAGTGGAAACATTAAAGCTGGATCTCATTAAAGCTAGTATCATTCAGATCTCCAGGACCTGATGATTGGCATGGGATTTCGGTGGTATCTGCCACAATAGCCATGGTAGTGTTTAATCAAATGCGAAAAATGTGTTTCCATTTCAACTGCGATATATTGCTTTGTCGAAACGTCTGAAAAACCACCTCTTGTGAGTATATAAGCTTTTTTGCAATATATGAGTTTTTTGGAAATTCATGTTTTCTCATTACTTGTTTTGTAATGCACAATTTCAGCAATTTAATGGAAACCATGACTGTTGAGGTCAAATGAAACCAACATCAAATTTTGTGGCATAAATGTTTGGTGAAAACTGGATCCAACATTCATGCAAAAAGCACCTAAAATCTCAAAATGCTGGTGTATCAATTATGTTTTGTTGCTAAGTTTCAGCGACTCATGCAGATTGATGGCATTATAGATTCTACTAAGTACCACAATAGTTTAGCTCGAACCATGGTTTCCTCTTCCAGGAGGTTAAGTCTTGTCCATAGATAAATCTAACAAGATAATCACGTTAGATATTAAATCAATGCAGAAATGGTTGCGCAAACATAAAATCAGTTTTGCAATCACCATCTCAGTCTCTGGACTCGAACCATGTCGAAAACCACGTGGTCTGAATTCAAGGGGTATCTGTGATCCTCTACAAGTGTCCAAGCTCTTCTACAAGTGCATAGTCCACAATGGGTGCCAATAATTCTGGAGTTGACCGTTAATATTTAGTCTTTAAGCAATCCTAGTTTTCTCAGAGCCCAACGCCGGTCCTCATCTACGTCAGGAACCTTTGGCAGGCTTAAGCTTAGGGTATGCGATAGCTTTTGGAGTGCTAATTGCTCATCCTTGGACACACTGCTCTCCAACTTCATTCCAGGCTTCTCTAGTTGGTCCTTCTGAGACTGGTCTGGAAAGGAGTTTGCCAATGGAGCGTCCAATCCTTGTTTGTGTTGTGGAATTGCACCCTCCTTTAGTAGACCTAGTTTAGATAAAGCCTCCAGCTTGACCTTGTCTGGTCTTATCAAACAATAATTTTCAGGAGATGTAGATAAGCAGTGCAGATTTGAGTCTGGATTTGGGAGGGTGGTTCCTTTATGATTCAAACTGCCTATATAGGAAGGTATATTCTTGGGCTTGGGGGCTATTGCTGGACGATTGGACTTACTGGAATGGCTTTTCGAAATGTTCTGGGAATACATCTTGTCACCATGTGTAGAAGGTTGCTTTTCACCTGAGGTTTTTATCATGGACACCCTCTTGCATAGCTCCACCAGACCGTCATGGGACAAAGGCCCTCGGGGGGACGCATAGTCAGATGATGGCTGGCTATTATCCTTATTAGGTGGTGGTTTTTCCTTAGGAAATGCCATTCCTTGTTTAGGAGGGACATTACCATTGCTGGCTGCCAGGACAAGAGGTGTAGGAACCAGGTAATTCTTCATTTGACTGATGTGATGTTTTTTGTCAATAATGTACCTAGACTCAGTAAGACTTTTGGCATCATCAGTGGACATACCACCGTCCTCTACGGAACTTATGGCCTCCTCTAAAACCTTGAGACAAGCCTTCTCTTCTGCAGAGAGGTCCTGCGAGCTACCAGTCACTGGAAAAGAGTTGCAGGATGACCTGAAAGCAGCAGGAACAACAGTTACACAGGGAACAATAAGCAATGAACCGCACCGTAGTTATCTCTACTCTCACACAAATCTCGTCTGATAAAAAGGAAGCACAGAAATGCACATCTAAAATCAAATCGCAAATTGTTTGGAAAGGGTAACCTCTGGTCAGACAAAACTAAAATATAAATGTTTGGCAAAAATTCAGCCGTTCACATTTGCAGAAAAAAGGGTTGTTCATGTGATCTCGAGAACACCAACCTACAGTGAAGTATGGAGGTAGCATCATCGAAGGAAGCATGAATGAAGAGATATACCAGGATATATTAAAGGAGAATTTAATCTCATCAGCAAAGAAACTGAATCTAGAGGTAGATGGACAAGACAAGGCAAGACAACGCAAAGAAACAAATATCCAAAATCACTCAAGAAGGTCTTGCTTGGCCTTGCCAATTGCCTGACATGAATCCATTAAAAATATATGGAGGATTTTGAAAGTTCAAGTCCATCAGAGGGATCAATAATAACCTTGTGGAATTGAAGATGATTTGCTAAGAGGAATGGGCCACGATTGAACCACAGTGATGCAAAAAGTTACTTTTTACTGTAAGATGTCCTACCAATTTCTTTTTTTTATAGATTATATCCCCAATTTAGTCATGGCCAATTCCCAGCCACCAGGCAGCTGTCCTCTATCACAGGACCGTTACCAACCAGGGGGTGTGAAGGCTATCATGTGCTTCCTCTAAGGCACGTGAAGCCATCCGAATGCATCTTTTCAATCTGCTGTTCATGCAACATCAGGGAGCACTGTAACACACTTGGAGGAAAGCGCTTTCTGCCCCCTTCAACATACATGAGCTCACAGACACCCATTGGCTCGTGTCGCTTTATTGATAGGGGAGAGAGAGTATGCAAAAACCCCACCCCCAACTCCCCCTTACCTGCCCTCATGAACACCATATGTAATGTCATGGTTTTTGCTAATCGTGTTTCCAGAAGGTTGAGCATCATCATTGGACAGAGCACCTTCCTCTGTAGCTATGGACTCGATGGTCTTCTCCAAAAACATGAGACAAGCCTTCTCTTCTGTAGAGAGATGCTGTGAGCTGTCATCACTCTGCAAAACACACACACACTGAAAGATAAGCACCACATCCCAGGAACAAGGCAAGTGAAATATTTGTATTGATGTCCTGTCCATATACACGCATACAGTGGTAATGAAATTACTTTCTCCACAACATAAGACATGAGCACAGTGTAAGGTTTCAGTTTCGTAAAGCTTTACCCTGATTTGCAACACAAATTTTGTCCATATGATTATCATGTGATATTTCACAAATCATTAATCACACAGACTGCTTGTCATTTATTTACATGTCACTTTATGGCTTCACAGACCAACAGGAACAAATAAATGAGGATTCATAGCTAGGGATTCACAGAGATTCTCAGTAACAGATAAACAGATCTCAATTATTGATTTGCAATTCATAACATTTGCAATATTATCAGTAATGTATATAACATACATATATTTATTACCACATCTGGCTTAAAAAAAAGTAGTACTTTAGTGTGTTGATGCAACATTAGCTCAAAAGAAATTGGATTGAATCAAATTCAGGACAAGAAGTTAGACTCACAGCTCGAGAGTTGAAGCTGATGATTTTGTCACAGCTGTCCGTGTGTCCTTGCGCTCGTCTCTTCATGTTGCTGTTTCGCATGGCAGAGTAAATGCCTTTCTGGCCTTATCATGAAGCTGTGCTGATCTCTAAACCATATACCCGAAACAAAAACTATTATAATATGATTGTAGCTCAGTTTATAGTGTATATAAAATATTATTTTGATTTTTTTTTTTTTTTTTTTTTTACTATTAATATTTATATTAATACTTATATACTATTTGAGCATTTTTGTTATGTGTTGGTAAAGCAACATTTGGGATATGTTCAGCATAAATAGAAAATTAGAGGTCATGGATCTTAGGTGAGTTTGTTCCCTGTAGTAGCATCATGACACTGATATGTTAGTGTGTGTGATGCTGGTGCAAGTGGATTAACTACAGCGGTGTTAAAAAATATATATTTACCCCCCTCCAAAAAAAATCTTCCTGCCTGTCTACAGTTCATGCATTTTCACATCAGCAAGATCTGCAAGTGAAACTCGACTTCCTCCTACTTGTATATGATGTGTTTGAAGATAATATTTTCACAACTTGGTGTGATGCAGTGATGATTTAAATGGTGACTGAGAGTCTGTGGTCTCTGGTATTCGAAGCCCAAATAATAGATCTTGTCCAGATTTGAACAAAGTGCTTGCATTTCTATTCACATTGCCACAGATCATTTTCACAGAATTAATTTTTTTGCTTTTATGCCAAATCTAGTCATCAGTGGGATTGTGGGATGCTCGGCTTCACATGGAAAGGAGAATGTATAGCTTCTTGATGCAGTCACACATTATGGCTTATGGCACACACAGGCTTGTCACTTTTACATTTGAATTCAATACACAAACCGTACCAACATGATATGTGTGTGCACACGAATAGGGCTTTAAAGTCATTCCAACAATGAAAAATGTTTATGCCAAGTTTATAACTCCACAAAGTTTAATGTACAAAGTCCATATCATTAAACCAGTCACACCAGTGAATTGAGTTACACCAAAGAGATCACCTGAGCTAATGGGTGCTGTTCTGGCAAGCCTCTCAGCTGATTTACCAAATACCTATTATAATGTAGGCTACTATTCATTTTTTATTTTAATGAGATACATGCTATATTCTACTGACTTACCTATATTGTAAGTCTATCAAATCTTCACTTATCACAAAAGATCACTTACTTTACCAAATAACTATGTCCTTTTTTTTAAACATTAACATTTACAGTACATATTAAGCTATATTTACAATAACTATTATAATGTAAGGCCTGCTTTATTACAATGCGCTAAATACTTCTTAGTATTAGCGATGGGAATACGGGCTCCCTATTATTATTTATTTGCAGTCGGAAAAAATGCTTTTCAGATATGCGAATCGGCTCCCAATGTTAATTGAAAAGAGTCGAATCAAAGAGTCGACTCGCGCGCGCGAAATGGTTTTAATGGGTATGAATGAATGCATGACGAGTAAAATGTATTAGTCTACTGTTTTATTAGCAGGAAAAGATTTATTAGCAGTAAATGGTCAAGTGCAGGCCTACGGATTCATATGAACCTGTATGTTAGTTTATTATAGTCCATTAGACAATCTTTTACAATAATAAGACATGAATACGCTTTTTTTAAAGCTCATCAGTCTTTAAACCAATCACTAATATCAAGTCAAAATATATCTGATTCAGCATAATAGGCTGCGTCCCAAATCGCATTCTGCACTGATAAATAGTGTCAGACTACCTCGCCAACAACTGTAAACTTGTATACAATTCTACACATTATCTATGCTATAGTAGATCTATACATAGGCTACGTTTGTTTAACTGAATAGTGAGCGCGCAGTAAACCTGAACTTACCTTAACTTTCTAATCCACTGTTAGTATGTGGGAGTAGTGCACTTTGAGATTCGGCATCCATAAAAAGTCGTATAAATTTCCCTGTAACAGGTGGGCCTAGCGGTAACCAATCAAAACGAAGCCCCCAGATAACAACAACCAATCACCGATTAGGAAACAGAGCACTCTCGCGCACAGGTGAGCTCTCGTATCTTATTGAGGAAGTAGGAAAGTATAGGAGATGGGGATTATCATGGTCCTGTTTTATAGGGAATTCCGGCTCTTTTATTGAGCCTGATTATTTGGCTCAGCTCAAAAATAAGAGTCGGCTCTCAAACGATTCTTCATTTAGCACCACTTCCGGCGTTTATAATTCAGCCAAGTCATGATTGGTATGTGCCTTTAAATTATTCAATGTAATTATACTAAACCAAATAATTATAAGAAAGAATACGTGCCTCAGTTTAGAGGGCTTCAAGCTCCTCATTTTAACCTGATGGTATGATTCCTGATTGCCATCACACACGATTGATCGCATGGCGAGGCATGGCATGATCAAGGTGAACACAACATTCAGTCAGTGTATGAAGTGTCTGTGGCCGAGCAGTGTGGCGAAGAGATCATCTTCTCACTCGGACTTGTATTAATGAACAAAAAAAGACAAAGAAAGGAAAAAAAGAAATCGACTCGGACATGAGCCGACTCATAGAGCCGACTCGTTCGCGACCGACACATCACTACAGTCTTAGTTGTTTCTAGTTCATATTCCTAGACAGATTTGTTAACGAAAAGGGCTTTAATCTGTCAGCAGACATAAATTCAGTCTTGTTTTAATATTTTTCATGTCTGGAACCCGCATAGCTTTAATCCTTAAATTTAGAGAAACTTCTTGTTTAGTCAGGCATTTAACACACAGATGCTCTTTTCGATTCATGTGCAGTTCGGCTCACTATAAAGAGTCGGCTCTTCGGTCTCCCAAACGGATCTTTCTCCAGTGCGTCCAATTTTCAAAACTACTTTTAGTGAACGTTTAACGATCTGCAGGCTAATGTTATCAACAGAATAAAAACAGCTTTTTATTTGCCTTTTAAATGCGAGTCGATTCCCAGTGTTAATGTCAGAAAACCTACTAAAAGAGTCGAATGAAGGAGCCGAACTGTCCGTGAACAAAACAGTTAAGCTATTTTTCACCCACCACACGCTACAATTTAAAACCAAGTGGTTTACACTAATATAACTTTTACTTATCTAGATTATTAATTTTTTTGCAAAGTACACTCCTTTTAGATTAAGTCACAGGTCTGTGAGTTAATGGGCATGGAGAGGTTTGCCAGGCTAAGCAGAAGTGGATCAGTTCCTGTTGAGTCGGTTCATTTCTGAGGGATCTCATGTCGTGTCAGAAAGTGTTCCCTTGTGGTGTGGAATGTCTATGCAACATGTTAGCTTGTGTTAGCACTTACATTATAGCAGCTGTAAACAGTCGTTCCTTCCCCAGCCTCTCTTTTTTTTCCTCTTTTGAAATTAATAATCCAGAGAAAGCAGTTTGTCTTATTACCAAGAAACCACAAAATGTAAACTTTTTTAATGTTGCGGAAAAACTTACTGTTACAAAGTGCTGACACCGGAGACTCCTCCTATAAATGTTAAACATATCCCTAGTAAAAACTTAAAAATAATCAACCACACAGTTTTTAAAATCTGTTTACGTGGCGCGTACGCAACGACGTATTAGAACAAGTGCGTTACCACAAACCTGTGATTTACAGCCGTTGCAGAAAATGAATGAACACCTTCTGACCAATCAGAATCGAATGTTCATTACAATGGTATAATGTATTGTTTAAAGTGCTGTACAAATAAAATCACCTGAATTCGTTTGAATTGTGGGCATTTTTTTTTAATAAACAGCATTTTTGTTTATCAAAAAATGTCCCATGTTCCTTTAGTCCATTTGCATTCATGGGGAAAAAAAACACACCAGCAGAAGCAATGAATCTTGTAGAAATCTTCAGATGAACTTCAGTCTTCAGTCGAGCAACATGATGCCTCAGCGTAACCTTTATTTCTGGTCTCATCACTTTATCATGCAATTTCTCACCCACTCGCATCTAACTCAGTAAATGAAGTTTTAATAACACAGAGATTGCCTATATCATACTATCTGGCCAAAAAAAAAAAAAAAGTGTAATGACAAACAGATTTCCTTTGGCATCACAGTGGAACAATTTAGCAAAATTAAAATTGTGAAATAACTTAGAAAGCGGTGTAGTGTGTGGACAGTACCTGACCGAGAATGTATCGAGTTTTCACAACTGGAATACATTCTATATACAGCACATCCATTTGTACTACCTTCGTATACTCAGGTTATCGTTGAGTGACGTTCGCCCCAGTGTTTCAGTAAACTCGGATATGACACAATTCTCCACTGAAAGAAAAAAAAACACGTCATAGCCAATTTGCAAAGTGTTTTGCATCTGCCGTTAACAGAAACGCACCACTACGCAATTTAATGTGTAACTGATCACCATCAGCACTCTTATCTCTACAGACATAAACCAAGGCTTGAACTCTGAGCTGAAGGCGAACAAACACTTCAAATGAGAAGCTCGGATAAGAACAAATACATAAAACTGTTCCCATCGTACACCTCTGCAAGCACTTCAAGTAACAGTTAAAATTCAGACGTCGAGCATTTAAGACCGTGTAGTGCCATGGATTGTTCTGGAAATGTCAGGGATGTACTGATGCAATAGCAAAACTGGACTGAAATGTTTTTGGAGAACATGACCTTGAACGCTCTCTGTACGACTTGGATCTTAAAGGAAACCTTCACCCTGAAACAAGTTAAATGTGAAATATTTGTGATAGAAACGTTGGACTCAAAAGTCCCAGAATGCAGTGGAGGTAAACAATGAGGTTAAGCGGTCAGAGCAGAGACTCGGCTCGTCTTGTCTCGTCTCGGCGAGCAACGGGATGACGAGCGTGATCGTGTTGATGGTGGTATAAGGTGAGAGAGCTGGACAGATTAAAGGACTAAAGCGCTGCCGCATCAGCCTCTTTATGCTAAGATAAATGCCATCTGCAGGGGCATGATAAATAGAGAAAAGACAGTAACAATCCAATGAAACAAGTTTAAACTAATAAACTAAAAATTTCAGAAAATTTCATTACAAAGATCAAACACTGACATGCAGTTCGTTCAGGGTGGATTTTTCCTTTAACTGTGTAACAGAGCCTCTGATCCACTGATGTATTTCAGGCCGTGCGTGACTGTGATGTGGACGGACAGAACGCAGATCATGCATGTGAACGCAAGACGCACATTGTCTTAAAGTGTCACCATCATGTTACATTGACTCCGACATCTGTACCCAAAAAAAAAAGAAAAAAAAAAGTGTAATGCATGTGATGAGGCCATCTACTCTGTGATGCTTCTGCAAGTACTAGGGTGCTTTCATAAATATTTGTCTGGTCGTCGGGTCTGACTCCGAATCGGAGCAGAATTAAAATGTGAAACAAAAGGGCTGGCTGAGGGTTGTATGGCAAAAAAGGCAGAATAAAGTGTGTGTAAAAATAATCATAAGAAATCACTCGAGCGCAGAGAACACTGATGCGCTTTCAATGTATCACTGGACATTTTGTGCATCGCCTCCACTCTTATTCACGTTTCTGCAGCGCCACGGCTCAGTTTGCTCCTCGTGGCTCATTTCAGCAGCTCGCGTCTACAGAAAAAAAAAAAAAGTCATCCGTGACCCAGAACGCAGGGTACGCTTGGCTCAGCTCGGGATCGATTCATGCTAGAGTTCGGCTGGAACCGTTGACCTCGCTCAGACGCCCTCGGGCCGGTTGTTTAGGTCCTCGCCCGAGTGCGAGTGTTGTGTCCTCGCCTGCACCAAACAGGACCTCGCACCAGGGATGGATTTGATTCAACACTGCATATGTGAAAGCACCCTTACGTTTTGGTTTGACTCGAGGCTCAGTCGATTAGGCAACAGACTCGACTGCTACTAATACGTTTTTTAAAAATGTTATTTCAATACAATGACCGCGCACACACACTTAGACACGCACACCAAAATAATGCTCAGACTTGAGAATGTCTATACCCAGTGTAATCCGTTGCTGCAATACTGAAAGGGAGGGGGATCAGAATAGCGTGAGGTAGAGAACGGCACTGAGACACGGTTGTGAAATCATGAGAACGTGTAGCATCGTGGTAACAGACACACTCGGCGTTTGTGAGCAGCCCAGTTTTAAATCTCCCCGAAATTGGTGTGGCCCGTCTCCTTAGCGTGTTCCCTCGCCTCCTTCTGTCCCACCAGGCCAGTCTGACACGTCATGCAGCGCAGCGCGAAGCGGTTCACGTCCGTGTACTGCCGTTTGCGGCGCGCCTCGTCGGCCAGCTCCAGCGCCTGCGCCAGGATGACGTCGTCAGAAGTGGAGAAGATGGTCTGCGGCGGGCAGTCCGTCCCGGGCACGAGCATCTGCAGCGGGTCGTAGTGGATGCCGTCGTAGATAAGCAGCACGCGCTTGCCGTAGCCGGCGTCCTCGCCGAAGCGGTCCACGCGAACCGTCTGCGTGTCGACCACGCAGATCTCGCACTGGTAGAACTTAGACAGGATGGAGAGCTCGATGGCGCCGCCCCACGTGTCGCTGCGGCGGATCCAAGCGCAGTAGTCCTCGTTGCTTTTCCCCAGCACGGCCTCGCAGTACGCGGTGGGTTGGCTGGCTACGATCTGGGCGATGAGCTGGCGCATGTCGGGCGCGCAGGCCGCGTTATACACGCCTCCCTCCACCACGTAGTTAACACTGGTGAACACACAGGAGTTGTCAGCCGGAACAGTGCGGCGCTCCAGCACGGGGGTACAGTCCAGGAGCGGGGTTTTTGGCCTAGTGATTTTAGGCTTGTTCTTTTCCTCCTCTACAATCAGCGTGTCTCCTAGGAGAGAGTTCACGATCCGTGAGAACATGCAGACAGGAAAAGGACACAGGACACAGAAGAGAGGACTTATGTGCAGCTGTACTGCCTATCGTTACACAGGCAGCGCAATAAGACTGATCTGGTGATTATTCTCCTGACTGCCCATTAACACAGTTTACAAGCTTTCGTGGCATCGCTTGCAACTATTCCTATACCAGCAAATGAAAAATTAATGAGGGTTTTTTCCCCTGATACCAATTTTAAAACTGACTTGAGATTTCAAAATCTATTCTACGGCTCATCGTACGACTGTACGGCACAAACCAAATTCTGTGCAAGTCCGTTACAATGTCGATCACAATAAGACAAATACTTTGTAAATATTCTAAAACACATTCTAAATATATTCTTACTTTCTAGAGGGCTATTTTTGCCCTCTAGTGGAGTAACACAGACTAGTTTTTTTGTTTGTTTTTTTTTTTTAAGCACCTTTTGATTCTTTTCTAGTGCACAATATCGTTTTAATTTAAAATGTGGATCCTTATCACCGATCCATTTGATCAGGACGGTTATCGGGCGAGCCCAGAGGCTCCAAGGCTTGTTCCGAGTAGGTAGAAGAAATCGAATTGAAACCACCCATCCCTAACAGGCCAGGTGTGTTTTATATTATCTATAGCTCACACAACACCACCGCTGTAGCCGAGCCGATGGACTGCAGTAAGTCATTATAAACACGTGGAGCGGTGTTAAGCTTGTGCAGGCGATCGGTCGGGTCGACACTATACGTTCATGTATTACAGTTCTACACTGCCCCCTAGTGGAAAAACAGAGAACAGGTCTTTCTCAAATCTTTCAGTTCAATTAAGGTTCACAGGAGTATTTTAATTATTAACGCCATTATGAGGCTGTGTGTTTGTGACCCCTCACCTGAACCTAAACCTCCTCACCTGATTTTATAGGGTAATCTTTCAGATGGGCGTCTCCGTTACGGAGATCCAAGTTTGAGGGTGGGTAGCCCACCATAATCTTCTGCACATCGCACGGGATTCCTGTCAGCTCCTCCACCTTGTCTTTCAGCTCCTGAACACAAGACTGGTGCGTCAGGCCTTGCATCAGATGAGTCCCGTTCTTGGCCTTGCACCGCAATCGCAGCATCCTGAGTCCCTGATGAGGAAATACGGCACCAGTGAAAAGTTTCTCAGCACCCGGAGCTCATGTTGCACTATAGATGGACATCCACTCCAAGGCGCTCACAGCGTCGCTGATGACAGCAATGTAACACAAACATCTGCTGTCATTGTTCGCTCGCACGCGGCACTTTTATAAATAAGCGAGCTAACTTCAACATGCTGGAATCACATGACATACACATTATAACATACATGGAAATGAAGTTTATCGCTATAATTACCGTGGAATGAATACGAGCACTAGCGGCCACAAGTTTTGAGAATGACACAAGTGTTGGTTCTCAAAGTTTACAGCTTCGGTGCTTTGAGATCTTTTTGTCAGATGTTTCTACGGCATGCTGAAGTATAATTACAAGCATTTCATAAGGTTCAAAAGGCTTTTATTGACAATTACATTAGGTTTATGGAAAGAGTCAATATTTGCAGTGTTGGCCCTTCTTTTTCAAGACCTCTGCGATTCGCACCGGCATGCTGCAAATCACCTTCTGGGCCGAATCCTGACTGATAGCAGCCCATTCCTGCATAATCAATGCTTGGAGTTTTTGTGGGGTTTTGTTTGTCCAGCCGCCTCCTGAGGATTGACCACAAGTTCTCAATGGGATTAAGGTCTGGGGAGTTTCCTGGCAATGGACTCAAGATTCTGATGTTTTGTTCCCCGAGCCTCTTAGTTATCACTTTTGCCTTCTGGCACGGTGCGCCATCATGCTGGAAAAGGCATTGTTCATCACCAAACTGTTCTTGGATGGTTGGGAGAAGTTGCTCTCAGAGGTACCACTCTTTAATCATGGCTGTGTTCTTAGGCAAACTTGTGAGTGAGCCCATTCCCTTGGCTGAGAAGCAACCCCGCACATGAAAGGTCTCGGGATGCGTTACTGTTGGCACGACACAGGACTGATGGTAGGGCTCACCTTTTCTTCTTTTTTCCAGATGCCCCAAACAATCATAAAGGGGTTTCATCAGAGAAAATGACTTTACCCCTGTCCTCAGCAGTCCAATCCCTGTACCTCTAGCAGAATATCAGTCTGTTCCTGATGTTTGTCTTGGAGAGAAGTGGCTTCTTTGCTGCCCTTCATGACACCAGGCCATCCTCCGAAAGTCTTCACCGCACTGTGCGTGCCCCGAATCCACAGCTGAATCCACTTTAGGAGACGGTCCTGGCGCTTGCTGGACTTTCTTGGTCGCCCTGAAGCCATCTTAACAACAACCGAACCTCTCTCCTTGAAGTTCTTGATGATCCGATAAATTGTTGACATAGGTGCAACCTTCCTAGCAGCAGTATCCTCGCCTGTGAAGCAATGACGACCTTGCAGGTAACCATGGTTACAGAGGAAGAACAGTGATTTCAAGCACCACCCTCCTTTTAAAGCCTCCAGTCTGCTATTCTAACTCAATCAGCATGACAGAGTGATCTCCAGCCTCGTCCTCGTCAACACTCTCACCTGTGTTAATGGGTAAATGATGTCAGCAGCTCCTTTTGTGGCTGAAATGCAATGGAAATGGGGTTTTTCGGGGGGATTAAATTCATTTTCATGGCAAAGAGGGACTTTGCAATTAATTGCAATTCATCTGATCATTCTTCTTAACATTCTGGAGTACATACAAATTGCCATCATACAAACAGAGGCTGTAGACTTTGTGAAAATTAATATATGTGTCATTCTCAAAATGGCCACGGCTGTATTTTATACGCATCACTGGAGAGAATGAACTGTAACCGGTTACTAGCCATTTCAGCACAGCTATCTAACTTAACAAGAAATATTCCACAGTGCTAAGTTACATTAATCAGTTTAAACAATTCACAAATAAAATCTGTGATCAATATGTGCGGTGTTGAGTTGTTTAAACCAGCACTCAACGTGTTCATGTGCTAACTAACCGACGTATGCTTACCACCGTGACTCAACTAGCTAAACTAGCTAATTAGCATTAGCTAGCTGGCTAAAGTAGCTTAGCGGATTTGTTTTTGCCCGGTTGTATTTTGTAGTGCAGTAGACAAACATGTCAAAAGTCATATGCATATATTTTTATTTAATTACTTCAACGCTGTATTTCTTTTCAAAGCTCCATTGTACTCACCTCGGAGCGCCTTTATAACAACAACAGAACTGACACACTGACCAATAAGCAACGTGCGTATGTCGTCACCAATGTCTGCGTTCTTCGTCACCAACGTGCGCGTAGTTATTTGATAGCGACTACACAAGTTGGCTAGATTTCTCTTTTTTCGTTCAAACGCTCGTTTTAATTTAAACGTACGCAATATGGTATGATAATTTATAGGTATAGGGTTTGAGTTAGCTCATAAGAAAGCCCAATTTCCATACTTGTTTGGTTTGTAGTAACACCCAATATGCACTATAATTTATCTTTAAACTTGCAAACTTGGTAATCTGGTGAAGCTAGACATACACTTTTATTTGTAAAGCACATACAGTCACACACATGTAATGCTTCATTAACACTTCCCTTGAACGGAATCTTTTTTTTTTTCTTTTCTTTTTTTGTCTGCTTACAAAGATCAGTTGTTTAAAATAATGCCAGACTTTTTTTAAATCTGAAATAATGCATATTAAAATGGACACACGTGCTTTAAGCTATACAAACTCTGTCTATATAATAGAATATATAAGAATAAGATATAAGACTAACAATAGGAATAATAAAAATTATTACAATAATAATAGGAAGAAGAATAATATAATTAATATAGTCACTTTGTTTTTTTTTATATTACTCACAGACTACTGGCAGACTCAGACTACATGAATTCAGCCCAATTTTGCTATGACCAAAGATTTCCAGTCTTGGGCCTGAATATGAAAGCCAGGAATGATGACAGAGCCTCACAGAGTAACATAATTAAAGAATGTTTCTTCTATATCCATGATTGACAATTTCTTGACCCTCCTTCATGACAACATCCAAGAACGTAAACAATGATTGGCTGGGCTCAAACATTTAGTGTTGCCAATCTCCTGACCAAGACATGACAAATATTTATGGCACTAATTTGACATGGTGTCCATTGTGAAAGATAAAAATATGATGTTGTCTAGTATTACAAGACTCTTGTTACTGATTTGTGTCCTAGAAAAGCCCTTAAAATATACTTCAACTTGAAGGAAGTTTTGAAGAATAACTATTTCAGACATTTTACCTTGCAGTGACCTTGATCCAGTTTGGCTCAATTGTAAAAACTAATCAATTCATCTGATTACAATGATAACTCCATATGAATCCTTCAAATATTCAACCATTCATTCTTGAGATAACGTGTTAATGACAATTTTGGGAGTGCAGACGGAAAGATGGACAACCACAAAACATAATGCTTCCATCACTCAGTGGTAACCACATGGACTCATCTTATACGTCAAGATATGAAGATAAGAATAATTAGATCAAGGTTGTTTTGAAATGTTTTTTTTTTTTTTTGTTAAGAGTTCCAAGAGCTCATTGTCACCAAAATCATGAAATTATCCAGTAAACATTTGATCAGTGTGATGTTGAAATTGACAAAGCATTCTTTATTAATAGGTCTTTATTATTATTATTATTATTATTATTATTATTATTATTATTATTATTATTTTAGTAGGTTTGTCAGTTGAGGCGATGAGACCATGGTATAACCCACTACCCCTTCATTGACCACACTACTGCTCATTGCAGTGGCTTCAGAAGCGTTTTGAATGTGGGGGGACACACACTGGCGGGGATCCAGAAGTTTTTTAATTAATTAAATGCCATTTCCTGCATTCTGGTGTATTTTTAACAGGTTGTTAAACACCTAATTTTACCTACAAAAGTCACTTAATTC
>JAQQZR010000016.1:3221822-3235945 GCA_030068235.1 Notoglanidium macrostoma | reverse complement strand
TTGCCCCCCCCCCCCCCCCCCCCCCCTTTAACTAGTGCACACTTTAGGACAGTAACCTGTGGTTTGAGACGTGGCCGAGATGTGTGACTGGGTGAGAAGCTTTTCCTGATGCAGATTGTAGAGGAACGTCTCTGTACATGACCATCAAAATGTGATGGGTGCAAGAAAGCGTCCAGTAAGAGCAGCAGCAGCACCTAGCTCAGCGTTTATCAGTCATGTGACCTCGCTCCGTGTAGGCTCTGTTAAGTGTGTCAGCAGGTTAAAAAGGGCAGAAGGGCACATCTGTACAGGGTCGCCCTGCAGACTGTCACACTCGCGGAGAAACTCGGGGCTCTCTGGGAAATTAGTCTAATGAGCTGCCGAGACTCTGTAATGAAGTTCTCATGTTAGAGGAGAACATGTTGCTCTCGTACAGGAACGAGTAGACCAAAAGAAAGGTGTGTGTGCTGGATTCTAGGGAGACAATTCCTCACTGTGTAAGAACCTGAATAATCCAGGCCGTGGTTTCTGCGTGATGTCACACAGTCCGGAGTGAAGATTCCCAACGGATCCTTAAAGAAGGAAGTTGGCAAAGTGGCCACGAGTGTTTGGCTTTACAGTGGCTGAGTGTGCACAAAGCAGCCTGACAGCAGGGAGTCCCTGACCTTTTCCTCCACTGTTCTACCGTTCTCTCCTTCTTTTTCCTCCATCCATCTCTGCCTCTTGCTCAGACCTCTGTTCTGCCTCTTTCTTTCTTTCTTTCTTTCTTTCTTTCTTTCTTTCTTTCTTTCTTTCTTTCTTTCTTTCTTTCTCTTCTATATAATTTGTCTTTCTTTCTCCACCATTCTTTTTATTTTCTTACTTTTGTTCTTGTCTTTGACCTGTTCCTGGCTGGGTTCTTTTCCTTTATTCTTTCTTTTCTTTTCTTTCTTTCTTTCTCCGCCATATATTTTGTCTTCTTTCTTTGACCCCTGTTCTGGATGTTTTATTTTTTTTTTTCTTTCTTTGTTTGTCTATTCTTTTTTTTTTTTTTTTTTTTGAGTCCTTTTCTTTGCATTTCATTCTCTGACATAGTTTTGTCTTCCGTTCTTTCGTTGACCTACAGTGTGTCATTCTTACTCTGACACATACTCTTCTTTCTGTTTGTCTTTTCTTTCTCTGACATACTTTGTTTGTTTTTCTTTCTCTCTCCCTTTCTTTCTGTAAGACAAGACGCAGGGTTAGGCCCTCTAACTTTTCACGTGTCTTCCTATTTGTGTGAATTCTCTCTCGCTTGTTGGACTGGGCTGTCAGGAGTCGGTTTCTCGGACTGAATATTTTTGTAACGTTAATGACGTCGCGCTGCGTACTGACACCTGCCAACATTTACACCAACAGCGACAATCTCTGATAAATCCAGTTTCAAGTGCTGATCTATGACATGCCCCAGTCAGAACAGGAGCGTGTAAGATCTGATCTGGGGTTCTGTACAATCCCAGCAAGGACTTTGCTTTTAGGTTACATCCAGCAGCGTTGCGTAACTCCGCTGGAGCTGCGACCCATTTTGGTCCTGATGGCCTCCTAATCAAGCTTCCCCTGGTGTACTGAGATCAGCAGAGAGAACAGAAGTGCATTTCGTCTTGTATTCAAACTTTGACCTCATGCGTTCAGTGCTGTATTGTTTTTTTTCGGTGTCCTATTGAACTCCAGGTCCAGCGAGAGCAGCTGCAACAATGGCCTGTGAAGTGCGTTTCCTCCGGGCCTGTCGCTTCGTCAATGAGATCAAATGAGCCAGTCTTTCAGGAAAAAAAGAAAAACACACGAAGATGGATGCATGCTTTGGTTGGTGCTGTCCGTCAAATCCTCTGTGTGATGCCATCATTTAATCTTCTTTGTTTCACTTGTCACTAGGAGTGAGAAAGTAATGCAGTCAGTTTGTATTACACAAACAGGATGTCATTGTGTTTTGTGAGAAGAGGAATTTTTCAGGCTTTGTTCAGTGTCGAGTTTTGAACAAGTGGTGGAACGGTATGAAAACGTCATGGGATGTTAATCGTTAGGGCAAATAATAGAGGTTTTTTTTATTTAAAAAAAAAAAATTTTTTTTTTTTAGCATAAGATAAGAATACGGCATTGTAATTATTCGGGTAGGGACGGTGCCAGGATATTTTTGGAAATCTGCTGTTTTGATACACTCAGAAAAGTAAATATATTAAATCAGTTTATTTTCTTTTTATGTCTATTAGTTGTCCTGCTGTTTCTGAACGAAAAATCAGCACGCTTTAAAATGTCAATTTGAAAGTTTCGTCATTTGTGTCTGATTGAGTATTGGTGAAAAAATGGCATGTTGCATACACATGCGTGAAGCTGACAGCTACACACGCTGCGGACTGGACCTAAATAGATTAGGTAAAGGGGAATGACTCAAGGTTGCCAGATTGCACACACAGTACAATTTCCAGTCCAGGTTTTCCACACTGCGACCCAAACTGGAACACATGCACATACAAAACTGTTTGGTTTTCTTCTTCCTTTGGTTCAGGGTGATCAAAATACTCACAGGTGATTCTCACAAAAGTGAACCAATGAACTACTAATTCTTATTGGAGTTCAAATTATTTGTGAAGTGTTATATTCTTAAGTAAAATTTTTTTTTTTTTTTTTTCTTTTTTTTTTTGTGTGTAACTTTTTGGTTCAGATTTTTCAGTTGTGTTCTTCTGGAATGGGGACAAAACCTCTAAAATGTGAATTATTTTTGAACCAAAAATGGGATCGGTAACAAATAACCCTGCAACATGTCTTAGATTTGCACTTTGTATGCTGCTCTTTATAAATATTGCATCATCCTTGAAAAGATTTTTTAAATAGAACATCACCAATATAACATTTTCAGATTCTTTATCGAGGTACGACGTGACACCAAGAGATTAAAATATTTTTAACGTTTACGTTTATATGGAGTATAAAATAATGCAAATGATATTTTATATTGTTTAATTGTAGTCAATTTAGTCATCTTTTTGCAGGCATTTTAACCTCTAACATTAACAATTTAAAACTATATCAGGTTTTTTTTTTTTTTTCTTGTTTTTTTTTTTTTTAAATCAAGGTGCACAGGTGTAACCCGTAAAGTTCCGGTTTGATATCCTAGCATGTTGAATTTGCAGGACTTTTCATTAGCAAGGCTAATGAAAGCAATTTTTCCTAAAAGACCCCCAGGGCATCAAAACAAAGCGATTCCATTTCTAATGTCTTTCTTTAGTTACGGTAGATTAAATGGAAATCGTCAGAATTTGCGTGTATTAGACAACGCCTTCCTCATTTGTTGAACATTACATGGAAAGTGCTATCAACACTTTTTCACAGCAGCCCACATGTTCCCAAACACTCGTCCTCCGCTGCCACCCCCCCATCTCTCTCTCTCTCTCTCTCTCTCTCTCAGCAGTGACATGAAGGCAGAGCAGCAGCGGAAATCAGGCATAAGAACACAGTTCATTGAGTAGCTGCAGAAAAAGGTGAACAAATAGGCAGCGTCCAAAAGTAAATCATCACTATTGTCCTACTGTTCAGCAGAAAGGGGCCATTACTTTTCATAAGTAAGTATCATTACTTTTCCTATGTAAACCTACGTGCCTTTGAGTCTACCGATACATATTTGCATAATAACTCATGTCAGGTTGTTTTTACATATTGCAATTTCTAAAGGCCTTTAAAAAAAAAAAAAAAAAAAAAAAAAAAAAAGTTATCATTAAAAAAAAAAAAATTTATTGCTGCAAAATGTTGCCAGGGATTTTAATTTTTAAAATTTTTACATTTTTTAAAAATAATTATTTATTGTTGTGTTTTTTTTTTTTTTTTTGTAATCTCATTTTGGTTCAGCAGTGTTCAATCCATCCTGCAAACTATAGACAGGCAAGTTTTGTTTTGCAAGAACAACAAAACAAAACAAAACAAAATGCAAACCAGCAACCAAACAAAAAGTAACCGCATTTGTTGAGTTAAATAATTAGATGTGTTCAATTAATGAAAACTTTTCTCCTTGCATTGATGATGATGATTATTCTTCTTATTATTATTATTATTATGTGCATTTTCATAATTACGCAGTCCAGCTACTGAGCATTTTCTGCACGCAGTGTAAGTGTAGTTTGCAGCGGGCATGTTCACGTTGCGGTAGCATTTACTAAAAGCCGTAAATCTGCCTGAACAAGAATAAAAGGAAACTGATCCCTTTGAATTACGGCTTCCACTCACAACTGCCAAACAGGTTTTACTCCAAATACAGAAGGCAAGACTGGTCAATATACTCCGCTTTTCTTTTCTTTTCTTCTCTTTCTTTTTTGTCATGGCTTTATTTTACTTTGTCTGTTTGTTTTTTTCCTCTTTAAGAAGGAAGGTGTTGGGAGTACTTGGGAAAATGTTCCTGCAAGCTTGAACATGATTTATTTTTATACAGGTTTAGAGTCACCTTTTGTGACTTTAATGAATTTTCTCCTACTTTAAAAAATAAATAAATAAATAAATAAAAAAGTCATGTTCCAACTGTGGGGGGAAAAACATATAGAGGTTCATTGATGAAGCTCGGCGCTCATAGCTTATTAAATATATACAAGAAATCCTTGTATAAAAAGTTCATCATGCAAATGAGATTCTCTGTCAGTTTTTCAATTTCAAGTTGTAATGATGATTTTGGTGAGATCATGAGGGGGGGAAAAAAGAAAATCCCAAAGTATTTAAAGACATTTTAATCTGTAACACTGACAATATACGGATTCCTCGTTCATCGTTAATATCCGGCGAGATCTATTTAAAGTTTACACATTTGTAAGTTCCAGGTTTTCTCCAGGGGTTTTCATTAGTAAGGCCATAACATTTCTCGAACGATCACGTCAAAGAAAGAAATATGTTTCTTTACCGCTAAACTAAAGGCTATAAAACGCTGAGAATTTGTGTTTCGCGCTTCTCGTTTGTTGCACGTATGCATGACCTGTGTAGTTCTATTCTCCGAAATATTCAACATGCAAAAATTTCCTATAGGCTTGTTCAGTTTTGTAATTCTCACAGCGACGTATAATAAAAACACACCTCTGTAACTGATTGGTTTAATAATTTGTCCAGCAGCATAAACCCAAATTTAGTGCTACACCTCGCAGCACTCTGCACAACGCGTGCCAGTGTTAAGAAAGATAAGATAAGGAAAGGCCGGCCTCGCAATCGCGCCCGTTTTAGATGCAGCTATCACAGACAGATTTGTTTGGACTTTTATTTTGTTTGGTTATTTGTGTATTCATTCCCCTTTCCACAAACTGGAATAATTCACAACAGCTCTTTTAGCACAGCGAGGGCTTTCACTGGTGAAGAATGTGCCATGGAAATATCACCGCACCCGATTTGCATGTCCCCCTCCATCGCCCACGAGAACACCGAGACCATTCAGATCGTTCGATAACTTACTAGACCACTGTATTTCATGATTTGCTTAAAATCAACCAAAGACTGTTAGATATTGAGGTCCGTCGTGAATAGCGTCAAGGTGGGAATAGGTCAAGTTTGACTCCTGATATTTAGAGACAATTACCGAACCTTTATTTTAATCCTCGAAGAGTGACAGTTACACGTTATTGTAGTGTTTTCACTTGATATCACACCATTACTGAGAAAGAAATAACTGGTTTGGTCGCGTCGCGTCGACTGACTCATCCATCCAACACTGTAACTGAAGCGTGTAATCATTAAAGTGTGTCAGATGATGCTGTGCAAATTTGTTATAGAAAGTAGGAAACGTGGGCTGAAATTCTTCATTCACTGCTGATGGGAATCTGCACCAAGGTTTTATTATTATTATTATTATTATTATTATTATTTTAAGCATGTTTAGACTGAAGAGATTTACTTGGTGTGGGTTAAACCCAGGTCTTTCTGTTTAACTCCTAACACTTTCAGACTTTGGAATAGTTTAGACGCAACTCTTTTTAAAAGAGTTCATCGCCGTCTTGCGCGCATCATTAGATTCTCAGCTCTTTTGCTTTGTGTATCAGCTCTTGTATCCGGTGATGCCAATTATAACAGCTTATAGGTTTGATTTTATCTCCGTCTTCTTAGAACTTTGCGTATATCGGTGGTGGGAAGGTTAAAGCTAAGGATGGTTGTGTGTGTGTGTGTGTGTGTGTACGAAAAAGAGCTCCGTTCCATCATTGATGTGGTCGTGAAGTGAAAACTTCACACCCGTTCTCAGAAACATATTTTTTTCCAATTATCTTTTCTTTTTAATTTTTTTTGCGTTTTTTATTTTTATTTTTTTAACATTGTGTAATATGTTTTATGTTTACAGATGTTGAGTTTCGTTTTTTTTTTTCTTGAGCCGTCTCTCTCATATTCAGCTTTCCGGTTGAATCGGGAGCGAGCGATGAGTACCATAAGTTCTGCATATTGTAACTAATACACATTTTAAGATAATACTGTATTGTGCAGGTTTAGCGCGCCTCTTAATTAGAAAGCAATAAAACAGGAAAAGAATGATCACCCCCGAAGTGCTTTTATATAACCGCGTACCCCGAGGCGTCCCTCTTGCACCGCAGCAACGTGACGACAATTACAATTTTTAAAAATTCATTAATGAATTACGCAGCCTACTTTTTAAAAAAAAAAAGAAGAAGAAAAAAATGACTTTCTAGTTACGTTTAGCAAGTCGGTTCCCGTTCATATCACCGAGAAAACCACAGTGTGACCTCATCTCTCCTGAAGACTTGTCAGAAAACCGTTACCCTCTGGACTCTCCTAACACAAATCTTCATGAATGTTCTCTTGTAGAAAACGTCACCATTCCACCAGTTACATGTTATTTTCTAACGCTACGTTTTGTAAATCTGTTTCTTATCACTCTGACGCGGAACGAATGAGCTGTCGCTACAGAAATGATGAAATACCAGGTCATGTCAGAACGTGCACATTATTACAAACCTGTGATTTGCAGCTGTGAAAACTATCAGAGCTTCTGGTATAGAAACTTAATTAACATCTTCTGACCACTATGAATCTTATATTAGCCACAACAGCAAAACTGTATTTCCTTTACTGCTGTGTAAGATGTGTGTAATGGAAGTTTCTGGTTCGTGGAACCAGTCGATTTGCATCACCTACCTTTCCCCCACTTCTGATTCTTCCTTTTATAATATACCTCTCCTTTTCTTTTTAGGGCTTGTCTAATCTTCTTTACAGGTCTTTTATTCTTACAGTGTATTCCGTCTGTTGTTTGAGGCTTCCCTGTCCAGGCATGTAGAGAACGCATGTATCCTGTTTGTAGCAGGAGGAGAACATGCGCTCTGGTGAGGCCTAGGCCGTCTCAGGATGTCCGGAATGGTGAAGGACTAGCCATTTCTTCCTCTGGAATCCCCCCCCCCCCCCATGACAAACAATGAGTAAATAAATAAATAAACAAACATAAATAAATAATGGACAGAAATTTCAGAAATTAAGTTTTTCCTTTCACTCAGATTTTTCTATCAGTAGGATCCAATTTATTAAACATTGTTGTAGAAATTAATTTCATGTCCTTGTCATTATCCAACATACTTTTTTTTTTTTTTTTTTTTTTTTTTTTTTTTTTTTTGGCAGTCTGGCAAAATGGTGTCCAAAACGTGACTTTTGATTCGCCAATATTTAATTTGTTGCCGCAGCACGAAAGTCAGATTTTCTTTCATTTAAGTCAGAGATTTACTTGCATCATGTTTTGATTTGGGGGCGGGGTTTTATATGAATTCCGTCTGTGATGTCACTAAATATACAGTTTGGACCAATCAGGGTCTGAGATGAAATGCTGGCGCGTGCTAAGCAGCGTGCTAAGCTGGCTAGCTTACTTAAGTAGAGTTGAAAAATGTTAAGCAAATCTTAAACCTTAGGGCAGTTATATTTTGACATAAAATTGAATTTAATGACAAATGCAACTTTGTTAACTAGCAGTTGACTAGTTGGCTACCTGTTTGCGAGAGCAGGACTTGGGTGTGTTATACAGAGGTAACGAATTGCAAATACTCTCATTACGGAGTGCAATTCCTGAGGAAAAAGTTCACAATTATAGTAACGAGGCGTTACCTCAAAGGCTAATTAGCTGCTAGTGAAGTAAGTTGTACTTGTCAGAGTTTTTTTATTTAACTGTATCTGGCCATGCCAATGTTTTATTTAACCATAAAATTGTTGTTTAACACTGTAGCTAAGCAAGCTAGCTAACTAGACAGTCCTAAGCATGCTAGCTAGCAAGACAGTGCTAAGCAAGCTAGCTAGCTTAGCAAAGTGAAAGTACCGGTGTTCCTCATAACTCTGCTATTTCGCCATTAGTATTTTTTTTCCACGTCTCGTGGCTGCACCAGCAGTCATAGTCCTGTGTACACTCTCTAGCTAAACATATCAAATTACAAAGAAAACTTGAGAACTGGTGCCAACTGATAATATTCAAAGCGGTTGTGGGTGGAGAGGTGTAAATTTTACAACACCAAAACATGCGTGGCCAACCTGTGAGAGCTTCTCGAAGTCCGGACCAGGAAGGGCACTCTCACGGCAGGTCGGATTTACCTTTCCGGAGCCTGTCGAGATCTTTGAGGAATCCAGCCTCTAATTTGAAGAAAGACGTTTCGGTTTTATGCTAACTAGGCTAGGAAACGCACTCTCAAATATAAAAAATTCTTTTATACAAGCTAATTTATTATTCTTACTTACTAGAATGGGCACGTTTACTCCACTTACAGTACATCATTACATTATCTTTCCACTCCTGCTCGTATATAAAGATGTATTTTTAAAGATTCATTTTTAAACAGGATAAAATTGTTCCTAGGCCATTTCAAGGATCTTTTTTTTTTTTTTTTTTTTTTTTTTTTTTTTTTTAACACAACACAATTACTCATTTAGAGATCTCGTATGTAACAGCTTTCTAATGCATTTCCTTCCTAACCTAAACATTCTACTAGTATTTCATGGCAGCTCGTAAAAGCTATTAGCAGCTGTCATTTTTGTCGGCATCCTTAAGCTCTCTGTATTACAGTCAAATCTCCTCACGTTATATTTGTTCACTATAAACTTACTCGGCTATTTTTAAATCTGGAAGCTGCCATGAGGTTACGCCCCGTGTGTTGGTTTTTTTTGTTTTTTTTCCCTGCACTCGACAGCGGGTTCAATAATGGGACCAGCAGTTGCTCAGAATTACCTGTTGTGTTCCTCGCCACACAAAAGAGGATGGCCGGGTCGCCATGGCAACACCACAGATGCGTGGCCCTGGCATCTTAAAGATCTCTGTTTATCCCGTGGTTCAAGGGCGCGCGAGCAATGGGCCGAATATTATGAAGCTTGTAGTGTGATGTGTTCTTGAACCAGTTCTCTCTCTCACACGTGCGCGCGCGCGCGCACACGCGCGCATGCAATCACGATGCAAAAGTGTAGGTAGTGCAGGATGGGACATAAAAGTGCGCCTGGTTTAGAAAACAGTACATTTTTTCATATCTTTTCCCCCCCTTACTTCGCCTGAAGGGAATTGGCAAATTGGAGAGCTGGTTTTGTGAGGCTTTTTTTTTTTTTTTTTTTTTTTTTTACATGCGTGAAAGGGGGCCCTTCACAAACATCCTTTATTCCTCTTCTCTTGTTATGTTTCTTTATTCGGAGTGTGTTTGTGTGTGCCTTCCCCCTCATTCACTGCCCCCCTCTCCCCATCCTCCTCTTGTGTCTCAGATAAATGCCACACTAGCCTTTCGCTCGGTGGCACAATAACCGGCCTGTTTCAGGCCCGGAGAGCTACGATGAAAGAGTACGCTTTTTAACCTCTATTTCTGAAAAGCAGAAGGAAGAGTGGGGGAGAAAAAGCCCCAGCAGCAGCGCACGCCTTTCTTCTCTCCCCATTTTTTTTAATTTTATTTTTTTTATTTTTGTGTGTGCGCGTCCAGACCACGCTTGTGTCATCATCCTGTTAAGATGTCTTATTTAGGAGATTTTTTTTTTCCCCCTTTGATGCTCTTAAAAGACACAGGCCCGATGATGTGATCCGGCATTTGTTCGTAGATAAATACTGAAGGCCAAATTGACATGGCAGTGTAGACGCTGATGTGCCAAGCTGTACATATTATTACTAATGATGTACTCATAGTTTGTGTAGATCTAATCACGCCAAGCCTGTGTGGCGTTAACCCAGTAGTGCATGTTATTTATTCAGCATGTGAAAGGCGTCGTAAACTTTCTTTGGGTACAAAATCGTGGCATCAGTGGTCATATTTGTTTTCAGATACAAGGCAACCGTCTTTGGAGTTTTGTCTCCTCTTGGATCCTTGTTGATTTGCATTTGTTTCTTTCCTTCCTTTATTCAAAACATCCAAAGACCCGAACCTGTGTGGAGGGGACTGAGCGGGGGCTGTCCCTGGCAGGGAAGTGGAAAATCCATATTAAAGGACCATTATGACCTGGAGTATAAAGAATAAAGAGTCTCTACTCACTCTCCCCCATTGTGCAACACGGCTGAATAATGGCCCGCTGATTTCCTTCACTTGCCCGGGTAGGATGTTTCATTTACAGAGACTGGATTGCACGTTTTATGCATTTATTTAAAAAAAAAAAAGAATTGCGGTCGACGGATCTGTTTGTAAAGCTTAACTCTAACTGGGAGCAGTGTTACACATGACTGACGGTGGATAAATAGCTTCCATGACAGTTGTGACTTTTTAATTCGAAAATGTGCCAGATGAATGCTGTACTTGTTTGTAGTCGTTTGCATTTGATTTGTCGAGGACGTTTAAGGAGAAAATGACATTTTGTTTAAATAACCATGGAGATGCTTGTTTATTTTTCTTCCCATTATCCTGTTGCAGCGTTAAATAAATGCGGCTTGAATAAAGAAGCTACAATAGCTGCCTTAAGTGAGTTATACAGTACAAACCCTGTTTATTGAGCATGCCATGCGTTTTCCTCTCCATTGTAAGACCCATCATTAGATTTTCCCTCGCTTTTTCATTTGTTTCATTAAATGGACGAGACCGATTTAATATTGATTTTTTTTTATTATTATTGATTAAAAAAATAATAATAGTATCAGTGGCCACATAAATACAGAAAGCTCAAAATTTTTCCATTCATGCCTATTTGGAAATCCTGTATAGTTTGCCCTACTGCCCCCAATAATTATCTGTAAATATTGAGGAGGCAGTCCCATCATGCAAATGCCACTGTTTGCTTTGGATAAAGGCAAGCTTTTGTGGCCGCACCGTGTCGAGCAGGGGCAGCGTCCCTGACAGAGCCAGGGATAGTCTGGAAAGCAAGAAGAGCGTTTCCATTCCGAGGAGGTCACCGGACGCTCGGGTCACGGAGAACCTCGGCAGCTGTGCCATGACTTGCTTCACCGCTTTCCCACGCTGGCAAACGGCACTGCCCCCGAGAGACGAGCTGTGGCTGGTGAGGGCTGATCAGGAATTCTTGAGGTTGGTGCATGCACGCGCTTTGCAGGTCAGGGTTCACTGTGCTGCTGGAGCGCACTTGAGGAGTCTGGGAACCTCCGACTCTTGGCATTCAACAGCTGACCGGGCTTACGCTTGGTATTGCATGCTCAGGGGCTTGTAGCGTCCGAACCAGGAGTGAACAACTGCGACTGTCGGGGTCTGAGTAACATGGTGTGGTGCGGTTCCCTGCTCTAACACAAATGATTTGGTCATTTTTCAGATGTGTTAGAGCTCCGAATTGATTTTGGCGCTGGAGGACTTGCGCCGATCTTTATGACGTGTCGTAGCATCATTCTTTCATTATATTCTGCCTCGTCTGCTTCAGATTAAAAAAAAAGAAGAAAAAAAAAAAAAAAAGTGAACGAATATGAATTCAATCTGAAAGGTTCCGTCAAAGAGCGCAATCAAACAAACCAATAAAATCATCATTTATTCATTGATATTGCTTTTCTAAGTAGGTGTTTATTTCGATTTTGCCAAACTGTTACTCAAACGAGTTGTTCTTCGCCACAGGCAATATGTCAGGATTATTTTGTGCACGCCATATCGGAGATATTGAGGGGGGAAAAAAAAAAAGGAAAGAAATGAAAAGGAAGAGTACGGTCTTGCTCGCAGACAGCAAGTTCAAACAGGCATCATGTCATTCATGTTGCTACAAGTGCTCTGCTTGCCTTTCATGTGTTGGACACTAACTTCTCCTCGAGCTCAGGCGTTTTCCTGGCACTCCTCTTGGTTATTGTTTGGCCTTTTTCAAAAATAACTTGTCATAATGAGGAAATTAACCACCGTGGAACCCTTGGAGGGAAGGAGGTGGAGGGAGTAATGTGATATTTGCATCGGCGGCACCGGGGGCACGATGTTAGTTTGCTGGTTTAGCTAACGTGCTGCAACTTGCAACCCGAAGGACCCGAGGCATTCGTTCTATTGTTGTGCGTATGGAAAGCATTCAGTATCGGAGGTGCTTCAGCCGAGGCTGAATTCCAAACCGCGTCGTAGTAGTGTAGTGACTGCTGTAGGCTGGGCACTGCTTTTGATATTCTAATAAGACGACAATATCCATTCTTGGACAGGGAACCAAATTTCACTTCAGGAAGCATGTCCGTAGCGACTGAAGAAGAGAAATGACTCCTCAGCCATACAACAGGTAAGAAGAAAATTGTCCTGTCTCATTTGGGACAGCTCATCAGTCAAGACGGAAGAAGCAATTTCAATTTTACTTGTTCGTCTGGGCTTTGTGGTTTTCAATCATGATTTCACGTGACATGGAATTCTTCATCATTCAGGAAGAATCGGGTCCGTTTTCCTTTAAGTTTAGGAATAAATCGAATTAAGTGCAAGTGTAAGAGCGTGCTCTCTGGCACATTCAATAATCTGTCCGTTGTGGTTGTTACTTCCATGGATGTTGTTGTTACTATTGCGCATATCGGCAGTGCTGTAGACTGTTGAGTGCATGATCCTGTTTTGCCAGAAATAAACACCAAAGTTGAAAGCACTAGGACATCAAACTCTTCAAAGTTAATCACTGTGTGTTTATAGTTGGGCTGTGGGTAGACAATTTTCTCATTATCTGCGTAACTGTCAGTCAACCACCTGCATGTCTTATCAGCCAGGAACGCCGACTGATCCTGCACCTGTTGCACGTGCTACTTTGCACTTGTGCCGGAGCGGAGCCTTGAAAAGAGCTTTATGTTCCGAACTCGGGCTTCATTTCTCTGACTTTTGAACTTTACAAATAAAACCACGGTATGCCTCTTTAGCCGCAAGCGCACTCGGAATACGCCGAGGAGTCTGCTTGCCCACTATCCGTGACGACCAGGAGTACTGCTAAGTACATAGCAACTTGATAGTAGTGTATACTTCTCTGTAATAGACCCAGGGATGGGGTTTATTTAAGAGAGATGTGTAAGTGCACTCTTCCAGCGATAAGAAGGGGAGTCCATGTCCTCTCCTACAGACTAGAGAATCGGGCACGGTTAGAAGAGCCGAGCTATACTGGTCTAAAATTGTTGAGCAGTATCCGGTTGGTTTTGATGCCCAAACCCAAGGTACAACGCCAAAACTCTCATGCGGAGAGTTGACTTGGTCCGTGACTTGTCACTTGTTGTGACTTTTTTTTTTTTTTTTTTTTTTTTTTTAATAAAATTTGATAAGAAGCTTGAGATTGTTGCACAGTCCTAACAATCTTGGTAACCGTTTCCTTTCTCTACAGGATGCTGGTCAGAATCGTACAGAGAAGAGCTGAAGGCCTCTTCATTGCACCCTTCCCTTAGGAAACTACAGCGCTATCTAGCAATTATCAATTGCCTCTTAGTTTCCTCCACAGCCACCTTTTCTTGGTCTCAATTATAGCTAAGATCTACTGCGTAGCCAAGACCTGGTGTAGTGTGAATCCATAGGTGGCTTTGTGTTGGCAAAGTCAATGAAAATTGAAGGAGGAACTGTTGCCTTTGGCAGCTTTGCTAGTCTTCCGCATTTTTTTTGTTTATTTTTCTTTCCCCAGCCGCAGCCTTTTGGCACGTTGTAGCTGCATTGTTACCCTGCTGCATTCCCAGCCTATTGCTTTTGTCGATCTCCTTTCCATTGTTCATACTTCCTTTGTTCCTTCTCTGCAACAATAGGCCTTGTACAGTGTCCATATATTTATTTATATATATATATATATATATATATATATATATATATATATATATATCTGAC
>JAQQZR010000016.1:3189089-3215230 GCA_030068235.1 Notoglanidium macrostoma | reverse complement strand
TTAGATCGAGGTGTTTTTTATATATATATATATATATATATATATATATATATATATATTAACAAGCTGCTTTTTAAGTAATAAGATGCTTTCTGAAAACCACATGCTTTTTTTTTTCCATAATAATGGCATGTTTTCTAATAATTAAAAAATTTGCCTTCTTCATTGTCTTCAGATAAGATGTCTAATTTTTATTAGACTCTAATAATAACCAGATCCTTATCTTGTAATAATGAGATACTTGCTAAGGTCTCTCCTTTTTTTTTTTTTTTCCCCTCCCCCCTTGCGTGGCAACAACACACTGCTGTACAAATCTCCGTCCCCTGCATCATTTGTAAACTGTCTTTAAGGTATCATGATTAAAGTCTGGTGTTTGATTTGGTCCTCAGTGCTGCCGACAATCGAGAAAATCCTGAACGCCGATTGGAGAGAGAAGATTTTGGGAAAGGGATTCCAAGGCACCGCCAACGTAAAAGGTAAACGAATCCGTCGCAGATGCTGTCAAACATGTGTCGCATGTCATGTGGTCATCTGGAATTACAGTTTCGTCTTGTTGGTGTTTATCCTACACTTGAACCAACCTTTTGAAACAACAAACCGTGTATTTGTGTGTGAAGGCACTCAAGAAAGCCTGGCTGAGAAGGAGTTTCAGCTGTTGCTGATGATTAACCAGTTGTCTGGGCTGAGGGAGCAGTTGCTGGGAGCGCACTCGGAGCAGAGGAACATGGCCGCCCTGCTCCTGGAGAAGCAGCAGCAGCAGATGGAGCTGGCTCGACAGCAGCAGGAACAGGTGAGGGGACGAACAAAGAACGAGTAAATGTCAGTGGAAGATAGTGAAGGTGTGTGTGTGAGAAGATGTACCGAGTAGGCATCAGTTATCGTGACCTGATCAAACTGCTTCAAGCTGCTTCATTCTAGATCAGTACCCTTTAGGGGTCTAAATCTCGTATCTGTATCTGTTTACCACATCACCTTTTAACTTTTTAATCTGTAATCTTTATTTGGGTTTAAACGCAAAGTGGGCGTGAGAAGGTTTTTTTTTTTTTTTTTTCTTTCTTTTTCCCCCCCCCCCTTTTAAATAATTAAATTTCAACCTTACCACTTCTCCGGAAACACTGAAAAGAAAACGAAAAAAGTTCTGGGGAAAACCCCAGATGACAGCAGAAGCATGCTGCAGTTCATAATGACTAAAAATAGAAAACCTGTTTTCTGCCTTCATTCATTTTCTTAGTTTATTATATTTCCCAAAATATGAACAAACTAGGAGCCTGATTTCAGCTACTGACCAGGCAGCTGCTAAGGATGAACGAACGAACGCTGTGAGAGCGTCTTCGGTCCTTCATATCCGGACGCTTGCTCATACCTGCGTGAAAGTAAAAACCTCCTGAATGCATGGCATTTTTGTTGCGTCCTACGGGGTCCCGGGCACAATGAACACTTCTAATCTCCTCCAGATGTTCTGTGAACCTTTAGAACAATGTATTCATGTTCGGCGACATGCATGCTGGTGCATAAATATTTTGTCTGATTTTCGTGCGCGTGTGTTTCAGATTGCTAAACAGCAGCAGCAGCTGATCCAGCAGCAGCACAAGATCAACCTCCTGCAGCAGCAGATCCAGGTGTGAAGCCCCGGCAACCCACCGTACATGAGAATCAACGTTTTAGTAAGCGGAGTTGATGATGGCAGATCTGTTCCCCTGGAGTGACCGTATGCTCTTTGACCTTTGCCTCAGCAGGTGAATTTGCCCTACGTGATGATCCCGGCTTTCCACCCGAACACGCAGCCGCTGCCCGTGCCCACTGACACGCAGATGGGGCTCCCGCTTCAGCCCATTCCCTGCAAGCCCGGTGAGCGTCTCCGATCAAACGTATCCTATAACCCTGTGCTCACACGCTTCACTCCTCATAGGCATACCTATACGGGCCGATTCACGTTTAAACGCTGAGAATGCACGGCGCGCTAACAATGAGGAAATAAAAGCGATCCCTCCGAGGGAAACAGCGGCGCGTAGACAATTGTGCGTGCGTGTGTGTTTGTACAGTGTGTCCGCATATCTATCCATCAAGAAGTGTTCACTGTTTGGACAATTAGAACAGGTTTGAATCAAACAATTTCTGGGCCGCAAAACAAGCGAGGTTCCTATCAAACCTGTACTTGAAGTATGTAAAGAGAAGGAGGTCCAGCGGGTACTTCTCAGCTCGTCGGGTTTGGGATATTTTTTTAAAACGGTTGATTGGTTGATCTTTTTTTCTTTTTTAACGCAGTGTTTGTGCACTTGTGGCGTCTCCATCCTGCTGTCTCTGATTTCGCCTCCTCCCTCCTCCACCCTGTATTTTACTTTCACAAGCAAGACAAGATGATTTTTTTATGATTATTATTAAAGGCAAAGATGCGTTCTTGTATGGTGTCTCTGCCCCACCCTTTCTCTGTCCCAATGCTACCCGTAATACATTTTTCCAGCATTAGGAATGTGACACTTGGACTCGCATACTGCAAGCAAAGAAGTCGATTTTTACTGCTGCACAACTCGTTTTAAAAAAAGAAATTTAATTACGTAACTCGAGTCCATGTTGCTGTATCAATTACAATTACAGCCATAGAACTAAATATGAATCCTATCCAATTCCTCTTTTTGTTCTTTCTCCGATCGTATGTTTTGTTTGTTCCTTGTTTTTGTTTTTTGTTTCTTTTGTCCTTTTATACAATGTTTTGCTCCTCCTATCTTTCTCTTCTCTTCATTTTTCATTCCTTCTCGTTCTATTCTTTCATGCCCCTTTTCTTTCTTTCTTCTTGCGTCATTTGTTTCTGAATTACATTTTCTTTGTACCTGCTAAGTTCTTTCTTTCTTCCTTCCTTCCTTCCTTCATCACTCAATAAATAGACTGTTTTGTTTCCGGAGTCCTGGCACTTTTGTCACGTTGGATGTCCGCTCCGTATTGCGTAACTGTTCGCTTTTACACCGCGAGTGGAGGAACCGGGTCCGCTGGCCTGATCTTCTCACATCGATCAAATGCTTTCTGTCGAAGAGATCTAAGCAAATGATTTCAAATATTAACAACCTCAACACCTTTTGAAAGTTTTTTTTTATTTTTTATTTTTATTTTTTTTGTTTGATATGGTCTTTTGTGGGCCAAGGTTACTCAGTGATTTGTCTTTTGTTAACGTGTCGTAATGCACAATGAACTGAGTCGGGCGGGAAAAAAAGAAACGATGACACCTGGGTCATAGGCAATTTTCTGATGAATAAAATTCTCAGAAACCTCCGAGTTTTTGACCTCAGTGCATCTCGGTTTTCGATTTCCCTTTTTCTTTCCTCTTCCCTTAATCTCAAGGTCTAATTTTTAAATAAAAGCAGTAATTGTGCGAATGAATGCCTCGGCGCTGGTGTTCCCGCTTTTGTTCCTCTTGTGTAAACACGAGAAGCTCGACTAGAGGTCAGCAGAGTTGAATTGCTTCTCGGCGCGCAGGCTGTCGAAGGCCTCGGCAGAGGCTCAGGGTCGTCTTTTCATTTGGAGCGTGTAGCGATGATGGTGGAAAGCGACGGACAAGCCGCAGCACAAAAGTATTGCATGTTCCCTTAAGGAAAAAGCGACTCAAAAGAACAGAGTACAATAGGAGAAAAGAAAAGAAGTGGCTTGTTCGACGTGTTGCGTATGAAAGGCTGCTGTTGTGTTTTGTCGAAAGTTGAAAGCTCTGGGTTAGGAACATGACGGCGTCGTTGGTCAATGAGTTAATGTTAATGGGGGGAGAAAAAAAAACCCCTCAAGGAACCACTTATTTTTATTTTATTATTATTATTTTTTTAAATCAAGGAAATACTTCACGGCCTAAACACTGTTCGAAGGCGTTCCAGTCATCTAGTAGTTCTACATCTATTTCATGGTTTTATTTATTTTTGTTTTCAGTGGAATATCCCATGCAACTCCTCCCGAACCCTCACTCCACCCCTATCAAAAGAGCCAGTGGTACAGTCTTCCGGCAGGTACGGGTTCCCTTCCATTTCCTCTCAACATTACCAGTTGCATTGGATTGTATTTATATTGATGACTACTTTTTTTTTTTTTTTTTTTAACTCGTATGTTCGTGTTCTAGGAGAGCAGTCAGCCGTTGAACCTCACAGCCAAACCCAAGAGCCCGCAGACTCTGGATCTTCCCTCTTCCCACCTCCAGTCCACCTACAGGACTAGAGAGCTCCAGCACAGCCCACCTCGCCCTGCGCTCAGCCTGGGTGTGTGATATACACACACAAACGCACATACACTCCCAGCATATGTACACTGAGGTACCACTTTATTACACCAGTGGTGAAGCTGTTGCCTTTTCTCAACGTCGGTCCCTTTCCATGAATCCATGGATCTCAAACTGAAAAATTCTCAAATTAACACCAATAACCGGCTCTGAAAGAAGATTCCAGGAAGACAAACTGTACGCACGGTTAGGTGATCACCCCATTGGCAATATAAGACTAATAGTGTGATCTCACCTAGTCTGGGTAGTGGTGGAAAAACCAGTGATGGTAAGGAAATTGTTCAAGACATCTGCTGACTGGGAAATTATTCTTTTTCCTTTTGCTCTGATGGAAAATTTTCACTTTTGATATGATGTGCTGCATTCTTCAGCAGTGGAAACGGTGATTAGGTCTATGCTAATGCCTTTTCATTTAGTGGTCAACTAGTAAAAATTGACATTTAATATATATATATATATATACACAGTACCATGCAAAAGTCTTGCCCCCCCCCCCCCCCCCACTGATTTCTTTCAATTTTTCTAGGAAAATAAGATGACGGGTACAGTGATTTATTGTGTAAACAAGTATGTAAATGCAGTAATATAACACAGAGAGTTTGTATAATTCTAATGAGCTTTAAAGTCAATATTTGGTATGAGCAGTATGAACACATCCTGAAGTCTCTTAGGCAAGCTTTCTTGGCTTCAGTCTTCAGGAATAGTTCTCCAGGCTTCTTCAAGGACGCTCCAAAGCTCTTTTTCGGACGTCGGCTGCCTTCTGTTCCGTTCTCCGTCGAGATCCTGCGCTGCCTCGGTAATGTTGAGATCCGGGCTTCGGGGAGGCCGATCCGTGACCGATAGTGTTCCGTCGTGGTTTTTTCTATCGAGCGATGCAGGAAGCCTGGAGAACTGTTCCTCAAGACCGCATTAAAAATACAAGAAAGTCTGGCTGTTTGGATTCTGACTCAGGACTTTGCACAGTACCGTGTATATAGAACTCGGGTATATCCTTCAATCTCATTGACTGGATTTAGTCGCTTATTGAAACGTGCTAAAAGGTAACATTTTATTTATTTGTTATATCGCCGTGTTGGATCTGTAACAAGTTCCATGTTAAAAAATAAAATGAGGAATGAATTAAATACTTGAATAAAATCAGGATATTAATGGACAAGACAAAAAAGCACACCGCAACAGTTGGACCGGAGTCAGTAGGCGAAGTATAAATACCTTTAATATTACAAATTACGTCTATATTGTAGGTCTACCTAATAATCCAGTTGCTTAGTGTATATAAAATATGTAAATATTATTCTTACATTTAACCCTGAGGGCTTTTGTTGTTGTTGTAAAACAAGTTCTCGTGGTTTCCGGCCTAATGCCTATTTTACATTTTCTTATCGTCATCCCGCCCCCACAAAAACAGCAAACCGAAGTTTTTTCATGCACTCACAATCGCTGATTAAGCGCTATACAGCTGTGCAATATTCAGTAAGTCAATAGTGCGCAATCAATACCTTTGCCCTTATGCTCCTCTCTGTTGCTGGAATCGACGTAGCCATCGATTGTATTACGAGTTGCGCTAATCTAAAAACCAGTTTGAGTCACTCATTTTTCGTATTGTCTTTCTGCTTCTGTATTTTTTTTTTTTTTCTCGGTAAGTTCTCATCTCATCTGTGACTAATCAACAGTTAGACATGGTTAACGTTCACTACGCGGCTGGTTTTTACTAATATCAAGACTGTTTGGTCGGGATCGTTGACTTTCTCAGATTAAACCTAGCGCTGGTGTACAAGAACAGTTTGTGGTGGTTTTTTTTTTTTTAATTTATTTATTTTTTTTAAATAAGCTCCCAGCTTTGTGGATGCTAATTATTAAAGGATGAAAACATGGACGCCACAACAATCATGGCTGAAAAGATTGTGGTCATTACGGCAAGATTAGGCGATATTTCGACAAGCTTGGCTGCTGTGAAATAAATTACTGAGCATTTTACAGCGCAAATCAAGACGCATTGTGTTCGCGCACAAAAAAATGTCATACTCGCGTGCTTGGCGTTTTTAATGTTGGGCGGTCGGCGGCGTTTTTTCTTGGGCTTTGAAACGAAATACCGTATTAAACAATGGGTTATTTTATGTTAATTATGTCATTATAAACAATTAGAAATAATGTCCCGTGACGTACTCATGGGAATTTCCTTGCGTCGGAACTCTTTTCTCATATAATTGAAACATCATTGGTGTTTGTCATCACCTCCAAAGGTTCCCTGATCCAAACGAGAAAATGCGTTAGTCCCCTTGGGCGTACCCTGTAGCATAGGCCTTTGAAATGTGGCCTAGTTTCATTCGTCTTTTTTTCGTTCTTTTTTTAAAAGGCCATGCGCTTGGAACAGAGCCAAGTTCCTTAGGTGTTAGATAGAAGGAGGGGAGAGGATAAATGATCATGTGCAAATCTTTCTCTTGTCTCCTACCCTAGGCTTCTTGGGAGAAGGGGATATTGTGAGCCAAACCATCCACGAAGCCCAGCAGCTGTTGCGAGGAGGCCAAGGTCCAGCGAGCCGAGAGAGGGACGGCAGCACAAGGCTGGTGAGTCAGCGTCTTAAAGCAGCAAGGGCCAAGCATTGTCTTACACACGCACACACACGTCCCTTCAGCTCACAGACGAGGCCGGTCAGTGGCACCTGGAGCTTGCCGTTTGTCACCGCCGCTCACACTGAAACTCCGAGACATCTGAGAACGCGTTCAGGGTCACGTCTAGATTTACAACAGGTCACTTGAACGGGGTGGGGGCGCCAGCTTTTTCGGGAACAGCTGTTCCTCAAATGGTTTCATTCCTTTCCTGTTCAAAGTTTATTTTTCTTGGTGTGGCAGCGATGTCTCAAGTGCTGGCAAGCACCTGTCAACAAGTTTCTTTTCGTTCTCCAGTATTTTCAACTTTAACTGCAGGGAGGAATGTTAATATGCCCTTTGTCTGTCATGAATGCATGTTGTTGAGCATTCCTCTTGAACCTGTTTTAATTGCCCGTCACCTTTCAGACATCTTTACATTTATTTGTTTTGTTCTGTTTTTTTTTTTTATTAAATGAAAGGGTTTGCATCCTAAAGGGAAGTCAAATATGTAGAAGCACGCAGACTGCTTAGAGACGTATTATTCGTGTCCGTTTCTTCACACCTTGCTGATGCTCCAGGTGTCACTGCATTGTGTCTTAGACTTGCGTACAAACACGCTGTTTTTGCTCGCAGAACGATTATAAGGAAGCGCCCCGGGCCGACCCCGGACTCCATGCCGACCGCGCGGAGGACGGACACTCCATACGGACGCACGACGAGCATCTCAGCAGTGACTCCGAAGGTACTAGGGTCCTTTCATAATTGGTGCCTTGGATTATAAATACCTTTTTAACTCCAGAACTTCCTTCTAGTTTCTAGCTGTGTTGTATTTCTGGTACCGCATTCTAAGGTCATGGTAAGAGCTCACGCGATAGTTCACGCCAATTAAATCGCAGCAGGCAACCATTATTTGCTTTGGAATTTCTAACAGACGTAAGAGCGATAATTAAAAGCTCACCCCGGATCTTTGTTTTATTTAGGAAGAGGTCCCTTAAGAAAACGAAAGCGCTTTATACGTTTTGTCACGTGGTGTTCTTTAGGACAGATCATCTCAGGAGTCGGGGGCTACAGCGACAGCCGGAGCGCCTCTTCTGGTCACATCAAGAGACCCATGAACGCCTTCATGGTGTGGGCGAAGGACGAACGCCGACGCATCCTACAAGCCTTTCCTGATATGCATAACTCGAGCATCAGCAAGATCCTGGGTGAGCAGAAAAATAAACCTCCCTCTGACCGCTCGGTCACCTTTTTGTGTTTGCACATTATTAACCCCAGGGAGGCTCGCTCAATCTGCGCCTGGTTTCTTTTTTTTTTTTCCTCAGCGCATTCTTTGTAATTAGCTCTTGTTCTCCACCTTACAGTTTCTCACCCTCTTTGTCCTCACAACACTCACCCCTCATTGTTCACCAGTGGTTTCCTCAATCGGTCCAGGTGTTGCTTACTGATTCTTCGCTCGTCTCATCTACCGCCGCCCCCTGGCACTGACGAGCTGGAGGATGAAGGGGAGGGTGAGTGGGTGACGGAGAAAGTTGGAAAGCGGCACTGGTTGGGGCATGAACTGCCACCTGGCTCCCCTGGCCAACAGGAAAACACCACCCAAAGCCACCCCCTCCTCCTCCAGCTGCCTTCCTACCCCTCTTCCTCTGACAAAACACTGACATTCCTTTCCATTGTGCAGAGTCTGAAAAACTCACGCCATCCACCCCCTCTCCCCCACACCTCCATCTCCTGCCTGCCCGTCTCACTCGGTGCCTGTGACCCCGATTAGATTCATTTGAACCGTTTACTTATCTATTGTTACTGAGGTCACCTTCAGTGTTTGCCTTGAGGGCATTTTTCACCATTTCGTGTCTATACACTCTCCTTTATAATCATATACAGTATGGGCTTCTTTTAAAATAAACAGAACCTCTGCTACAGCTATCAGTTTAGCATGCTTAATCTTTGCACTATTAGTCATTACATAGACAGCCAGAACGGGCTAAGCAGCGTGTGTACGTTAATACAGTTTCAGTGGAATCAATATGGCATTTGAACTATTGTTGACTTTCAGAGCTTACATGCTGAGCATTATTCAGGATCTACGTGTACATTTTTTAAAATGTTCAAAGAGCCTGCATCCTACCTCCAGACCAGAAGGGGGCCATATATTTAAAAAAAAAAAAAAAAAAAAAAAAAAAAAAAAGACACTTGAACCATGGAACCATAGTAACAACCAACCTCAGTAAGCACTTTATCCTGTTCAGGGTTGTAGTGGATCCGGAGACGTATCCTGGGAACAATGGGAACGCATCTTGCATTCTTGCAGCGCCCCCTAGTGGCTCGGAGGACGTAAACGACTGTTTGTATTACTTATAGCTTATATATGCTTGTATTACTTCTAGAGAGAGGGTCACATTTTGGGAGTGATAAAGAGGTATTAAATAAGGGAGTTTTATGAATAAATATGAGCGTTTTGGCACTTGACGTAAACGTAACGTCGGGTCGATGCTTGTTTTGCACATCTCAAAAAGTAAGTAATAAGAATGATGATGATAAAACTAACATGACAAAAGTTGGAAAACTAGCTAAAAGTTAACGGTTAAAATGCAGCCTGATATTTCTATCATGTAAATATACACAGATCAGCCAGAACATTAAAACCACCGACCGGTGACGTGACTACCACTTATTATCTCGGTACAATGGCACCTGTCGAGGGGTGGGATACAAGAGGCCTCAAGTGAACAGTCAGTTCTCGAAGTTGATGTGCAAGTGTGAGGATTTAAGCAACGTTGGCAAGGGACAAAATGTGATTGGTTAGATGACTGTGTCAGAACATCTCCAAAACCGCAGGTAACGTCACTGCAAACGTTGGTCAGGAATGGTTTGAGGAAGAATTCAAGGTGTTGACTTGGCCTCCAAATTCCCCAGATCTCAATTCAATCAGGCATCTCCTAATGTTCATGCTAATGTTTTGGTGCCTGACAGCACCGCACAGCTTGTGGAGTCCGTACCTCGACGGGTCAGAGCTGTTTTAGCAGTACGTTACTCAGGTGGTTGTAATGTTATGGCTGATGGATGTAATCAAGTAACATTAGTGTAAATACTGGGAAATACTAGTAGCCAGTTTGCCAACTGTTTTACAGTCGTCTTGGCGCCCACTCTGAGTTTAAAAAAACCATGCGTTATTTATGAACAAGTCGACTCCGATTCAGTTCTTCGAATTCTTCTTTGAAAAGTTTATGGATGAATATTTTTTTCCAAATTGGAAACAAGAAGAGAAAAGTTTTGTGAAGATTTGTCTTATTCAGGTTCTTTCAGACTCCGTAACCGTCTCCTCTCTCTTCCGCCGCGTGACGAGCGCTTGGAGAACGATCTTAACAGACACACGGTCGTGTTAAACTCGGTGCTGAAATTCTAGCAGTATTTATACACAGGAATACAAACGTCATTGTACATTCTTCAAAGGAACAGATAAGAACCAGATGCTTTGTTTATACGACCTAAAGACAATTGGTTGTACCCTGCTGATCAGTTCATGATGAGATAAGATAAGTATGGAGTGTCCTAAATGATAGCTTAACCTAAACAATTCAATTCTGTCAAGTCAAGAGGACCTAAAGTATCTGAGGATCACAGGACAGGACGGGAAAGAAAGCAGGACGAAGCTAAATCTGAGCAAAGGAAAGCCAGAACGACAATCCGTGGCAGCAGGGTCCGAGAGGTCAAAGGACCGAATAAAGCGACAAGATTTTCAATCTACCAAGTTTGTTGTATGGATGTAGGGTGATTTAAGATGGTAAAAGTAAATTGTGTTGACATTTATACACAACCTTTCACATTAGCCATGTTGAGCCACAAAATGAGGCTTAATATGACTCTCTCTTTCTTGAGAAATGGTACAGATGTGCAGTTCTGATCTGTTTGATGATGAAATCATCAAACGCTCTTAAAGAATTAGTCAGAGCAGATACATAGTCTTACTAAGGCAGACGACGGTTTAGAGACAGAACGACAAACAGAGGGGAAAAAGGACTTCCTTGTTTACGAGAAGCTTTATAGTTCAATACAGGATTGTTGGGTGGATGATAGTGATGTTTAGCTAAAATTTTTAATTAGCAAAAACAGAAGACAAGTACTTTGGTAGAGTATGTAGCGTTACGCCTCATTTGCACCTCTGTCGCCCCCTGTAGGCTCACGCTGGAAGTCCATGTCCAACCAGGAGAAGCAGCCGTACTATGAGGAGCAGGCCAGGCTGAGCAGACAGCACCTGGAGCGCTACCCCGACTACAAGTACAAGCCCCGGCCGAAGCGCACGTGCATCGTGGAGGGCAGGCGGCTGCGCGTGGGCGAGTACAAAGCCATGATGAAGAGCCGCAGACAGGAGCAGCGCGCCTCATACCCACCCAGGTGAGCAAATCATGTAACAATCCATCACCAAAGTTGATCAGATGACTGATTACTAGATGCTCGTCTGAGCAGCACTGGCTTGTTCCAACGCCTACATTTTAAATAATAGCAAAATAAACAGCCAGGGTGTGGTGCGATATTCATATAACAGCAAACTGTGACGTCTTACTACAGCAATTTGCCAACAACTGCAATGACATACCAGAGTATAACATTTGTATACCTCTGTCCGTTTCTGTTCATTTTCACGTTTGTCATCAGCCACTATGTTTTAAGTTAATAAGAATAACAAAAAAAAACCCACAATGCGGCTCGTCTTGTTACCAAGAAGGTTCGCAAGCATCACATTATAAAAGAATGCATGAATGACGGTCTGGTATGAAGATACGCTCACTGATTTCTTTATGTATTTTTCCATCTTGGTTTATTGAAGCACTTGCCAGCAGTTTGTCATGTTTCCTAAAGCATGGCTCTGATACTCGCTCATTTACCTCGTAGCCAATCAGATCAGCAGCTGCACTACTCCAATGCCGAGGCGCCGTACTCCTCCAAACCCCTGTCCATGACCCTGCCTCTGCACCCTTCCCTTCTGGAGCACTACCTCCCTCGTTCCCTGGAGCCGCCCCAAGCCCTGCGGGGCCCAGAGGAGCCGGACGGGCCCCGCTCCAAACCGCCGTACAGCGAGGGAGAAGAGAGTGACGGAGGAGAGCGCAGTGAGGGCGAGCTGGTGGTCCTCACCGACTGACCGAGAGGGGGGGGGGGGTGTGCGAGAGCACGGCGTGCTGTGAGGTGAAATGTTCGGGTTTCTAGGGCAAGGTGCTTTCAGGTGTCGAGGGCTCACCGTTCACAGGGGAGCCGAGCTTCGCTTTTCCTAGACTACTTTTTACGCCGGCGGTGATGACGGTGTTGAGGGATGGTTTATTAAAAAAAAAAAAAAAAAAGCTATTTATTTACACATATTCGACAGTCCTGTAGCGCGTCAGTGCCGGTCAGGACTTTAAAATGCAGATGACATCACAGGAAGAACTGTGCGTATGTGCACTGAAGTCCGGTGTAGTTTAGGCTAAATTAAGCGCATACTATTCATCCCAAATGTATCTCATCAATGAGCAGTTCATACTGTAGCTCCCTGGAAATGCTCTTTTTGGGTGCAAAACTAACCATTTCATTTCTGGCCAAACGATCCCTTAAAATCAAGCTGAAAGCAATCAGTACGTTTATAGTATTTTGAACATGCACAGTTTACCTCAGCGAAGACATGTTTTGTACCGGAGCTACGAGACTAATATGGAGGACCTTTAACGGAATTCCGACTAAAATCTCGGCGACCAAACATGGCGTCCTTGTAACTTTCCTTTCCTGTAATGAACGAGGAGCAGGGCTGGCAAACGTACGAAAACTCTATCCAGAATCTGGTTTCTAAAGCCGAATCAGTTTGTGGACGGAATTGAATTGAACAGTTTGGGGGGGGGGGAAAATCCAAATGTAACATGGCCCGTTACCTAAAATCTGTTTCACCCCCCGCATGATACAGAGCCTTAATAATAATCGCCTTGTACAGGCATTCATCCTGATCTTAAACAACTGTAACGTGCCTGGAACATGTGGCTTTATCTGATACAAGGCTGCTGAAAAACACAGGTCGAACTGGTAGAACAGAACCAGTTTCTAAATTACTGCTACTAGTCCATAATCATCACCAGGTTGTTTTTAAGCAAAGAACATGACAGTGAGGCATTCAGAAAATTGTCTCGTCTCAAGCGCTTTTTTTTAACAAGGAAGCAGGAAAATCACCAACGAGCTGGAAGAGAGAGGGGCTACCAGTTCTACCGGCTCGGCCTGTGGTTTAGATTTTATTTTTAGCCGCTCGCACAAAGCTGGATTGTTTCTCAGCATTGAAAGTTGAAATCCATTAAGTTTACTTAGATTGTTATCTAATTTGCATTTTGAAATGTTCCCAGCTGTCTCGTCCTGACCTAAACAGGGCCCCAGACGTCTGGATCTATACGCATGTTTCCTTACGCGAATGCAAGGGTTTTATTTCGGATCCAAGCAACTGACACCAGAAGATGAAATTCAGCGTATACACACGCGTGTCGCAGCACTTTGAGCGCAAGTAAATCATTTCGGGACGTCCTGTGTATTAACCATAAAGCAAATTAGTACTTTTAATGAATTAGTCACCAGTGTTCAATCCTGCTGAAACGGCGACGTGAGAGCATTGTTGGAAACGTTTCGTTTTCAAAACGTCCGCTGTCATTTTCTATTGTTCACGTCACCTAGGCTTTGCAGCAAACGCTTCCCCTGTCTTCAGTCCAAGTTCCTGTTCACAGATGAATATGGTACTTTCCACGCCTGGAGTGCTGAAAGATAAACAGCTACAGATGCTTATCTGTGAAGGAAAAGGGAATTAAAAAAAATAATAAAAAGACGCTGCCGCCAAGTTTTATTAAAAGTAGGATTTGTACGCAAAGTCTCCGAAAAAAAAAAAAAAACTGCGCTTTTCCTTATTGGTGCCTTCAGTGAGTCACTTTTCTCTGGGAAGGTGCGTTTCATTTTAATCAGCTTTTAGTGAAAAAGTTACTGTATGTAGCTTAGATACACACTGAAGGTACAGTAGGTGTTAATAGGACCACTCTAGCAAAGAATAGTACTGTTTACCATTAGTTCTGATCAGTTGCTTGCTCCCTCTGCTGTTTAGGCGTGGTATTGACCTCAAATGTGAGACAAGCATGTAAAATGCACTTTTTTTTTTTTATTAAAAACCGAGCACCTATATATAAATATATACCACTTCAGGCAGCATCATTAAAGTTTCTAAAGGAACGTGTGAGCAGTAACGCATCTGGCCTCGCTTTGTCCCCGTCGTTTAGTTTAGTTTGTGTGTATATAGCCTGGGTTTGCGTTTACGTTTGTAACCATTTGATTGATCGGGTGAGCGTTCCACCTCACAGCTCACGACCATGCCAGCTATTCGAAAGTTATAACTGCCATTTTAACACCTTTTTTTGTTGTTGTTTTTAGCTGAAATGAGATTAAGGAATAAAACAGTTCAGTAACTAGTGAAGCCGAGGATTGAAAGAAAGACCGGACTTATCATTAGCTGGCATATAAAACAAACATGCTGGAATTGTGTACATAATTTAAAATAGGAACGGATACTGTTTGTATCTCGCCTGTAAAATCAGATTTTTAGGAGGAAAAAAAAAAATATGATTTGATCTACTGTTAAAACCCCCAGCTGTTGTAAATATAGATTATAGACTTTATTTTGTTTATAAAAGTGTATAAGTTAAAGGTGTACATTTTTCCCTGTATGTTTTGGTTTGTTTTGAGGTTTTAATAAAATAATTGTTCCTTTTTTGCAGTGGTGAGTTATTTGAGTCTTTGGTCTTCCTTACGATGTGTGTTTAATCGGTTTACAAACGTCGCGGTGCTGGAACGGAGACAGGAACTTGTCACAAGGGTGAGACGAGCGTGAGACTATAGCGATGGCATGCTGATACAGGAACGTAATCGGCGACAGAGTGCCGTGATAATTACACTCCGAAGTGACTCATTCCCATTTTATACCGCAATGAAAAATAGTTGAGTAATAGGACATGACCTCTTATTTTTTAATCCATTTATCGTTCCGTTTAATGCTATGGAACGCCCACATCCTGTTTATATTTACGTTACAGCAGCCATAAGCAGGCCTTTCATAACTGTTAAACACGTTTTAAAAATCAGTTGGCCGAGCAGCCGATGTCCACGTCCCTGGAATTTGTTACTTCAGACCAGATCAGTGAGAAGAAAAGTTGAAGTGCATTTAAACCACTTATATTTTCCAATATTAAATAAAATGATATACAATGACATTAGATCTCGCACTAGAAAGGAAAATGTAAGCGTGACTCTGACTGAGCCTTGAAAATTCTAGGCTGTGTGTGTGTGTGTGTGAGAGAGAGGATATCCTCAATAGTAGACTTCCCGTGCTCACTTTCCGAGCCACAGGGAGTGACTGCAGGTCACGAGGCGGAGGAGACAGGCAAAAGTTCAAGGATGAAACCCAATTAAAGGAACACACACATGCCAATCTGAAACTTCCCGTGCAACACATTTTTCCGCTTCATATGAAAAGAAATGATAATGAACCATGTAGGGCTCAATAAAAAAAAAATATTTTTAAGCAGACGAGTTAAAAATGGCCATGAAATAAATCTAGCAAACGTACGTTCTGCTGCGTCAGCAGTGCGGACTTGAAGTGATGAAGTGGCGTTTCTGTTCTCGTCCTCATGAGGGAGTGTTTTCCAATAACGGCTTGTCCTGAAGTGGTTTTTTTATACCGGCCCCTGCAATTTGCCAACATGAACAAAAGAACGTCATACGTTTTATCCATTTACGGTTCCTTTTAAACTTCTGGAACGTCCATGAGAGAAGTTACTTCCTGCGATCACGTATTTTATAGCAGCTAGAATCAATCAATCAATCATTTCTTCAACAGCCTCTTCTCGATCGATCGATAACACAGAAAGTGTTTATCAGAGACCAAAATACTTTCCTGTGTGTGGAAAAAACACTTAAAAAGAGAGACTCCTGCTAAGAGTCTTAATCATCTCATACTGACCAATCAGAAGCGAGAATCCTAAAGCGCTGTGGAAAACAATCAACCCGGAAGATCGTCTCAACTCCACTCTATTTACGTGAGAAATTTTTATAATAATTAATAATCATATTCACCGAACCTTTCCTTAAATGGGCAAACCAGAACATTAAATTGTTAATTATTACATTTAATTAATAAATTATAAAGTGTTAATTTAATACTTACCTTTTATACATAAATTTAAACAGAAAATGTAAATAATAAATAAATATTTATTAACTTTGTGGCAGTTAAAATCATTCTGTCGTTTCATAACACGAATAACCAAATAAATATCTGAAGTGTGGGACAGATCTACGCTGTAATGCTACCTGCTGATATTCAACCATCACTGTACATCATCTTAGCCGTATTTATGAACACCTTCATCGCAATTCTATATTTGAAATGATAAAACGACAGTTTTAATTCAGACAGGATATTTTTAATGGAAATCTTTAAGAACAAAAGGTTAAATTACTGAAAGGGTCATTTTACAGTACAGTATTGTCTTTTTCACAATATTTCACAGTATTTACATTCCCTTCAAAGTCACCTGTGCTCTTCAGCTCAAACCTACAGCGCTCTCTGGTGGCGGTGCGTCCACATGGCGCAACTCCTGATTAACAGTCATCATATCAGGAACCAGTCCAGTCCAGTCCAGTCCCGTCCCAGGTATAAAATGGTAACGTCGAGATTGAGAGAAACACACTGTTATCTGTACACTGCCTCAAGTCAGTTCAGTACATTCACAGAACAAAAAATAATAATAATAATAATAATAATAATAAATTCACAAAAGAACTGCAAGCTGAGAAAATAACTGCGATGGAAAAAATAATAATTTGATACAGCCTCAATAGACGCTCCGTCCATCATAGAAAGAGGAAAGAAAGAAGGTCTAGAAGGTCGTTTAAAATACACGCAATGAGTTTTAACGCTAGTGCTACTTCATGTGCATATTTTAAAAACGTCAATCTTCACTTTCAGGTTCATTTGTACATATTTTGCATTAATATTTACTCTGAGAGGACGATGAAATCTCCTTACGTTGTAGAAACGTCACAAAAGCTGGGCTTAAAAGCTCACACATTTGAAGCACTGACATCACTTTCAGTACTCCAAGTACCAAATGGTACTTTGTTTGACCTTTCGTTAGCTTTTAAAAAGGTACTAAGGGTACTAAAGTGGTCCTTGCTCCTGCACCGTTATTTTTTGTGCTAGAATATTTTCTTTCTGGGACAAACTTAACGATCAACACTTACATATACACACCTCCAGTGAACATTAGTGCATTTCATTACACCACTGAAACCACAATCGCAGAAATAAATGGTACCAAAGGTACATGCTGCTGCTGTGGTACCGTCAGGGTACGCTGAGGACCGCTGATGTATGACTAACGCTGTATGTTTACTCTAAACTCTGATGGAAAAGACACACGCTAAATGGTGCCACTTCAGCAACAAGGACAGAGTCGGTCGGTACCGTTCTTTGTTTGGTGAGAGTGCGGAGAAAAGCAATTCACAGACACACAGGCAGCAGCACTCGACCATAACGCAGACCAAAACCCCCAAAAAACAAATCCTATAAAGCTCTGAAACACTTGAAAGTGGAATAAATAAGAGAGGGAAAGAGAAGTCAAAGCCGGGATAAAGTCAGCACAGAGACGTCAGATCGTTTAGGATCATTAGTGACTCAGTGGCTACAAAATTATTCATGGTGTTGTTGAAGTGCCTCTTGGCTCCAGTTATTGCCCGCAGGTTCGGCTGTTTCATTATTAACCACCGTCATCAACCATTAACACACTGCGGTGCACCTGAGCAGCGGGGACGCGGGATAACACACTGACTGACTGACACACACACACACACACACACTGACTGACTGACACACACACACACACACACTGACTGACTGACTGACACACACACACACACACACACACACACTGACTGACTGACAGACTGACACACACACCCACCGACACACACACACACCCTGACACACACACTGACTGACTGACACACACACACACACTGACTGACTGACTGACAGACTGACACACACACCCCCCGACACTCACACACACCCTGACACACACACACTGACTGACTGACTGACAGACTGACACACACACACACCCCCTGACACACACACCGACACACCCCCTCACAGACACAGACACACACACTGACACACACACACACTGACACACACACACACTGACACACACACGGCTAGCTCGAGAACATCAACCTCCAAAATCAATCTGCTTTTATGTTGTGTGAAATGCCACCTGGGTGAAAACAGGATCAGGATTCGCACGTTGGTTAGGATGCAAAGAGACGCAGAGGTGGAAGTGAAATGGCACGAGGTTAAATTAGTCATGCATGTCTGCAGAAGTGAAAAAATAAGCGCAGAGTCATTATTTAGACTTTAGATGTCATTACTTCGTTTCAATCTTAAAATAAGTTCAATCTTGAAAAAAAAAGCTGTTCATTTGAAATAATGACACAATATCATGAAATAACTCAAGTGCAAATAATGAAATATGTCGTTATTTCAACTTAACAACTCATTTCGAGATCGCTATTTTTGACAATATTTCAAGTTATTTCTATGTAAAATCTCATTCAGTCGAAATAATGTCTCGAAATGATGCGTTCGAACAACTCGGGTCATTATTTTGATGTAATATATTATTTTTGACGTAACTCATTACTTTAAGGTGCCATTACTTACGACTAAAGCGCTTGTTATTCCATGATATGAAGCTGAAGGACTTGTTTTCTTTCCAGGATATGCCGTTATTGTGACTGAAGATCTCGTTATTTTGATTGAATATCTTGTCACTTCATGATACGCGCTTGCTGTTTTGTCTTAGTGGCATTATTGTGACTCCGCACGCTCAGAATCGGCTGGCTGGCCGTGTCACAGCACGGATCTAGACCGGTTCGTTTTGAGGAACCAAATCTGAAAGCATTTAAGTGAATTAGCAATCATTAGACATATGGATGCGACGCCGGCCTTGCTGATTATTTAAGAAACAGTTAAACGGAATAAGAATTGTACGCTAATATACAATACATTAGCGTTATTGATAATACGGTACATTCCACAATAACTCAGAACGACAAGATATGTTTAATAAAACCTAGACAACTCAAAAGAACACGTTGAAATAACGACATATTACTGGTTCCAGACGGGACAAACTGAAGGAAGTGTCTTGCTTAGTAAGGCGATTTGGGCCTCCAGAACAGCGCGAGTCCACCTTGAATACTATTTTACATGTTCCCTGTGAATATGGGCGGAGTCAAGCTGGAAGAAACCACGCCCCCATTTATTATATAAATGTGATCACGGGTGATAACTCGTCACTCGAATGGGACGAGTGGAACAGCTAAATAAATAATCATAACCTTGTAACCAACGGTTTTTCCATTAATTTGTCCCCCTCATTAATAATATGCGTGTAAAGGCTAAACCTGCATCTACTGCCTCTGGATTTAACGCTTGAGGAACTCGAGCCACACAAAGCCTTAACAGCTGCTGGATCCAATTATGTAACGCGCTTAAATAACCTTTAGCAGCTTTTTTCCTTTCGGGAATTGGTTGAACAGATTGACGATTTTTTTAGTCATTAGGAAAAAAATTTCCAGCCGAGCGTCTGGGAGTTTGATTAGCCGGGACGTCCGTACGCAGGTAATGCGAGGTCAAACGGAGGAGGAGGAGGCGGCTGAGATTTTTCCATCACCTAGGGTGTCACCTGCGCCGGGTGGAAAATTCAACAGAGTTACTCGTTACCATAAAAGCTTAAAAGGCAGAAAAAAAACTGGTCCCCAGAAAGCGAAGAGCGAAAAGCCCACTGACCTTAACTTCTCAGGAATGTCTGGAGTGCAAAAAAAAAAAAAAAAAAAAAAAAAAAAAAAAATTTTATTTGTGTCTCTTAAAACTTAAAAAAAAAAAAAAAAAAAAAAAAGCAAAGGCAATAGTTACATAATTGCAGAGACCCAATGTTAAAGCCCATGGCAAAAGAAGTTTGGGTGAATGTATGCGATAATAAATATAAAAGTGAAGAAATAAATATTGTGTGAAAAACAAGAGAAGTGCTTCATAAAGTGATGAAATGTGGAGGTAAAGAGACACATGTGGACCGAGTTAGTGATTGGGTGGAGGGATCTGGGAACTCGACCTGCCCTCATACCCACCCTTGCTGCACCCCAGAACCCTCCCCCTTCTGAAAAAAAGTTCCTCCGCTCCCAAGGTCAAAGCGTCAGCTCGGCTTCTCGTCTCGTCTCCTCTCACTCCGGGATCTTCAGGGCCATGACATTCGGCTTGGTCTTGAAGTACTGATTGAAGCGCAGGACGGCGTATCTGGGGGAAAGATCGGGAACACGCTTTTTAGCAACTGATACCAGGGTATCTTTATATATGTACCCGGCAACTCCATACACAGAAGTTCCTCGAGTAATTCTAACGGAATAGAATTTGGAAAAGTTCTGAAGGTTAGAAATCGCATTTACGGCCCAATTCATTACTCTGTTATCGACTGATCTTTCAGAAACCAAACTCACCCAAAAAAAGAGTTACAATGGGTTTTCCTAATCAGCTGTGAATAACCAGGCATATTCTAAGATTTAGCCACGCCCACAAAACTCCATAAAAGGCATAGCTCATATGAGAGCTGAAAATGACAGCTAAACGGTGGGACGGTGCATCACATAAGCAGTCGTGCGGCTCAGCTGTTACAGCCACTGACGAGACGAGATCAGGATCGTGACTGGTTTTAGATTTTACTCCGTTTGCAACACTGACAAAGTCAAAATGTTTCTTTGAATCTTTCTGTAAATCCTGAATAAAAAGAACGCTCGAGCACACACGCTCAGGCACCTCGATGGAAAAATGTCAGTAAAATAAATGTTACTTAGATAGTTACTTATTATTGTATTATTTTCAGTACAGTGAAGTAAGACGATATACATGTTCCTGCCCGTGTTTATATTTTAATTAAAAAAGAAATCATAATACACAAAAAAAGGTGCTTTCCATGAGTGGACAAGTAACCTTGGAAATTTCCAGCACTCACTAAAAGCTCTCGGGTTGTAAATCAGCTCCTGTTGTGGTGATAAACAACTAGTTTTCATATTATTATTATTTTTTTTTTTTGCACCATTTCGTTCCAATTCCAATTTTTTTCTTTTGTGGAAATCTACAGCAGCACCCGTGGCAATGTTCAAAATAAGAAACCGTACAAGAGGGCTCGTAAAGCTCTGGAATCGTTATATAAAGCGTTACGATACTGTACACCTTAAATCCTGCCTCATCCTGTACAACCCGAACATCACACTTGAAAGGTGTCCTTTTTCAAAGCAGTACGCCGTGCAGATTGTGGTCATGATGACACGCTGCGTTTGTCGAACCCGTTTGCTTGGTTAAGGCTGGACGCTGTTCGTCATTAGATCCAGTAGAAACAGAAATCCTGCCACAGGTTTATAAGGGTAATGTGCCCGAGCCTGTGCTTTGTGTTGACTCATGTTTCTGTGTTTCCGCTGCAAACAGATACCAGCGTCCTTTATTAACAGTAGCGACGGCATTCGGCATCATCCAGCGGCGCTGAGCAGGAGAAAGTGCGCGCTGGCGAGGCTCTCGTTCACGTGTTCCACCCCACGCTGATAGGCAATGCCTTTTTAAAACACGACTTTTTACATGCCTTAAATACGTGTCGGTGACTACTCACTCGTGAAACCGTGCTTAAAGAAATATTCCTGCGTTCCATCATTTGGCGTATAACTGTGCTTCCCGATATGTCCAGTAGGCAGCGATGCATGAATATATAAATGTATTGTGGTGAACAGGCAAATGATCTGAATCCATCCATGCGTTCGGAGTCACTGTTGAACGGAGTGCTGATATTTAGTACAATAGCACTGGGATGTTTCTCTCGGTGCATCACTGTGTCCTGCATGTAAAATTCCACTTCCTACTTCGAAACGATTACTACAGTGTGTAATTATATTACCTACCTGCTGAGGAAAGAAAAACCCCCAGCATATTTAAATCGTTTCCGAATTATAAACAACATTACTAATGCGTTAGATTTGTTGCTGGACTATTAAAAAAATAATAATAATAATAATCATCCAGTTAAAAAAATATAAGCAAAAGCATTTCTGTAAAAACATAATTAAAGAATTACATAATATTTAAATGTTAAAAACCCCAACGCAAATCGTTACATTGAGATCGTCTCCGGTTTTAGCGGTCAGTTTGGATATGATGACGTCGGTCATGAGCTAACGTGCTTTTGCCGCCTCGATTGACTTTTTTTCCCCTGATCTTCATTTCGTGGAAGAAAAGCCGATGAGATGAGTGGCTCGGGAGAGCTGCTTACCCGAGGAAGTCGAAGTCAATGGAGGAGTACTTGGCCTGGATGAGGGCCCAGAAGCCCCAGAAGAAATGTGATGCCTGTCAGAAGAGAGGAACAAAAGGTTCATCACGATAACGTCGCTCTCGCCGGCGTGTACATGCAAGATGTTTAAGAAGCGTTACGGCCGTCCGGAAAATGTGTGTCGGTGGAAACGAAGCTTGTCAAAAACGTGCCCTGTCAATTCTTACTTAACGTGTTTGAACTTTCATTTCAATTTGAGTATCAAATTCCACGTGATAAGATACAAATTCTGATTCCTAAGGCGACGGTTCGATGTTTCATGATACGAAAATATTCGATTCTTTGTTGAGAATCTGGGGCAGGCGATAAAATCACGGATGATGTAGAGAATTTTCCCCCACACTAATTGCCTGCCCTTTTCAACAACAATAATAATAAATCATCATCAGTTATAATCGAATGATTGATTGATTGATTCGTGTCAGTCATTGCCTTGCACACACTGTCCACATGTTGACATTTTTTCTTTGCCGTATTGGTGTTCCATAATCTGCCTTTTCTTCCGCTCGATACGCAGCTCATGACGTTAATATTGATGCGTTAAATGGTTTATGATGTACTATCTCAGTGCAGGCGTTACCACATGAGCGTTTTTGAGTGGATGGAGATTAAAAAAAACCCCAAAACAATCATTCATCTCAAGTTTCAGCCCCCTCTCCTCCTTCATGAGAAAGTTTCTCTTTTCCCCTACACTTTCTCGTTACTGATTTACTCACCAGTGAAAACTTGTTGACCTGCACGTACAGGGTCTCGAGCTCACGCTGGCTCACGTCCTCTCCCTTCTTGGTGAAGCGTTTGTAGGCCTTCAGGTAAGTGTGCAGCCAGTCCAGCTGCAGCTCCCGACTCGGGTACAGACCGTAATCCAGCTCACTCATGCCTGTCGCGCACACACACACACACACACACACACACACACACACACACACACACACACACACACACACACACACACACACACAGATATATTCAGTGCGTGACATCGAAGCTTTAACGCTCCGGGCCACGGTGTTCATCGTTCTGTGTGACTCAATCACCTGCAAACTCGTTGAAATGGTTCCCGATGTCAAACGCCTGGTAGTTGTAGCTCGAGTACTCGTAGTCTATGAAGCGAACATAACCTGTAAAAGCAAGACGAGTGGAAAATGAACACAACCACTCTTTTGAGGATTCACGGAAACTAGCTAACGTCAACGCAGTTAGCATTGTTATGGTACATTTCAACACGCTTTTCTGCTGTTAAATAAAGAATTCGAGACGGTTTGAAACTCATGTATAAGAATGCGAGTGAAATTGCTAAGCGATATCAGTCCATTCCAGACCATTCTCATTTGCATACTCATGCATATTCGTAGACGTTAATGAGGGACGTTATGACAGCACTTTACTAGGCTTTTCTTGATGAATTGTGTGCTGTTACAGGACAATAATCAACGACCGCCTGGTGCGACGCGGCGCTGCATCAGAGCTGATTATTTTCCAAAAACAGCACGTCCCGAAGCGTGTTATTCCGGTCAGGTCACAGCAATCTGACAGCAATTCAACTGCTCTGCTTGACAAGTTCATTTCTGTTATCACTTACGTTACAGCAGCACACACACACACACACACACACACACACCTTCCTTCACGTTGTGTATGATGTTCTTGCAGAGCAGGTCGTTGTGGCACAGCACCACGGGCGAGCCGAGCTGAGACAGGTGCTCCTTCATCCACGTCATTTCCTCTTCCAGCACTTCCTTGCTGGGAACTTCCTCTCGGATCCTGGGGAGGAGAAACGTAAACGGGTAGGAATTTACCCAGGCATCCCAGAATGCTCCTCGACAAGCTCCTCACACGCTTCAGAGCTGCTTGACGAGAGAATCGACACTGCTTTGATAAATGATACGTTATGTTAAATCAGAAGAAAAGTGTGCCACTGTGAAACTGACGATTGGTTTTATTACACGTTATACGTTATCGCGAGTGTTAAAATGATCTCTTTTTTCTCATGAATGAGCATCGGGAGGCTCCGAACGCACTCTAATAAAATTTTAAATACAAGTTATAAAATAATAAGAATGTAAATTGGCTTGCGGTTTTGATGATGCTAGCATGACTCTGTTCCGATAAAACGAAGGCAGTCGACTGCAGAGAAAATACGCAGGCATGCATCACGAACGTCATGTGACCTAGTTCACATGAGCCTTATTACTTATTAGCCTTCTTTATACCATCAGGAAATCCCATATAACTGAAAAAGGATTGTCCTAAACTTTTTTTTCCTGCTTCCGAGCTTCGAGAAATCGGCCGAACGCTTTGCAGAAACGGGAATGTTCTCGATCGCACCCTGGTGTCTGCCACTCAGCGCTTAATGAAGCGATGCGCTGAAACCAATCAGAGAGCCACTGCCATGGAGCTCTCCCCTTGAGTAATGGGCTTAGGAGGCTAATTCTGGAGCTGCAATCGTTTGCAAACACACACAGCATGACTAACCCTCTCTCCCGCCGTCCCGCTCTCTCTCTATAGGATTGGCATGGCTGCAACTCGACCTTTGACCCTAATCCGAGACCTGCTTCGCCAACACAAGTAGTGGGTCTGTAGGAAACGGCTGCGATGACAAATCAGCTTGGCGATGATACGGACAACGTGATAAATGATGTCATGGGAAACTTTTCTGAGATATAGATATAGAGGCTCATGTTCGCTTGCTTGCTTGCTTGTTTGTTTGTTTTTACATCTTGAACTGACGGTAGCTAATTTCATAATTAGATTTCTTATTTAAATTACGCGCGACCTCACACTATGTACCCGCCAATATGATGATATGATGTCGATACTGCGATAAATGATGTCACAATACACTTTTATCGGAAATATTTTCACCATCGCTGGTATTGTGGAGGCATTATTTAAAAATAACCTGAGTGAAAACCTGAACAGAGGGAGCTGACGCGATGTAGTGATGAACACTCTGACCGCAAGGAAACGAGAAACGACGCTGATAAAACGGATTAAATGTTAAAACTCGATCGCCGCCTTGCTCTCGATGACCTTGCGGACCGCCGCCCGTGATTCATCGCGCTGTTCCTGATAAACGGAGGAATGTAAACATCTGCGGGGCTCGGAGAGCCTGCGTCTCTGTAATTCACCAGCTGGTGATGGCTGACTGTCCTTACGCGGCGGCCTTACAGGTGCACGCGGACACCGATAACGTTCGAAGATCTGCCGAGGAGTGCAAGGAAAGAGAAAATGCCCTGTTATTTTACAGTGTTAATATATTTAGACATTCTGTATAAAGACCCTAAAATGCAGCAGTAAAAGAAAAATACAGACTAAACACAAGATTTATTAATGAAATGAATTCTTACACATTAACAGCGTATAAAGCTCGGGCTGTTTTATTGCATCGTCTCCCTAAAGCATAAAAAAAAAAAAAAACAATAACGCAAGCGGCGGCTTGTCATGTGACCTAAATGAACTGCTTTAAGACTTTGCGAGCAAGACATGAGATAAATGACAGTGACTGCTGTCCAGGCCTCCTCTCTGGAGTCATTGCTGGCATTGACACCGTCTGTTTTTATACTGTTAACAAATGGCTTCGAGTGGATTACGTTTTGTCAGAATAACAACATCGAATCCTGAAGATGCCACAGCCATCTGGGACCGGGAGTCAGGGAAACAAAAATGGCCGTCCTGTCTGGATGGGAAGAGTGGAGTGACGCGCTCCATCTCTCTCCATCACAGTGACGCTAGCCAATCGCGGTTTTTTTGGGTCGCCTCACAGCAAGAAGGTCCTGGGTTCGATCCCCGGGTCACCCAGGGTGCCTTTCTGTGCGGAGTTTGCATGTT
>JAQQZR010000016.1:3162214-3178935 GCA_030068235.1 Notoglanidium macrostoma | reverse complement strand
CTACTGTTACTTACAGTAAATAAGGCAAAGCTTAGGCTACTCCTAATATTTCATTGTTTAGCTGAACATTAATTTAACATGGCCTAGGGTTCATTTTGAGGGCTTATAATAAAAGAATAAGGTTTTAGCAAAAGTTGGATATTGTAAGAAGGCAATGGGGGTGACGTTACCTCCTCCAGTACTAATACAATACTAAAATAATATTTTATGTTACATGTGGGGGGGTGCAAACGAATAATTATGAAATGTGAGGGGGACACGCCCTTCTCAGCTTTAATGGCGGCGACGCCCATGGTTCTATGCATATCAGTGTTCATTCAATATATTTCAGTTTGTTTTGTATATGTGTTCATTTGTTCAATAAACAAACAAATAAATACATACATCAGTGTTTGTTCCATATAAGTGTTTATTCAATATATTGCAATGTTCATGTCATACACCAGTGTTTATTCCACATATATCAGTATTCATTCATTGATCAGTGTTTATTCAAAGTATATAATTGTTTATTCAATATATATTAGTGTTCATTCAGTGTATAATGGTGTTTATTTAATATATATGTGTGTGTATGTGTGTGTGTGTTCATTCTATATACATCAGTGGTCATTCATTCATTTGATCAGTGTTTAGTCAATATCTGTGTTTATTATTTATTATATTATATTTATATTGGTGTTTAATCAACATTTATCAGTGTTTTTTTCATATATATTGATGTTTAGTGGTCATTCCACGTATTCAATATTGAATTGAAATATATTGATGTAAATAAACACTGTACTATACAATGCTATGGTATACCTGCTTTATGCATAGCGCCTTGTTACACTATCCTACCCTGTGCCATACTGTGCAACACTATGCTATACCATGATATACTATACTTCACTTCGCTATTTAGGGTTATAGAATGAAACTAATTGTGCTTCTATGTTACTCTTACCCACACCAACATACAGTGTGAATTTGGTGAAGATCTGAGAATGCCACATTTTTGGCCAAAAAGTCGGTTATACAAAAGTTAGTGTACACTAATATAGTATACTGTATTCCTTTTTATGCAGTTCACTTTCTGTTGAAAGTCAGAAGCAGTTTGTTAGAAAAGTGAAATAACAGAGTGCTTTCTGGGACTTGCTGGTGACAGTATGCAATATAACCTTTGTGTTAACAATTGTAACCCAAATGCCAATCTATAAATCCGGCGCAGCCATTCAAAACGAAAGAATCATTTCAACACCATATTTTCGAGCTCCGGTGTAATCCCCGTCTTAATCTCCATCTGCAGTGTTTACGTTGTGTGTCAGACATCTCTTATCTCAGCCCGTCTCCAATGGCGTCCTCTGTGATTGAGAATGTCTTTAAGGTCACTTGTGTCACTGTTTACTTCTGTAACACATTGCCATAAAGTGTTATAACCATCACATAGTGCAGTATAGAATACATGTATGCCTTGAAGAGCTTAGTTTTTTAGTGACCAACAGCTATAGAGATAAGTTATGATACGAAACTGCTAAAATATCCCTTAGAACCTGTTAAACACTAAATAAATCAATGGCGCACAAACATTAAGCGCTAATGGCTAACGTTAGCCGTGTTCCGGACCTTGACCTTGATTCCGTGTTGCCTCGGCAGGCGTGTGTATGTGCTGGGAAAAAGATTAGAGATTAGGGATGAACAGGATACATAACTCTACTGTGCTTTGGACTGGATTCAGGTCTGGGAGTGTTTGAGATAGTGATTATAGTGAAACTGTGAAGGTATGCGCTGTGTGTGTGTGTGTGTGTGTGTGTGTGTGTGTGTGTGTGTGTGTGTGTGTGTGTGTGTTTATGGGGGAATACTTCATCTTCATGCAGGCTTTTTCTTAAGATGCTTTCATGCTTGGCGTATTTTTTTGTGATATAAAGTAGTGGCTCACGTGACAAGCATACTGTAACCATAACAATGCTCTTACTAAAAAAAATGAAGAGGGCCTTTGCATGTGTATTTTGCCATCTAAATCTAAAAGTTAATACAACATTAATTGACTTAATGGTCCAGTTTACACTTGCTTTTAAAATGCATCTTGAGCATTCAGGTCACAAATGGACACATCACCGTTTGCATCTGTGTTTATCATGCGTGTCCAGGGTGCCCAGCTGACCGCTATTGTTCAAATTATGTTACTACCTACATCACTTCCTCTAGAAGGTCAAAGGTCCTTGCGCACCGTTGTATTAAAACTTTAAACCTGCAAAATATGTACATCATATGTACATGTACATCGGCACTCCTCTCCATTTTTTTCTAGCGTGTCACGCAGTTACCAAAACAACCACATTAATCCAGCATTAATGTCATATTTTCCTGTTGCATCTGTGTCGTGGGCGCATCGGAACACATGTAGCGTTAACACTACAGAAGGTATTGGTGAAATGCGACCAAAAATGCATTTTAATACCAAGTGCAATTGGGGTCAATAACTAATGCTACATTATAGCTTTAAAACTGAATTTTTGATCCCCTAAAACTGAGTTTTGAAAACTTTGGTAACGTATTAGTGTGGAGGGCCAGAAACGTAGACTTTTGGAAACTATGACGCAGACACTCATGCTCGCTTCCTGATTGGGTCTTATCAGTCATGACGTATCTCTGATTTATCACACTTCTATCACGTCACCATTCTCAGGAAGAAAACAAACTGCATCAGCCTTACCGCACCGGCAACATTACCAGTGGTGAACGCAGCACGGATAACGAATTACAAATGTCGCTGACCTTGTTGTCTTTGCTAGCAGCTGTTGTGCAGTTAAATCCTGATTTTTATAGTTGCACTTGCCTACATACGCAGGGGCCCAGCTGTTATTCAAGCGATCTGGAACTAAGCAGCAAACTGCAGAGTAGACAATCTGCTTCCTGTTTATACCGACACACGCATGCACAGTGTACGTGAATTGTCACCTGACACACGTTTTCAGATGTGTTAGTATGGACAGAAATTATTTCTGATACAGAGCTAAAACACTCGTCATAGACCTGATATTAGCCTAATTATTAGTTACCGTCCTTTTAATTATTTAGCTTTTAATCATCAAAGCGGTCATACACACGAAGTTAAACAGATTAATTAAAAAAATTATAAAAGTACTTACCTAGTCTTTTTAGTAACATGCCTTTAATAGAATTAATACATTAATATTAACTTAAAATAATTCATATTACAAGTAAATAACAAATGAATACTATCATAATAATAATAATAATAATAATAATAATAATAATAATCTTAATATATATAGGGATTCATTCATCTACTTTTAATTATTTTATGTATTGCTGTCACTATTGCTTTCAGTTTAAAATATTTTTGTCATTTATATATAGCACTGTCTGTTGTGAGAAATATGATTGGTCCAAATAAGATTAATTCTTCATATAATACTAAAATAAATAAATAGACTCTAGACCCTATGTGATGTATGTAGTGTATTCAGTACCATAGCTGATGTAATGAGGGAGATTTCTTCTGTGTGTGTAATGCAAAGTGAGACATATGGCTCAGACAAAAGCTCAGGTTGCAGAAACCGGGTCAATACTGTAGGCTACATCAACTAAAGTGGACAAAAACCTAGTGTTTGTCCCCTCCTGGTTCACTCATGACCCCTGATTCCACTTCCTTTTATTATAGAGTGCTATTTCTCCACAGGCCCATTCAGTTTCAAATAAGATCCATTCAGCCAAAATACACACTCTTTAAAGAAGCAGCTGCTGCTGGCTGCGGACACAAAGACGAGGTCGCTCGTCCCAACGTCCCAGTGATCCGACGGAGGTTCATTTCTCTTCCGACTCATTATTTACCTTTGTGGGAGGCAAAAAAAAGCCACATCACATCTGACATTTACGGCTCATTGTTAGATTCGAATGAGGAGGAGGAGCTTTTCTTTAATGATGATTAAATAAGGATAATTAAGAGACAGCCGCTACTTTCATTTGTTTACTAACTACACAAGGACTAAAACACTACAACATGGTATAATGCAGCCATTTTCTTTTATAGCAATCATTCCTTCACTTTGTTTTTAACTTAATAAATTAAAACACAGATTGTCATGTAACTGCTTTAACTTTGACTATTACAAAGTTCTGACACTGGAGACTTCTTCCATAAGTGTTATTTATATTCCCATCCCTTACTGGAAACTTCCCCATATCAATAATTATACATTTGTTCTCTGTTAAATAACATGTTTCTATAGGTTTATTATTTGACTTAGATTATGTGGAGCTTATTATTATTATTATTATTATTATTATTTATTGTCTATTGATTTGTCTATCTATTATGTGATGTACACTGTTTCCGTATTGAAAGCTTTTTTTTTCTTTGCACATGATAATGGATAATGTGTGCAGAGTTATTTTTTTATTATAGAAGGAGAAGAAAGCCTTCTAATATACTTACTATTTAATTACATAATTAATGCTAATTTGCTTGTGGGTATTCTAGATAATGGTACATGTTTTTCCACAGGTATATTTAGAATATATTGTTATATATTGTTGTATATTTTTAGAAATACGACAAAAAAAGCATTCTCATAAGCATAATTGGTAACACTTTGGATGAAGTGTGTAATACATTCTAATGTGTCCATAAGGTAGTATATACATTATTTTATGTTTATTTATGAAACAGCATTACAGCTTATAACAGTATTTGTGAAGCAAAATTAAAAAGGTTTACACAGGGTTTCTATTGCAGTTTTGTGCAAAATAGAAATGCGAATTATTGCTTTATCTAATCGGTTGTAAAACCACCTCATGTGAGCTTAAGAACTTTTTTTTGTGATATTTGAGAGGTTTTTTTGCATTATTCGCTTTTTAGTTTGCAATCTGAAATTGCGCATTAAGCAGGTTAATAGAAACACAACTGATGACAAGTTCTTCCAGAATGGTAAAGTTCAGAAAGACTGTAGTGTACTACGAGGATTAGGCACCGACCAGAGGAACTGAATCAGTTTGAGTTTGTCTACTAAAAATGGAGTCAAGTGTGAAGTCAAGATAAACACAGAACTGATCACGAGAACTGCAAAGATGTTCATGTGTAATTGATAACAGGGACTAACTTGTTTCGCTGATTAAATAGGAAATGTAACTTTAAATGGATAAAAAGTGCAACATGGCATTTTTGAATAAATAAAATGTAGTACATTGCTGTGGTATGACAGGAGCAAAGCACACACACAATCCTTTGGCCGCTCCCATTCAGGCTCACCACAGCAGATCCATTTTTGTCTGCATGTCTGATTTGGCAAGGTTTTTACGCCGGATGCCCTTCCGGACGCAACCCTCCATTTTATCCAGGCTTGGGACCAGCTCGCAGAAATACACTAGATTGTGCACTCCCTTGGGGCTGGGTTGGAGGCTCCAGCCAGAAACAAACTCACGACCCCTGGTTTACCAGACCAGCGCTCTACCCACAGAGCTACGGAGCCTCATGAAAGGATGAATGTCGCAGATTATTTTCCTGTATTTTCCTACGCAGAATACACAATAATCTAGACACTTGAAAAAATCTACAGAATAGACAAACGCAGAAGAACACAGGAAATTTCTAGCCTGAGCTTGTCTATTCCAAATGATCTGCACTCAGTGTGATAAAGACAGAACTGATAATAAGAACTCGAGGAGAGATGGCGCGATCCCGCCACACAGATATCACGATTCAGACAAAAAACAACAAAAGCATGACTGGCGGCCGTGGTGACTCACTTTCCTACAGCTAGAAACGAAACCTCGCCAGTTCAGAAGTTGATATCGCTTTCCTTTGTGTCCAGGTGCCCCCTTTTAACTACAGCGCCTTTTTGTTGTGAGAAAATAAATGACATTTTGCAGGATGAAGTGATTTAAGTGGCAAACAGTGAGGAAACAGTCGTAGACGCTAATGAAAGAAGTGTGTCTTTTACAGAAAAAAGCTATCTCAGGCAGTAATCCTGAAAGATAAGCCCTGGAATCACACCCTGTCGATTTGTTTTACTCTTATGACATCACCGGAAAACTGTGAGGTTAATCAAGAGGCACTTACATTAAAGGGGATTTGGGATGTTTGGCTTCTGATGCTGTACGCTCTGTAGGACTGTTCTCTGTTTGCGTTCTGTAAACAGCGGTGCGGAACTGAGGCTGTTCAAACTTTGCACACATGAACCCGTTCCTTCCAGCTAAAGGAAGTCATTTGCTTTAAGTGTCCATCTTAAGATTTATGACGCTACGCTAACAGGTCAGAAGGCGATGAATTATTTCCTATAACAGCAGCTCTGAGTGTAGCGCAGCAGCAAATCACAGGTTTATATTAATATGTTTCTATAAGAGCTACAGTACATAACTGTCCAAAGACAAATCTTTGTTGCCGACATATTTTTTCTAACCATGCTTACAGAAATACTTTAGATGTGTTTATACGAATAAGAAGATCCTTGGGAGCAAGTAAAAATTAACATTTTTCTGCTCTTCGCATACAGCCTGCCCTGCTTAAAGCTTATTTTGATCACAATGCTGTAACCTGTCAGGTTAATATCAGAGCACTCATTCTAATACATTGCTGTTTCTATACTAACAGCTCGTTCACAGTGACTTGGGTAGTGAACGCTCCAAATGATCTACCCCTAAATAATAAACAACAACAACGACAAAAAAAAAACATATAATCGCTGATATGGTAAAAATTTTAGTGGGGTGTTTATTTAACATTTATGGAAGGAGTCTTCAGTGTCAGTGGGTTGTACCAATCGAGACGTTTTCCTCAGGATAACCTGACAAACTGTGGGATAGAAAAATTGGAATTTAGAGAAGCCAGTTGACGTATTCTGCATGTCTTTGAACTGCGGGAGGAAACCGGAGCACCCGGATGAAAACGTGCAAACTCCACACAGAAAAGTTCCAGTCGGCTGGCTGGTTCCAACCCGGAACCTTCTTGCTGTGAGGCGACAGCGCTTATCACTACACCATCCAAATGAAACTATCTCCCAGTCCCAATAACTTTCACCGCACAGCAGTTTTCAAAACAGCCAATCTGGCAACCCCCGGTCTGATCTTCCTGATTGCTGCGCCTGCAGGCGTCACTGTTTTGATCGCGGTTCAAGAGTCTAACCTGAGCTCAGAGGTGATTGGGTGACGCTCAGAGCGTTTACACGTCCACAGCTTCATCTCATCTGTCAGTCCTGCGGGTGGAGGCGGAATCTGGGACTTTCTGAAGCGCGCGCACTCAATCTTCCTGACTCCTTTCTCGCCAATTCTACAGCTATTAATAACTCATTACGCGCTCGTCTGATGCTTTCCGATCCATTCCATCCATCCAGAGCACTGATTTCTCAGCAACTTGCGTGTCATTTTTTTTTAACCATTAGAAACGCAAATGTCTCGAGCGTGTGTGGCACCGCAGCCGATTCGCGCCGCGCGCAAAACCGAGTGGCTCCGCTGCGCCCTCGCGCACCACTTCACCCGTGAGCCCGGGTTCGAGAACGAGATCGTGGTGCTGGCCACCGGCATCGACCAGTACCTGCAAGAGGTCTTCCACCACCTCGCCTACGCCAGCAGCAGAAGCAACGATGTGGTGTCCGAGCAGGACTTCCGGCTGCTCTGCTCGGTACTCGGTGTGCGCGCGGAGGAGACGGAGGAGGAGGATGAGCACAGCGCGCGCGAGGACAGGGTGTTGTGCTCCGCCGCGCTCCCACCCGCGCTCAGCTTCAGGGAGTTTCACTCGCGCCTCTGTGGTTTCTTCGCCGTCCGAGCGCGAGACGCAGCGACACCCGTGCGCCTTCCGGTCACCGTGGAAACGGAGCACGTGGAGCGCGAGATCAGGCTCCGGTGGCCGCGCGTGCGACGGAGAAAGTGCGTCAGCTTCGACTTGAATCGAGACGGTGCTTCAAACAGGACATCACGCGACAGGACGGAAAACGTGAAAGCGTGCGCACCGGAATCCACACAAGCAGGTAAAGGACCAAGGCGCATGAGTAATCATCCACTGTCCTGAACTTGTTTTTATTTTGTTATTGTTCTTTTGTAGTGTGACATGTTTATGTAATTGAAAATAATTGAATTACGACAAAATAAATCTACAGGTTAAAATCTTCAGTAAGCGCGTTATCCTGGTCGGGGTCGTGGTGGTTCCCCAATCTAGGAAGACAGGGTGCGAGGCAGGAATACGTCCTGGACAGGATACCAGTCTATACACGCAGTCTAGGGGCAATCAGGAGTAGGTGATGGGAGATGGAGAAAACTTTGGGAGATGAAGGAAACCCAGAGGAAACGCAGACAGACACAGAGATAATATGTGAAACTCCACATAAATGATAACCTGAGCTCAGGATAGAACCAGGGTGGTTCCTGGAGCTGTGAAGCAACAGCACTAATCACACCACTACCATGCAACATTTTGAAATGCATCACTCCTTTCCAGTTTTCTAATTTGCTAGACAGAAACATGATCCACTTGATCCCTGTTTCTTCACTTTCTATTTAAACTTTCTGGACATTTCCCAGTCACAGCAAATGAAAGCAAAAGTATTGGTGCTGTAGTTGCTTGTTACAGCAAAATCAGTCAAATGTAGCAATCCTAATTCGTCCCATAGGCAATATTTTCAATTTATAAGCAAAATTGGTGGATAATGCTGTGTAGAAAGTTTGTAAAGACATGCTACAAAATTGTGAATAGTCTAGAGAGCAAAATAAATCAGGAACAGGACTTATATTATACTAGAGCGATGGAGCTTATTTACTATTATCTTTTAGATTTTCCCAAAACAATCAAATAGTGTTGACATTACATATGAAAGGTACATTTTTAGTTTTATTTTTTAATGCATGAATATTTACTCCTTTAACTGCAGGCCAGCAAGGTGATCAGAGATCATGGCAGGAGCAGGTGGAGATGGAGAACGCCAGTCTGAGAGAGCTCGTGGAAGACCTGCGCTCAGCTCTCCAGAGCAGCGACGCTCGCTGCATGTCCCTCGAGGTGGCTCTGAAGAGGGAGCGTCTGTATGCACCTGGCAAAAGCTCACCACAAATCCCTGAAAGGCAAACCTGCTCTACTGGCAGCGAGCCCAAACCGAGGCAAACTAAACAAACCAGGCGCACAAAGGACCTGCTCCGAGAGCTAGAGCTGATCCGGGCTTCACGTGATGGCCAGCTGGAGGAGGCGATGAGGTTCAACCAGAGGCTAGAGGAGGAGCTTATGTCTGCGTATGGCGAGGTCAGCAAGCTGGAGGAAACAGTGGCGAGGCTGAGAAGAGAGAGCGCTGAGATCAAGAGGAGGGCGGAGGAGGCGAGGGCGGCTCTCGCTGCAGGAATGGCGAGGGTCAAAGACATCCAGGATCGAGCGCAGCAGGTCAGGCCGCTGCAGGAGAAAATCCAAACCCTCGAGGTGGAACTGGGGGCATTCAGGTAGCTATATTCTGAAGCCGCTTTTATGGTATTTGGGAACAATTAGAACAAATCCAGTTCATCCAACAATATGCCAGTGGAAGATAAGAAAATAAATAAATGATTAATACAGTACAAAGAAAAATAACTGCAGAATTTCCAGCATTAACATGCCAGAATCTCTTCTTTTTTAGAAGCTTGTCATTTTGGGTAAACCTAGGAACCTAGCAAGTAAGAGCCTGACATTGTGATGCACCAAGGTCCTAGTTATAGCTACCTCCAAATTCAGACACAGGAAGCTCTCTAGTACATTATGTAAAGAATAAAACATCATTATTCTGTATCATGCTGTTATAGAAAAGTAATCAACAACTGAACAGTGTGATGAAGCAGAGTTACTGCTGCCACCCTGAAGTTAACAGTATTACCATGTCCTGAATGGGTTTGTTCCACAGCAATTTGCTAAATTACAATGTGTATTTATTAAAGAACATGACTTTTTTTTTTTTGTAAGTGTAAAACCGTCTGGAAAATATCAGAAAACCTAAAGTTATAGCCTTACGTCTGACACTGCAGACTTCTTTTGGAAGGTTCCGGAAGGTCTCAGGGACAAGAGGTGCCAGAACTTTTGTCTGATTTCATATTCATTGGTAGGTTGGTACACAGAGCAAACCACTCGAAATCTCTCCATTGTATTGTAGACACTTCGTTTTGGATAGATTGCTGTCAATCAGACATGCTCATATGAATATTAGGCCACACCCACCTCGAATTGTTTCAGTCAGTGAGTTCAGAGACTGATTACAAGTTGTTTTTTTTCCCAACATTTTCTGGAGGTTTACTATTACACACATAGAAACCTTTTGATCTTTATACTATTTTCCTTGCTGCACACACACACACACACACACACACACACACACACACACACACACACACACACACACACACACACATTCCCTTCCATTATAGAGCACCACTGTAGTATTGTGAAAAACAAACCCTAGGAGTTTCTGACAATGCTTAATTACTGAAGATACACCATCCTGTTATTACCATAAACACAGACTTTTCTTTTTAGAAAGAATCTCAGTTTTCACTAATGGGCACAGGAGATCTCTCAGATCATCTGGATGTTTAGAAGATTTCACTCTGGTGGATATTAATTAGAGCCCTGAGGATAAGGAGGATCAGAGATGAGTCATATGATGGGCGTGGCCTGGGAGCGGAATTAAAATCGATGAGCACGTTCTTAAGGATGCGCAACTTTTAGGGATGCTTGCGTTTCCTTGGAAACGGCTTGAGCTACAGTACAATCACAACACGCGTCAGGTCAGTTTCCTGTTATAGCCCATTAGTCATTATCCTTTAAGTATGACTAAAGCAGACAGTCGCTGCAGCGTGTCATTACAGCATTCTAGCGTATCCTGTGCTAGCACCAGTCTCTCTCTCAAGTCTGGCAGTGAATCAAGTGCACACAGATCCCATCAAACTTCAAAGCTGTGTGGTTTAGTCTCCTCCCTCTTCAGTCTAGAGCTCACTCTCGTTCTGTTTGAAACTCCAAAACAGCCAGAGGGGACGATGGCAGTGACTTCAAATCAGGATAATATATCTTGTCATCGTAGACGTATGCAGACGATCAAATATCCAGGACTACAGTGTGACAGTGAGGCTCTGTACAAAGACGTGGTTTTGGAAACTGCACTAGTAAAACAGGCTGCTGAATTAAGTAAGGAATAAAACAACTGGGATTGGGATAGGAAAATAAACAATGACAGGGTGGTGTGATGAAGCAGAGTTACTGTTACCACCCTGAAGTTATTATTTTCCAGTAATAACACATCCCGAAATGTTTTATTCCTCTTATACAACGGAAACAACACATCATACCTCTTATGACTTTATGGTAATATTTAGCACTTAACACTGTGGAACGTCTATTAAAAAAAGCTATATATATATATATATATATATATATATTAAAAAAAACGGTCAAACTGACTGTTTCACAGTTTTCTTCCGTACAAGTCCCTGTGAATGAGCTGTTTCTATAGAAACGGAAAATTACTACTAACGAGAGTGTTACTATAAACCTGCGGTTTGCAGCTGCACGACTGTCAGTTCTGCTGTTCTAGGAAATGAATCAACACTTTCTGACCAATCAGAATCCAGAATTCAATACATACTGTTTTGAAGAGTAAGGTTGGAAAGTATGTGATAAAACTCATGTACTCATAGCTATGAAGCGATCAGATTAATATTTGATTCCTTTTTAACTTGACGTCGATCATGATTACCGGTCCACCCATACGCCTGTGGCTATGATTAATTTAAATCATCAGAGTAGCTCAGTGATGGTGTAATGCTCATTCCTTTCCTAAACAGACAGGTTTCAGCCTGCAGGTTAGCTTACTGTCTATACTGGCAACACACAACGCTGTATCTACACTAACACACACACCTGGTATTAACTATACTACCTAATTCGTGCAACTCTGGAGCGTAGTACTTAACGAAAAAATCTACACTGAGCAATGTGCATGTTCGTCGTTATAATTAGCATGATCTTCAAAACAGCTTAAACAGCTTGCTCTATGGTCACTTTGGTGATTGAAATGATTTTCCTACATTACCCATAATGCCATTCCACCTCCTTGTTTTCACACTCTGCTTAAACAGATCAACTTCCAAAGCTTCATGCTAATCAAGATAACTAGCTAACTAGCCAAAACGAATCTCTGCTGTAACTCAGCGCAACCGCGCACCTCTGAGTCTTATGTTTATTTCGACGTCTACACTGGATTTCTCCAGTGATGTTGGAAAGCGAAACTTGATCGTTATCACTTATGTTTGGGATTGTTGACATTTTCTTCCTTCTGTAACTGCGCTAGCAAGAACATTGTCCTCCTGTGACATCAGTGCAGCACACGATCGCTAACGTCTCACAGACAACAAATTAGCACCAGAATCACTAAACACATCAGAAACAGTTTAATATAAACATATTTATTATGTTTCAGTGTGGAGTTTTTTTTAAAGGCTCGCTATGTAGGATTTAATGGGATCAATTAGCAGGAATTGAATATAGTAATTATAATTATATTTTCATTAGTATAATAATACCTGTATAGAAGAAACGTTGTGCTTTCATGAGCTTAGAATGAGCTCTTTATATCTACGTAGGGAGCGGGTCCACCTCTACAGAGCCGCCATGTTGTGCAGCTACAGTGGCCCAGAACGGACAAACCTCTAGAGAGCGCCTTCCACATTTGACATTTTTACAAGGGGTAGTGTGAATACAGAAAGAAGGATGACAAAGAAGAAGAAAGGAAGATGAGGAAGAGGAAAGAAGAGGAATCAGTGATTGCTGGAGCTGGATAACAAGTTTGAGAGCCCAAATTTTGATAAAATGGAGGATCGTACTTATTATTTAGGACAGAAAAAAGCAAGGGAGTGTGAATGTAAGTACTAGGAAGTACGCTACGGGCACCTGATGGCCACCGTACGCTCTAACACACACTTGGAGAGGGAGGGGAAAGATGGGGCGCTCAGGGGGATGAAACCTACATAGTGGAGCTTTAACACAAAATGTAGAAGTAGACAAAACAATTGAAACTATATGTGCTTGGCTTAAGAATCGTAATTTCCATTACACATCTTACAGTCCTTCTGACCTGACCTTAACATGTCCAATTTTATTGGTCTGACTAAAAAGGAGACACTTAGTTAGAACAAATCGCTCGTATCTTATTTTACACGCATTTGATTTGGTCGCAGATCTCGGTGCACCTGCAGGGAAGAACGTGAGAGAAGAACCGAACCTCCAGTTGAGTCTGCGGAACCCACAGCGCGTGTGATCCCCACAGGCCGAGACGAGACGCTCATCAGAGATGGTGAGAAAGATCAATTTAACACTAAAACACTAGTGATTTGTTGGTACTTTATTAGCAAATGACTCACTAAATGTTAAGAAAGTAAACACACCTGCTTTCTGGTGCATTTGATCAAAATGATGATTTTATTGCGATATGCTTTTTCAGTGTTTCAAATTGTCAAACTTTTGTACTTATAAATATATGATAATTTATTTATTTATGGGTTGATGGTGGTGTAAATGAAGGAAGGCTTGACTTATTCGTGTTTATGGCAGAAGAAGCCCTGCAGAGGGCGGTGGAGGGCCGAGCAGCCTCGGACGAGGAGGAGGAGGTGAGGGGGAAGGAGGAAGGCCAGTGCTGTCTGCTGGAGGTGAAGCGCCTTAGTAACAAACTTCACAACTGTGCAAAGGGGTGAGAAGTGTAGTGTAACATAACACACACACACACACACACACACACAATTCCTCTGTTTCATTATTATGATTTTAGAATTGGCTCCTTAAAGCTGCAGTAAGCATTTTTTTTTAAAGAATCTGTTAGATAGTTCTCAACTTAATGAGATGATTCAAGACAAAAAAAAAAGTTTATGTGATTGCAAAACCTGCACAAGAGACAGCCCATGCAATAGCTGTACCAGAACAGGAAATAAATTGCTAATAAAATAGAATAGGAAACATCAGCTGATATTCAACTGAAAGTGCCAGTTCAACTGTTGCGTAATAAAATAAAATAAAAATGATGTAGTGCAACAGAAAATCGTCATTATCAAATAATTAAAGTACTAGTAACCTGTATATAGCTACTTAAGCTAGTTATATAAGCTAACTGTAAGAACGGAACGGTTTGTCCCAATAATATTGCACAATTCTTTTTTCTTTATGAAGGCTGATGATGTGCTTCTAGTCTTTTTCTAGTCATTGCTTTGGAAAGCAGGGAAACAGAGAGGGTGGACCCCTTAGCAAGAACTACTAACATCGCTTACAGCCCCTTTAAGGGTTGGTATAAGTGTTTTGGTCGCAGGGATTTTTTTTTTGCTTACAGCTGATTTAAAGATTGGTTCAATACTCAAATTAAGCTTTAATTACATGGAGTTTGAGTGATCATGTCAATAGACTTCAGGAGTAGCACTTATTCGGAGAGTAACTTCTTTTCTTTTACAGGCAGATTAAGTCTGTGTAAATCCATATAGAAGCTTTAATATTTTAGAAAGATAAAGGGTGATTTTGGGTTTTACTCAGCCTGCTATTCATCTATACTAATGTATTTATTCTACTAGCTAGAAAGTTAACAGAATCGCTCTTTAGCACTTTGAACAGTTATTTTTGTACAGTAGTCTTCAGGAGCTGATGGAACTGCAGTTGTTTCAGACAATAGACAATGACTGCACAAATCATGGCAAATAAATAGTACATACTTTTAAAAAAAGATAACAGTTGCTACTTGGTTTTATGTAGCCAAACTTGTAGCTAGATTGTTGAAGAGCATACTGATAACATTATGCACGCCATTCCAATGAAACTGACACTACAGTTTGCCAAGAAAGTGACTTTAAGTACATTTTATTCTTGTTGCCAAGGATAACTGCGTAGCAAGCAGTACCGAGAAACAGGGGAATGATGACGCAGTGCTGAACACACTACTGGAGTGCAGGGAGTGAAGTTTTTCTCCTGCATGTGTGTGTTTTGCTAGATGTCAGAAGATGGCGTTGTGTCATCTGCTAATGTCACCGAACTCTACAGGACATTACAGCAGTCAGATCGGCTGCACAGGACCGCCAGAGTCAAAGACGAGGGGACGAAAGCACCACATGCTTCCGGATGACAAGAAAACAGATAAAGTAAGAACACAGCTGAGAAAAACAGTTCATGAGGTGTTTAAGTAAAATTTTGTAATTGTCCTGCCTAAACTGTAAAGTAGCAGTTAGGCTGTTATTAGGGGTCCGAACACGGCAGTCATGAAACCAATTTTTGTGAACTACTCCTCGTAATTTTTGGTGTATCTTCATAAAATTGGGGTGCCTGTGGTGTGCAAAAACTTTTGTGTGTGAAGAGTGCATTGACCCTGCAGATTACTGCTTGTGGCTATAGTTGAATAATTCTTTTTTTTTTTGTTTTGTTTTACCTCATACACAGAGACACCATGTTCTCACATTATTGTTTATATCCTACAGATACTAACACAATATCAGTTTGTTAGGTTCACCTCTATTTGTCACAAGAAATACTTTGAAATTCACCTCAAAACTTCCCACATTCTCAAAGCTAATGACAATTATATGAAATTTTCAGAAATATGAGCATTTTCCTCACATGTATTGGCAAACTACAAAGAATACACTTTGATTCCAATGGACTTAGCATGGATGGCTAATCCGGTATACTCTGCTGTCCTATATAAATTTAAAATAAAATAAAATTGTGACTTGTGATGTAGAGAATGTGTTTGTGTATTTATGGAGTCCGTTTTTTTTAATAGGATTTCTCTACTAATAATTTACGTTAATAGGGTTTTTAGGATTTTGTAATATTTCTTTACCTGGACAATGGCCGGTTTTACTAATAATAGCGCTACAGTGCCATCTAGTGGTCAAAACGTTTTACTGCATTGCATTCGCCTTGATGGTGATGAACTTGTTCAAATTCATAACAGGATTTAAAAAATGAAATGAAAAGAAAATGTTTGATTTACATTTGAAAACACATACTATAAACTGAACCTATAAAATTATTTAAAATATACCCACGTATACAGCTAACAAAATGCATGTTCATGGGTAAAACCTGGGCCAACAAAATCCACACACGTCTACCTCATTAAGTGAAAGGAAATTTAAATTTTTTTTAATATTAAATGTAATAATACCAGGTTAAACCATTTCCTGCCTTTATGTAGGAGTGCAGCATTCCTAACATGTCAACATTCTTTACACGTCAATATTCTGTACAATCCTATATTTTGTACTTCACCATTCTGTACACCTCAGTATTCCCAACACATCAGCATTCCAGACACTTCAGTATTCCAAACAATGAAGCATTTCATATATTTCAGCATTCCAAACACATTGGTATTCAAAACACTTCAGGATTCTGTTCATCTCAGTATTCCTTACACTTCGGTATTCCAAACACATCAGTATTCCAAACACTTCAGTATTCTGTTCATCTCAGTATTCCTTACACTTCGGTATTCCAAACACATCAGTATTCCAAACACTTCAGGATTCTGTTCATCTCAGTATTCCTTACACTTCCGCATTCCAAACACATAAGTATTCCAAACACTTCAGTATTCTGTTCATCTCAGTATTCCAAACACATCAGTATTCCAAACACTTCAGTATTCTGTTCATCTCAGTATTCCTTACACTTCAGTATTCCTTACACTTCGGTATTCCAAACACATCAGTATTCCAAACACTTCAGTATTCTGTTCATCTCAGTATTC
>JAQQZR010000016.1:3149917-3162114 GCA_030068235.1 Notoglanidium macrostoma | reverse complement strand
CAGTATTCCTTACACTTCCGCATTCCAAACACATAAGTATTCCAAACACTTCAGTATTCTGTTCATCTCAGTATTCCTTACACTTCAGCATTCCAAACACATCAGTATTCCAAACACTTCAGTATTCTGTTCATCTCAGTATTCCTTACACTTCAGTATTCCAATCACATCAGTATTCCTAACAATTCAGTATTCCAACAATTCAGTATTCGGTACACTCTGCCATTACAAACATGTCATTATTCCAAACACTTCAGCATTCCTTACACTTCCGTATTCCAAACAATTCAGTATTCTAAACAGTTCGGTTTTCCCGTGCACTTCAGTATTCTGTAGAGTTAAACGTTCCATACACTTCACTATTCCATTCTAATCAAATTGTGAGATCAGTTTTTGCCAATAGTAAGAAAACCTCTCAATCTGCTATGTTTGTCCTGCTAGAGAATCTCGCGGAGAGCCCTGGGTAAACTCCTGCTGAACACACTCGAGCTGTGCACCACACAAGGCCAAGGTAGGCCACCCAGTGTTTTAAGAATCATTTAATGATTTTAACGTCATTTAAGTATTATTATTATTTACTTTATTATTAAATGTAATTCCTTTCATTTTAATACCATAAAAATTAAAAAAAGATTATTTAATATTCGATATATGGATAAGTGCTGATCTGGGTCAATAAGACATTTATTGCTGAGCTGAGTGCAAAAGTTTGCATCCCCCATGGTTTCTGGGTTAAAGAAGGGAAATTGTAGATTGTTTTTCAATTTACATTATAAATTTTTAAACTGAAATGTAGCAGTAATCCAAAAGATAAGGCAAACTCCAACAACAACAACAACAGCAAAATCTAAATAAATATGACTATAAAGGGAATAATATTAATCAACTTTAAAAAATATAACAGAAAAATAAGAAAAAAAGTTTTACTTTTCTTACTCATTACCTAATTTCTTCTAAGAAAAATAATATGCGCAGTGTTTTGCTATAAATGAAATTTTCCTGTATTTTTCTTTTGCTGAGGGTGTACAAACTTTTGCACAGAATAATTAACAGTGAGCAGAACATGACGTGCGTAAATAACCTAACGCCTGTTTTTGCTACAGAATCGATTCCCGTCTTCCAGGTCTTGGACGCTCTTTGTCAGCAGCTGGTCTCCAGCGAGCTGGTGTGTGCGGAGGGAGACGTGACATCGTGGCGAGGTGTGAACACACATAACCGAAACTCCCTCCTCGTCTCCTGCTGAGAGACACGTCTGCCTCATCCAGGCCAGTGGCGTGAAGGGGTTAAGAGCTTTGGGATGTTGATCGGAAGCGCAAACCTCAGAGACTTTCAGGAAGATCCTTACATCCTTAAAGTGTGAATTTCTTTGTATCAAAACATCACCTAAATGAGTAAATGTAAACCAGACCTGTGTGTATGAACTGAAGTAATAATAATAATCAGATTCTCAGAATTGTGGGTAAGATTAAAAGAACCTCTTCCAAAAAAATGTGTTGACTTCCTAGAAAAAAAACAAAACACATTGTCTCACTTACAAATAGAAACGGAGGGTTTGCCTTCCTTTGAAACATTTTCCCATCAGGATCGAATTGTTTTTCCAGGATTCAGTTACAGATCCATGTCCGTGTATTATGGTATCGCTTTACGTACCAGAGACTGCTGATCCGTGCTGGAAAAAGAAAAACAAATACCGGAATGCTCTTTAACCCGGAATTGCCGTAAACATTTTCCCGTCAGGACGTAATTAGTTTCATGCTTTAAAAAAGCTTACGTATTATTTTATTCAGTTGCGTGCGCAGGATGTTGAATCGGCGGAGTGATTTTCTTAAACGCTCGGAATCTCAGGCTCTCCCTGTGTCCGTACTGGTTTCCCGAAGATTCTCTGCTTTTATCCGAGCATCCAAAAACATCGCAATAGGTGGACTGGTGAAATGCCCCGAGGTGTGAATGTGTATGAGACATCAGTACACAGACATCCCATCTAGCGTGTCTTGTCGCCTCGGGCCTGGTGTGTCCCTGGGATAAACTCCAGGATAAAGCGCTCCTTACAACAACTGGGATAACAGACCACTGGGTTACTATGGGATGTGTTTGGATTTGATCAGAACGCCATCAGACGTATCTAGAAACTGTTACGGTTTCCTTTATATTGTACAGATTGACTTAAAGGGGACTTCGACTCTGCGGAAAGATTGTTGATATTTGAACTCAACAGCCAAACAAATACACACCTTCCTTCAGAAGCTCCGCCCCCAATATTTATGGACATGCCTTGGCAAGGCAACAGCACTAACAGCGACACCCCCTCCCCTTCCTCCTGTCCTGTGATTGGCTGGAATACGCCCCCTGCTGCTGGAATAGTGTTGTTATTAGCACACACACGGAGCGGACAGCTAGCAAACTGTCAGTAGATATTCGCTGACTTTGACAAAAAGTGCATTGGATTACAGTTCATGACTGCACCTTTAGTGGTTTCCGCCAGATTCTTACAAATTCCTGGTTACTATTAAATACCACTAGAACCCAGTTTGTTCATCAGTGCACAATTCCATCAGACTAACCACCCGGAGCCATTAGGAACGGCACACATTCCATTAAACTTCCATTCCAGACCATTATGGACCTTCAAAGCTTCAAACGCCAAATCAGAGCTTTAGGACTTTCGGTTTGACGTGACTCGTTTGTTTTTTTGCTCTATAATGAAAAACGTATGGAATTCTTTTAATCTGGCAACCGTGAGTATGTCGCGTTAATCCTCGGGCCTGGTATGCAGTATAACATGCTTTACTATTTAATCCAAGTCGCAGAACGAAAAGTGTGTTTAATAAGTTTGAATCGGAGTCGAGCATGGTTAGAAATCTCCATACGTTACATTTTATATTCTTAGGTTTGAATTTGAGATATTGTGTCAAAGAGTTTATTAACGCTTATAAGATTACATTCATTATTTTTCTTATTCTTTAAGAATGTCATTTTTGTTTGTGAGTTTTATTACGCGACCATTTCTTTTAAAAAGGTGCCAATACTTCTGGAGCTGTGTGTATGTTCTGTCCTCGTTTAGCACACTGGTGAGGGATGTTAGACACATCTGTGCGAGAACAATGGCGGTCAGTGAGTGCTTTTCCCAGAGCCCGTCTCTGTCTCTCTCATAAGAGCGTTTTGTTCATGACCCCACAGCACACTCGGGTCCAAACGTCTCCACGTTGCTCCACATCTAATCTATTTATTCGACGTCTCAGCGTTACCCGTCCCGTTAGCTGCCTTTGAGTCCGTCTGTACATCAGGTTTCATTCTCATGATCCTTCTCTCCCTCTATACGGCTTTGATATTTATAATAACACGATATTCATGTACAGTGCCTGCAAACCAGTAGCACAGGTGTCCTCAAATGTTCTTAATTTAAAATAGTATTACATTAGTATTAAAATTGTCTTGATTTTACATTGGCATGGTTGTAGATTTCAGGCTACAAACTTTATGAACCGGTTGATATTTCAGGGGATTATATCAATCCTAACCAAGAAGAGGAGTTCGATTAAAAGTTGCTCGTTTTGGACTTTTTTTTCTTCTTACGTGAATCATCGCGGTGCTTTTTCTTTGTGTCTTTTTAATCTATTTCTGATTAAAGACTCAGATTCTTTTATCCCATTCACCAAATCCGTAAAAGTTCAACAACGACAGTTGTTCCTAAATATTTTGTAGCGTTAACATCAGCCCCACAGGCCCCTTGTTATAGATTTATGTCCTGAAAATTATTATTATTATTATTGCATTTTTTTTTTTTTTTTTTTTTTTTTTTTGGAGCCATAGAACTTTCTATTCCTGAAATTTCCACATTATTATTATTATTATTATCAATAATAAAAATACATCATGAACCTTATTCCTCGCAAGCGCCACTTTGGGAACCTCTGGTGTGGGAGATGTTTTCTTTATTCTTATTGACTCCTAACAAGCAGAGTAAAACTTTAAGTCTGTTTCCTGTCACACTGATGTAATGTCATGCCGTAAATATGTGAAACTCAACTATGAGGATATGTGTTGAAAGTTTTACATCTTTGGACTCCTTAATAAGACTCGTTCAAATAAATAACCTCTTGATTTTGTTTTAGTTACAGAGATGGAAATCACAACCCAAAGTTATTATATTTATTATTGTGATCATAAACTTTTTCATGAATTTGACTTGAATTCAGCAGGTTTCATTTAAAATGTAGTAAAAAAAAAAAAAACACGTCAGCCTATAAATGACATGTAAATGTATATTTCATAGAAACCAAGGAAGGGGGTGCAAACTTTTGGGTTAGCAGGTTCCGAGTCATCAGAAAAGAAAGACAGCCACATAGACGGAATAATATATTCCTTTATTTCCAGCAATTTACATGTACCGCTGTTGAGTCCCCTCTGGAGCAGCAGAGTGCAGGGTAGAAAGAAGCAAGAAGAAAGCCTGGATTACTCGTGTACACCTCGGAGACAAAATACACACTCCTACTCCCTCTCTCTCTTTTTCTCCTGCACCACAAAGTAGCTGTTATACAGTTTGGCTCCTCTTAGAAGAAGCTTAACACACAATGAATCAATATCTGAGCTCATGGAAAGATTTGACCTTGGCTTGATTTTTGTGACTATTCGTCGTTTCTGCTCTTCTGCCTATGTTCGTACGCTGATCTTCTGCTGCCAGCAAAACGGCTCAATCAAAAAAAAATCATAACAGTTTTGCGATTTTGCTATTTATGCATTAAAATCGTTGTGGTATACAAAAAAAAAAAAAAAAGACAAACAAAAGGGACAGTAAAACAGCTAGTTGGTGTTGAGCCGTGCTGCAGTTAAGGCCTACGAGGTTCAGTGTGCTGCTGAACCGGCTTGAGTGTGAGGTTTCAAAAAGTATTAGGCACCGACATCTGATATGTATGTTAAGTCAAAAAAAAACAAAAAAAAAAAACAACCCAATTACAGTAACTTACACCTCTTCTGGCCCACAAAATGGCAAAAAGAAAGACATTGAATAAAATTAAAAATAAACACCTTATTTATAGAATAAATATATTATATATACACATTTTGCTTTGTATGCATCTCTAGAAATAAATAAACAGAGCAATCCCATACCCTGAAGAAGTATTCACAACCAGAGGGCTGTCATGGGAACGGCGGTGGCACGAGCTGCACGGCGAGACGACTTCAGGACGGCTGGACGCATCGTCGCGACACGGTTTGCGTACGCGCACGTAACACGCGAGACAGTGGGAGTCTTATTAAGTGTGCGCTCCCTCGATTACAGTACGCTTTGCACAGTGAACCGTCCGGATGTCGTGAGACGACTCTTACAGTATGAAGGGAATCCGTGTCAGTTATACTTACAGTGCTTGTTTTTTTTTTTAATGTTCTGTGCTCAGCACAATCCATTCTGCTGGCCCCATTGTAGCATAAAGCATAACATAAAGCAAAGACAGACCCTATACATGAAAACACCAGACAAGACAAGTCAATAAAATCACAAAAATCTCTCAGGGGGTTATAAGTGACTCTGCGTGTGTGTGTTTGTGTGTGTGTGTGTATCTACACAGAGATGCCAACATTCCTAGCTCACATGTATTTCGACTACAAATTGTAAAGGTCCCGTTATATGAAAGTTCTTGTTTTAACTGATCAGTTACCTTTAAATCCTTAACACTTTGCTTATTTACTATTACTATTGCTTCGTAATGATACAGCACGATGGTTCTGGGTTCAAACCTTGTGGCCGACAGGGGTCATGTTCTGCCCGTGCCTGTGAGGGTTTCCTCCGGGTGCTCCGGTTTCCTCCCACGATCCAAAGGCATGCAGGTTAGGTTAACTGGCTACTCTAAATTGCGCACAGGTGTGAATGTGAGAGTGAATGGTAATTCGTCTCCGTGTTAGCCCTGAGATAGATTGGTGACCTGCCCAGGGTGAACGCCGCCTCTCGCCTGGGATTGGCTCCAGCTTCCCCGCGAACCTTGATGAATAGATGATGGATGGATCGTAACGACTTTTTAAACAGTGCCATGGAAAGGGCTGTGGTCAAGAACGGCACTACAGAGTCCAAGTCCAGGACTAGATCGAGTCAAGACCCGGTCTTAATAAAAGCGAGACAGAGTCAAGCTCGTGACAGAAAACCATCAAGGCCAAACCTTTATTTCAGCTAGCTGGCTTCATGAGTGCGTTGTGTCTATGATCAGGCTGTTTCCTCTCTCTCGCCTGTCACACTAGCCAATCACAGGCATCTGTCAGTTTGCTAATAAGACCAGATCAGGTCAAAAAAATATATATGAATGGTATATATGGTGGTAAAACATGGAGTAGCTCTGCTACAATATTTTTCTAAGTGCTTGGTTGGTCTTCTGATCTAGTGATCTAGTGTATCATGCCATAAATGACTGCACATTGTATGCTGTGCCTTTATTAACTAGAGACTACAGTCCACGTTAACGTCGGCACAAGAGGAAAGAAACCACAACCAGGAGTCCTTTCCCCTTCGGTGATTTCTTTTTTTTTTTTTTCCCATACTGCAGTAGCAAGGGGTCAAAAAGCATAAAATCTATGGCTAAACGGTCTGTTGGCACCTCTGTGTATTAACTCGCCTCATGTATTAACTAGTGATTAAAAGGAGTTAAGCGCTCCCTGTTCTAAAGCCTAGTAAGGAAGATTATCTGCTCTTATAAGACAAACCGTTAGCAAATTCAAGTTTCCATAGGGTGGTATTCGCATAAAAATATTAAACCATTATAATCTACATTCAGGCCTCCTAGTCCTTGACTTTAAGTCAAATGTGGGCGCGAACCCTTTTGGCTTGTCTCTGAGAAAGCCAGGGTTTGTTTCTTCTGTAATCCCATCGCGTCATGCATTACAAAGTAGCCCTTTAAGCTTCGTAGCACGGTTATTAAAAAGACCGGTTAATAGAAAAATGTTACATGCTCGCAAAGAATTGGGAAGAAATAGCACAGCGTTGCTTGGCCTGCTCACGTTCCCCTGACTCAGCCTGAAAGTGGAGTGGATTTATTACTTAAGTAAGTGGTGCATTTATTTCTCTAATCGTACAGTACAGGAGCTTTTATTACCAGCACTCTTGTGTATCATTTGAATCCTATTTCATAATCCATGGTGGAGGTGATGGCACAGGCGCGTAACTCCGCGGTGTATCTGAACTCGATCTGATATTAGATTAAACCGCTGCACACAGCTAGGTGTGTGAATCAGACTTCTCGCCTCGTGATTTGCCGAGAAATGTGCCGTTCGTGTCTTAGTAAAAAGAAAAGAAAAAAAAACCAACCTCGGAACCCGAAAGCTGATTCGTTCCATCGTCTGTGAGCTAAGAGCGCCTGCTTGTCGATTTAAAACGTTCCAGTTTTCCAACTTTTCCAAGATTAATGAGGAACTTTAGAGGTAATCAACACATACTCAAGGTCACTTTGCTGTGGTCTGGAAACTTCCACTAATTGCTTCATTTATATCACTTACACATAGAGCACTTGGTGTCTGAGCATCCTAATTCCTGTGAAAACTTCAAGTTTAAGTCGACCTTTCCTTTTAAACCCCACCACGTTGCTGCCAACACCTCTGAGCATAAAAAGGGGCTGAACATCCCCATTGAAAAATAATGAGGATTCCTGTTCTCCCACGAGAAGATAAGCCATAATGTAATAATCATTACATACCACTACTACAGCAATAGTGTTACGAGTTATTATTATAATCATAGTGGCTATTGTAGCCATAATATCGCAGATTTTTTTTTCTTTTTGATAAATAAAGGCTCGTGAGGTTTCCGTGGGTGTTCAGCAGAGCCGTTCAGTCTCCCACGTCCGTGTCTCTGTCGCCGATCATCCACAGGATATGGAAGCACAGAGCCAGGAAGCCCGTGCCTAGCAAGTCGCCAAGGGCCGTTAGGTAGGGAATGGAAAAGTTATCGGGATCCATCCCTCTCTTCCACATCCACTGCACCATCCAGTCAGCCAGATAGAGCAGGATCATCACCTGCAGGAAACACCAGGGGGAGTGGGTTACTACTAAACCAAACACCACATACCGCAGTAGTGAAGCTGCAAATCACAGCTCTATATTAATGCGCCTGTTTATGTAGTAAGAATTGACAGGGACTTGCACGGCAGGTGAGATAGTGAATGTTTCTCTGAGGAGACGTGTATTTAACATGTATGAACGTCTCCAGTGTCGGCACTGTCGTTTAACTTTACCAACAGCTTCAGGACAGAGGGGTCTACTCTTTTTTTTCTGGTTAGGACACAACCTAATATGATAAGTGATAACAGGACATTCTGCAACGTTAAATGGAATCGCTGAAATGTACAAATGTTCTGTAATAAATAATACTTTGGAAAACTGCTGTGGTGTAAGAGGAATAAAACACTTCCTGTGTGTGTGCTGCTGTGGGAAAACAATCAGCGTCAGCGTTGTAACTGTAGCTTCAGTAAATTTTGCTTCAGCTTCATCACACCGTTCTGTTGTTGATAAATTTTTATAACTATATTTATATATTACTTTGAAAGAATTATAGTCCCAATCCCTTTTATACAATAGTCTTAAATATAAGTTAAAATTTATGTTTTCTAAAAAATATTTTTTAGTTCAAATATTTGCACCTTAGTATTATAATAGTTTAGTTAAGTATAGTAGTATAGTCTTATAGTATTTTACTGAAGTAGACTAGTATAGTATTATGGTATAGTATTGCAGTATTTCAGCGTTGTAAAACACTGTAGTATCATAGTATAGTTTCATAGTATTTTAGTGTAATAGAATAGTATAGTATTATAGAATCTTAGGGTAGTACACTAGTATAGCGTTAAAGTATGTTAGTGTAGTAGTACAGTTTAGCAATATATATAGCAATCGTATATATAGTATAGTGTTCTAATGGAGTATAGTAGTACAGTATTATAGTACTTTAGTAGAATTTTACAGTATAGTAGAATATTGTAGTTTTATAGTATTTTGGTATAGTAAAGTAGTATAGTATTTTAAAACTACATCTTATTAGTGAAAAATAATGTGTGAGAAATCTAAAAACCTGTATTCTCTTTGATTACAGATTTGTTTACACCGCACTGTAAGACTGCTGAATCGGCGTGTGTACCTGGAGCAAGGCGGCGGCCAGGTAGACAGCGATGAAGATGTAGGTGAGGGTGGTGTGACCGGCCCGCATTAAGTGGATGGTGTAGAGGAAAACAAGGTGACCAGGAGCCACCAGGAGGAAGAGCACTCGGGCGGAGCGAGAATTCACACCTGTGGAGGAATACAGGAAGAAACCCTATCCGTCATACGTGTGCATTTTTCCGTCATCGAGGTCGTTTCTTTTTAAACCCTTTCCTGCACAGTGTCCACTGTTACACACAGACAATTAAAGGATGTTTTTAAGAAAATAGCTTGAGCTCATTTCTTTCGTTTAAAATAAATCATTGTGCGGATTTCTGTTGCGCTCGATTCTCAGTGCATTATGTCCCAAATTAAATATATTTAATCCAATAAAATAATCCAATAAAATCCAACGTCCAGGGGTTACGACACTCTCGACATAGGACGCCAATTGAGATTGAGACGCCATCAGTGTCGTACTTACGGACTACATGGGCGAACTAATTTGGTTTATAATTTGTATAATTAGTATATAATTAGCGGACGAATACGCAGTAACCCGGCATATCAGAGAGGGAGTTGGCGTCCGTGGAGTTGGGAGCCTTAGCCGCTCTACCGTAGCAACAATTATCAAGGATAAAGACCGTATCCTAGAGCATGTAAAGGGATCAGCCCCTATGAAACCGACTGTGATTACTAAACAGCGGCATATACCAGTTAGGCTAGGGTGGGTTTCCACTTACACCAATATTCGGGTCACGTCACAGTCGTAGGAACGGAACTGTGTCGTTACCCGAGGACCCCCTGTAACACTTCTATATTTTGTCAAAAATCATATTTTCTATAATGTATTTTAGACCTGAATGTGAGCACACTGGAACACTTTCTTGTTTCTTTCAGGTATAACGTTTTATTCATACATGGATTTCCTACACATGGTCGATCCATATATTATTTTTAATAATTAATATTTAGAAAAAATATATAAATTAAAATGACATGCAATTTTAAATAAAGAATTTAGCTATGTGCTGTTTTTTAATAATTTGTGTGCAAGGGTTAAAGGGCCAGTAAGTAGTTAGGCATCCAATGTAACACTATATTATATTATATTATATTATATTATATTATATTATATTATATCGTATTGTATTGTATTAGATTATGTAAACTTAGATTAGATTGGATAATATTTTTTAACAGCAAAAGGGTTTTTAAAGAACAAATTTAAGATATACAGTACACATCTCTTAACAAGTTGACTATTCTTACAGTTTCCCTAATTAAATACGACCTTGTTTTTTCTTTAAATTTTTCTTTCAGTTTTTTTTGCTAGATGTAAAAGTCATTCATTACTCATGAGTGTGACAACAGTTTTCCAGGTCTGAATATCTATTTTTCAATTTCCAGATCCTAAAGCAAATACCGTAAATATTTCAAAAATATCACAGTTTTTGTACACCATAATATAGATTTATTTTATCCCACATCCACTCCGTATACCTCAATTCACTGACATTCCTAAACATTCTGATCCATCCTAAACTTCCTACCCCGTGCTAACAGTTTGGAGTGAGCGGACACGTTCTCGGTCTGTTACCTGAGCCGAAGAAGGTGCTGCAGGGTGTGGGGCATTTCTGTGGAGGCGGATTTGCCTCTGCGATGGGAAGGCCGGACATATGCAGGTATGTGGAGATGCGGCTGGCCTGCACTGCCACCAGATTACCTGCCACACCTGCAACAAGGGCAACACAAACAACATCAGCCCTCCCTTATGGACTCATGTTCAGGTCTAAAAAAAACAGCTTGTTTGTTCTAAAAGGGAAAAAATACATATGTGAAATCAGTTACTGTGATAAACATGAACGGTCATTTTAAAGAAACATGTTTACAATTTAGAGAGAAAATTTAACAGGTTGAAATGAGTATTAAAGTATCTCAAAAACATCTTGTGATTGGCTGATTCTGTTTATACCGCTTGGCGTTGCCGGGTGAACTGTGTTTCTAAAAAGCTTTTACAACAACATCTGGATCATTTACAGGCAAAAGCAACTGAATGCAGAACCTCTGTCGCACTTCGTCCAGACGAATCCTATTAAAGTGTATTAGAATATTTACTTTGTTGTCCACTTTATAAGAAGACAGAGCTCTCTCCTACTTTAGCCTGCAGGACTGATCGAGTTGCACTGATCCGAGGCTCACCGTTGATGACCGGAGTGAACACCGCCATTCCTGCGTAGTTGGGATTGGACACAGTTTTGTCCAGAATGAGACCTCCGACACTAAAAAAAAACAATTGAAAAGATTTTTAGGCTCTTCAAATTGTTTGAGACGGAGAAAGCTGAGGTGTGTGATTATCTATTTATAGTACCTGCTGATCGCCATGGCGATAATCACAGGCTCCCACCCTGAGTAGAGCACTTCTCGGGTGGAGGGGATTCGCCGGGCGATCAGGATCCAGATAGGCGTCAAGGCGATGAAGAACACGCAGACTAGTGGATTGGCGTAATCGTTATAATCTGCGAGGAACAAAATACCGACAGAGCAGTTGCGAGTCAATCAATGTCTGCTTTATTTTTACACAAAGCATGGAAAGTGGCATCTAGAAGAATAGTGATAGTGTGTACACAACACTAACCGCAAATCAGACACCTGGTGAGACTAAACACAGACGTCGCTCTGGTGGAAGTGCGTTTGGGCGTAATTTAGCGCCCACACTCTGCGATGTAGACATCGGCTGTGTGTCACTTCACCTTTTATGAGATGTTTATTTCTGGATGGTTTGGCCTTGGATCAAAATTTTGGCCATTTAAGAAAACATGCAATTACTCTTAATGTTGTTGTTTTCGTGCGCCTCAGGATTGCACTTTAAAGCCAAAGTGTGGTCACAGACACTACTGCAAGACTGGGACGAGAATTTCAGCAGATATATATCTTCCTGTTTTATTATTATTATTATTATTATTATTATTTGAGATGCAAACTAGAAGGTCCTGGGTTCGATCCTTCGCGCCTTTCTGTGTGGAGTTTGCATGTTCTCCCCGTGCATGCGTGGGTTTCCTCCGGGTGCTCCGGTTTCCTCCCAC
>JAQQZR010000016.1:3128166-3140821 GCA_030068235.1 Notoglanidium macrostoma | reverse complement strand
TATACACACATATATGGCGAGAGAGAGAGAGAGAGAGAGAGAGAGAGAGAGAGGGGGGGAAGTCAGTTCCAGAAATATTGGCACCCTTGGTAAAGATGGCTTATGAAAAATAGCTGTGCAGTCCATTAACTTAATCTAAACACTGAAAATGTGTTCAGTTTCTAACCTTTAACGGAAATAAAATGGTAACTAAAGGAACAAACTGTAACCTCTTGGCAGAGGCGGATTCTCATTTGCATATAAATATACCGGAATGTAAAACTTGACCCTTTGATGGTCACTATGTAAGATAAACTACGTAGATAACGTCTAACTTTACAAATATACTGATATTAATACAGCACAGGACAGTGCGAAGGTTTTCACACCCCTAAGACAGAACGGACTTCAGTTCTTTCGCCTATCGATGCCTGTGTTGTTGAGGAATTCACCTACGTTTCATTGTAAACTTTTTTGCTTGTTAAACGTTTACGAGGACTATTCTCTTCTGTTTCTGTTTCTATTTTCTCCTGTCTGCACTCCACCCTATAGCTCTGCGTCCTTTTTCGTCCACTGGCTGGAAATGTTTTGCTGACACGGATTTCAATAACATCATCTGCCAAAGCTGGATACGGAGTCATCGCTGATCGCATCCGTTTGAACCTCATCCAACTTCAATCCTTAAGAAATAAGATGATGACTGGGGTAACTGGCAGCCGGCAGCTCCTTTCTTCCCGAGCAGGTGCAATGCAGCAAGAGTCCGTGCGGATCAATAAGTGCAGAGAGTGCTTATCTTTAGAGCCCATCCCACTGGCGCACTGCAATTACAGCCCTGACGTCGGACAACTAAATCAATGTGGAGGATTCACCCGAGCTCCCGAGGAGAGAAAAGCGCTGAGCTGTCCTGGTTGAAATGCAACACTTGGGACTCAACAAGAGCAAAAAAAAAAATATATATATATATATATGTAGCAAAAATTATACTTAAGGGTTTTCTGCTTGGTCGGCTACAACCAACAGGCATTTTTTTTTTCGTCCTTTGGCAGTACAGGGGCCACTTTGGAGAAAAAAGGATCTACATCAATTGGAAATTGGCCATCTGCCACATTGGCTTTGGTTTCCTTGCTACAGAGAACCGCTCTGCTCTCCTCTAGCTCGTTCGCCTGCTGAGATATATGATGATGTCTCTGGGGAACAGAAACTGCTGCCTCCTGGAAGCCTGTGAACTTGCAGGTTTAGCGAGGCTCAGATTGCACAGTCTCTAAAGCTCCTGTATAATATGGTCACGGAGGAATTCAGTGACGCATCACTAGCGGAGAAGGCACCAGCGTCATGGAGTCAGTGCTCAATGCTGATCTCCATGACCCGTCATGGTGACGAAAACTAACTAAGTAGCAAACTGTTGCTAGGCTTTGGTGATGTATTAACTCCTTAAACACACAGTTTCACTTCTCATAACTACTCTTTATTATTCTGTACTCTAGTTACTGAATAATCTGCTTTACCACTCATTTAAAACAAACAACTGAAAAATTATTTTCATGGGTTTTTTTTTTTTTTTTTTCATTTTGGACTTTATATACTGTATACTTGCATAAATCCGGACCAGCAGTGGGTTGGATATCTGAGGAATAGATCGGAATTAGATTTCGGATTTTTGGGATTGGAAAATGTTTGTATTGTCTTGCATTTTTGTTAGGATGGATGATTGGTGGTTAATATATTTATACATTATTATATTCATTATAGGTGTCATGTTTTCAACTATGCGTTTATGTTAAAAAAAAAAAATTTTAAAGCTTAGAAGTTTGTAAAGGAAAAACATATGATACTCAAGATTTCAGTGACTGTATTGGTATTTGATATCCTACTATATGTTATGTTTTTATTTTCTTTTTTCTGTCACTGCTTCTATTTGTTGCATTTATTATGCTTTATTTTTTCTTTCGTCCTTATTTCACTTCACGCTAACATACTTTGAGCTGCATTTTTTTTTTTTTTTCTTAAATGTATGCTACATGTATTCTTCTTCTTCTTCTTCTTATTATTAATATTATTGGCGAAAAGTGAATCGCCCATGTGTATAAACATACATATCCAGCAGCTGAACTTTGCTTTCCAGCATCATAAAGTGGATTCAGAATCCGGGGGCGAGTCTTTCTTTCAGTGATTCAGAGGCGGAAAACGTCACTTCCTGATTACCCACCACACTTTTTTCCCCCACAGGAAGTCAGGGATACAATCTCTCACTTAGGTGTAGACTGCAAAACAACACTACTGATAAAAACAGGCAGAGAAACATCCCCTAAAGCTCCCTCATAATAAGTAAAAACAATTCTGTGGAAAAACGAGGAGGTTGCTAAGAGAGTGTGTCCAGGAGAACGCAGCACGGCCCACGCTTGTTTGTCTGCACTGATTCCTGTAAGAATGGGGTGACAGCCTGGATGTGGTAGACCCAAAATGGCTTCCTGTGGGAGTGCAGAGACACCGGCTGGTGTGAGGGCTTGATGGTGAGTCTGTTTTCCTCCTGGTAAAAATAGGCTGACTGTCTGGACTGAACAGTTCTCGCCTTTTTGTTTTCGCCTTTTCGTCTCGACCAAACCACCAAACAATCTTCCTATACTCTACGGTCCGCTCATGCTCTCGCTGATTCTTCACTGAAGATGCTAATTCCTAAATGTAGGTTTCCTTATGACCAAACGCCACCAGATCCGATCCTTTGGAGATTTCTAAATAATAACAGAAATATGGCGGAGGGAAATTAAGCAAACCTGTGGCGTACTGGCGACCTGCCCACGGTGTACTCGCCCGAAGATGCTGGGATTGGCTCCAGCTTCCCCGCGACCCAGACGGATAAAGCGCTATAGATAATGGATGGAAATTAAGCAAACTGCTCGAGTATCGATTAGCAAGTCAGGATGGCGAATCCGCTGATTTAACGGTTTGTATTGTGAATTCTGACTCAAGATAAAAGAAAGTGACTAAATGGTCGCGCGAGCATCACAGTCTACCGTCTCACAGTTGACATGACCGCATCTTGGCTTTGATATGACTGATGGTGTTGGTCATGCGCAGTCACAGTCACACCAGAACGGATGATTCATGATGCATTTCTGACTTCGCTTTTACATTATTGATATGACATAATCTTCATCTTTTCCCTCCGGAAAGCATCTCGGGATAGGATCAGATTTCTACTGGATATCAGAATTAAAGAGCCTTAATCCTGATCTAACCATCTCTACATTAAGACACAGTGTAAACCCTTATCCAGCTCTGATCTCACGCCGTCCCCTTCATAACCGCTGTAAAGGAAGGAAAGTGAGTTCAAAACAGTTCTGCGGTTTTTCACAGAATGTAGGACAAGATGTCAAGATTGTGTTCCCCTTCTACAATTCTGAGTAATACCACGCCATCGTAGCGTCACAGTAAATGTTAATTCGCCAGTTCCAGGTAAACGCCTTTGGGGTTCCATGTCAATTTCCATGCCTTTATGTATCACCTCCTTTACCGTAGCGCACGGTTTTCTTTTTTTTTTTTGTTTCCTGTAGTGAATGGCTACAAAATAAAACCCAGCTTAACCCCTTCATATACAGCGTCTACACTCACAGACGGTTCATTTAAGCCTGCACACCACTCCGATGTCATTTGCTCCATGACTCAATCCAACATGGCAGATGGTGACACAGGCATTAATGGCGAACGTGTCCACACGAAAGGCTTTCATCGGTAATAAACTATAACAGACATTAGTTTTCTTTTAACTTCACACCTAAACTGCGCGGTTGCTGCATGCGTTACATTCCCAATCATTCTGGGCAGCGACGTATGAAAGATGCGTGATGTTTTAGACCTAGAATTTCGCAGCGGTTATGTTTTCCTTCCGTTTTTTTCTCTTTGAAAGTGTAAACAATAAAAGGTTAAAAAAAAAAAAAGGGGTTTGCAGGGAATCGTTGAGTAAGAAATCTGGGTATATATTCTAATTTATCCCCGACTCGCGCGTCATGTCACGTTATTACAGATTTTGCGGATCATTTTTTCTAATAAGCTACATTTCTGGCTCTATCTGGGCGATAAACCAGTTGTTGATTATTTAATAATCAATTCAGAATGATTTTAAAGTTTATCTACATCCGGATCGTCCTGATATGAAGCCGGAAACAGAGCTGGGATTCGGTTTGATAATCACTTCCCGAATCCATTTCCCATGTGGCTCCGCTTTCGAGCGTGTGCGTGTGCGTGGGCGATGTCAGAGTGACGGAAGATCGGCAGCAAGAGACGATACGGCGTTACGTTCTCGAAATCTTCCAGTTTTCTTTTTAAATCTTCGAATTAAATATGACGTTGGCAAGGAATCTTAGACGTGTTGAATATTTGCAAGGAACATAAAAACGCTTTCCCATAAATAATATAAGATAAAGCAACAAACGTCTTGTTAAAAAGAAAAGAAAAGAAAAGAAAAGAAAGAAAGAAAGAAGATCCATGTGTGCCCTTGTTACTAATTCCTCTTATGTAACACATTAAATCAAGCATTCGTCTCGCTGTTCAGCCACGTGGCATCGTGGAGCTTTATATTTTATTCTTTTTCATTTTTTCTCTGATTTATTATTCCTTTTTAAATTCTTTGCGCTGTCAACTGACAAAACACCTGAGGTCATGTACGATATAATCCTAATATCGTACTCTAACGTATGAAGTATTTTGAAATCTTTTTATAGTTTTCTTTTTTTAAGTAATGACAAAAGGACAAAGGACCCTGTTCATTTTTTTTCCCCCGTCCTGTCCTGTCCTGTCCTGTATTTAATTTTAGTAACCTTTACATGAAAGTATAACAAAACTCAGTTTTACAGGAAACATCAACGTTGGTGCTGTTTATAAGCCGGCTTCTTTTTCTGTCCGGATTAAACCTATTTAATTTCAATTACCAGTTTAATAAGCTACGGACTTTGAAGTTAATAACAATAATCAATATTGATGCGATAATTCTGGAACCGACGGGATGGAAGAACGTTTTGTTTTTGGTTCCCGACGCTTCCCAGATGTCACTCCAAGAACCATCGGGCTTTTAAAGTTATTTTTAAACCTATTGGGGGAAAAAAGCTCATAAAACAAATCACGGAAAGTCAACAGGGAAAAGAACGGGCGGGTAATTACAGCGTTCGCTCTCGCGCTCTCTCGCTCAGTGACTCTTTAACGTCCCGAGTCGCTTTGCTTCGCACGAGTCCCCTGGATAGCTGACGTGCTGCACGGCGATCAGACACGAGCACGTTTTGTATTTGCGGCAAATCGTTCGAAGCGTCTACATCGTGATTCTGCAAATTAGCTGAACACCTAAGCGTCACTTTCTCGAGGTTTAGATCAGGATGCAATCCATCTGAATATCGTTATCGTCACCATACAAGCTAATCCCTGTACGATATATGTGCATACACCTTGCAGATGTCGAAGTTTTACCGATATGATGTTAAATTATGTCGCAATACACTTTAAGGGATTTTGCAGGCACAGCGACATGTTTCTAAAACCTTTTTTTTTTTTAATCGCAAGAGCGAACTTTCGTGCTTAAATTTTTAAAACTGTAAAATGTCTTTCTTGATCAGAAAAGTATCGTAATACCGTAATTATCGTCACGTCGGCCAGACCTGACCGGCAGTAATACGCAAACAACCAAACCAGCGTATTTTCTGGGAACGTAAAGCCGCTGCACAATCGTCTCGCGCTTCATGTTTCGAGTCAAGCTTATCCAAGATAAAGTATAATAACGAAATACTAAAAGAATTCTCGATAACCCATGTTCAATTAGGAAATATTTCAATATAACATTGCTAATGTTGTGCATTTCCTGCCTTGTTCCTACTCTTCAATCCTTGAACGAAAACCAAGTATGAAATTTTTACCGTGTCAGCATTTCGCCTCCTTTTTCTCATGTTGTGCTATTTAACAGCGCTTAAAAATAGCGATATTGGACCTGCTTCTTTTCTGATCAGTTCCTGGTGGTAACGTTTGACTAGCACTATGCTAGCGAGTCCTAATATATATCACGAAACGTTCTCTGGTATTACGAAACAGTTCTAAGTATCGTGATGTGATATTTTCCACCGTATCGCTCGATCGGTCTTCAACAGAATGAACCAATAAGGCCTCTTTGAGAGAGATCCAGTCTTGGCAAATGTACAATAAAACACGCTGTTTATGACTGACTTGAATGTTTTTCTAATAAGCGTTGGCTCGTATTTAAGAGTACGCCGGAGAAAGCCTTGGCGATCGATTCAGACGAGGAAAAAACAGGAAGAATCGACTCTGCGGCACCTGAGTAATAGTGTTAAATCATATTCAAATACTGTCCTACAAACAGCCACTGTGTTGCACAGTAAACCGGCGTGTTGAAGCCTCGGGTTCAAAAGCACTTCGCCAAGGAGCAACATGCTTGGATCAGCAGATCCAGGGGCTTTTATGGTGTGTAATGTAAACACCGTGACTCTGAGAATCTCTTCCGTGGATCAGAAGGCTAGCAGAACCAAACACTGTAAAATCCTGACTTTGGGGAACTTTCAAGACAAGTAAATAAATCTCTTTTTGTGGCATACAGGACGACCAAATGGTCTCGGGACGGAAATTAAGCGTTTCTGTTCATTTCAATTTGGATTTCTTCAGTATGAATATTCGAATCAACACACACTTACTTGAACGATGTCGAGGACCATCCCAGCGGCCACCGTCCCAAACCCGGCCAGCAGGAAAGGGAACACGACCTGCAGTCCTATGGAAAAAGACGTCTCCTTCAGAGGAACTGGTGGCACCGGGCTTTGGTCCGTGCTCGTGTCGTCGCTCTCGTTGCTTTGGCTGCCGTTCTCCAGCAGAGCGTCCTCCTCCCTCTGACCCTTGGCGTTGGCGTGACAGTCGATCGCTACCATTTCCGTCCGCTCGTTTTCCGCCTCGGGTCGCTCGGGCAAAGACGTCACCTCGGTGAGCTCGTACTCGCCGCCGCTCGGCTGCCTCTCCTCAGCCCCTGTGGCCAGGATGACCGGGTGGACCGAGCCGTTGGAAGAGATGAAGTCCTTCTTCACCTCTATGATTTCCGTCCCCGCGGACATGTCGGCCGGTTTGTCTTGCTCTTTCGACCAGAGGACCATGCGGAAGCCTTGGAGTCGAGAGTCGTAACAGAAGAAATGAAGGATGCTTTTAGTTAGTGCTAAGTTGTGATCAGTGCTTCACCTGATCTACAGTGTTGATCTATCCCATCCAAGACGTGGCTTCTCGGTTCCTCGCCTTATAATTCGCGCTCTACAGGTTGAGTAAAAGAGGCAGGTGCTTTAGCCTTCTCCAGGCTTTGCATAAGATCCTGCCTGAACTTTGGTAGCATACAAATTACGTTCCCCATTCACCGCAGCCGTTCCTCCTTCTTTTTTTTTTTTTTTAAGGCCGACCGATAAGAGGAGGGTACATTTCACGATCCAGAGAGCAGAAACCTAGGAGAACCTCAGCGCAGTATTTAAGACAGGGGGAAGATCCGAACGTCCGAGCACCGTTCCACGTCCCTCTTCTCAATCGGTGTGAAGAAGAAAAGGCCACTTACTTGGCAGGACTGTCCCGAGCAGCTCTGGACAGTTGTACTGGCTCACTTTACACCACGTGGACCCTGAAATGTATTTAAAGGTCTCTGGAGCCGAGGGTTCGTGTTACAAGGCTCAGAAAAATGTGCGTAGAGTCAGATCGTCGTCCAGTGCTCACCTGCCAAAGGAAAAGAAATGGAAAAGAAATACACCGATCAGAGTCTGGACTAGAAAGTGCATCGTGGAAATCAGCTTTTAGGGGAAAAGAAATAAACACCAGTCTGATCTTGGTTTTGTTTTAGACAACAACAAAAAAAAGGTGACTTTAGCTCTTAACCTTACACTTGTATATCATTTGTGTATCCTGTTACTTCTTGGAAGATGTTTTAAGGGTCCTGCTGAAAAAGTCCAGCTCGGCCTGGGTTTGGGACGCTGGGAACCAGTCAGACTAAGCTGGACCGGACTTTTTTCATCCTTGTCTCAACTTTAAATACTGAATGATTTTTTTTATTTCTCTAAAACTCTAATCTTTAAATAAACAGCCTCCTCTCATTTCCAGCGTGTCCACTGCAATGGAGCAAGGCCAGTTTCCTCAATTACCTCATTACCTCCAACACCGAAACAAACTCCCTACTTAGTAGTCTGATCAAATACACTCCAACACCGAGCGGCGTAAATTAAACCCTCCCGGTCTGCAGCTTCTGCCTCTGCCTCTGCCTCGGCTTCACATTCTCATCCTTTCACCCAGCCCATATTTATCAAGACATCATGCCATCATGTCCGGCATCCCCCCAAAAATCCAATAATTAACGTACATTAAGAGAAAACACACATGAATCGAAAACAGAGGTGTAAGAATAAGATTTAATATGGGTTATGCACTCATCACGTGTTTCTGTTTGTTTATTATCATCCAGAAGTGTTATGATTTATTATTGCTATCATTTGAATAGCCTTCAGATCTATAAGCCGCGCGCGCGCACTGAAACAGCACCAGTAGCAGCAGCAGAAGAAGAAGAAGAAGAAGAGAATATTCACCGCACACTCGTCTTTACCTTCCTGCATTGACGTTCCCCGGTAGCCTCCGGCCTCCACGCCGCTTCGCATGCCTTATGTAGCGTGGTTGTTGCGCCGGACACGAGTTAATAAGTAACCGTGCCGTTAGTTAGTTACATGGCTCCATTAGACACTGCTCTCTCTCTCTTTCTTTCAGTATCACTCGCGCGAAAGCAGGAAGCGCCGTGTAGTGCGTAAGAGCGTAGGAGCGCGAGGCGGATTGATAAAGGTAATGATAATGATAATTTCCTCCGGCTCGAGCGCTGAGCGGAGCAGATCAGCGAAGCGCAGTGGACCAATCACGCCACCGCTCGCGCCCTCGGCTCGGCTCGACTCGGCTCAACTCGGCTCGGCTCGCCACGTGACCCGCAGTGTCCGCGAGAGGCGCGCGCGCGGTAGCTAGCTTCTTTCTGCGTCGTGTGGCTTAAATGATCTCAAAGACATCTTTCCTCTCAATATTATCATAGATTTAAAGTGACAAATCCACTGGCTGATCCGATCAATCTTTTGACATGAAGTCTCTTCTGTTATCCGCTGAAACCTAGGCTACAATTACTTCACATTTTCGGTTTGATGTGCAAAATTGGAAGAAACCTTAAAAAACAACAACAACAACAAAAAAAAACCCCAGTCTAATCATATATGACCTATCATTACATGTGTATAGAGATGTTATGAAGAAAAATAATGGTTGGAAGGAAGTAGCAGAGATCATTGCAGTCTCTTGTGAACAGATGCGGCTAGTACAGTTAGCTTGCTTGGCTAATATGCCAATGAACAATGTTGTGCAAGTTCACGCTTAACAAGCGCTTAACTCGAAGTTCAGTTCACACAGACTGGAATTCATTATTTCACATTCATAGTTCATTTGGGAGCCAAGTTCACAGTCCCAAAAATGCAATAGTTCACGTTCAACCAGAAAGCTGAGAATGTGCAGCACAGGAACAGTACATCGTGTAACCTTCTGAGGATTGATCACCTGACCCATTCCCAAGAGAAATAGGATAAACAGTAGGCTTTCGATTGAAAGGGCAACTGAAGAATGTGGCATCTTGAGCACTTTTAATTAGAACGTTCTAGCAACGTGACAACCCGAGACAAACCTGGTCATTTCACCTAAGCCTTGTTCTTGTGGTAAACCAGTTTTTAAAGCACACCTACAGATTTTTCTGCAAATGAGCAGTTTTACCGAAAGGTCAGAAGTACATTGGTACTTTCATTCTGTGTCCTGAGATGACTCCTTAGATTTTATCTGAGGACAAAAAACTTGCCATTGCAAGGTGCATTTTTAAATGCTGACACGCTCAAATGTCTTGCTGTATCAGAAGAGCTCTCTGATTTTCCTTTCAGCACATGAGTCAAGTATGTTTACCCAAACAGTAAAATGCACATTTCCCAGAATTCCTGCCACCAGCGTGTTGATTATAAGGACACGAACCACACCTCTGTCCCCCAGAAGGAAGTAATAGAACATACCAATGTCAACAAGTCCAATGCTATCCAAATTGGAGCAGCACCCTTAGGAACAATATGATCAGCGTGTCAGATTAGCTGAGTGAATTGAAAACGCACAGTGCAGTACATTGTTCTCAGGACTCCAACTCTGACAGGACGTCATGTCAGAGAGAGGCTCATGGGGCCACTGTACTCACTACTCACTCCCATAGGAATTAACATAGAGCACCATGTACTGGCCCTAACGAGATCCCTCGGTACACTTGTGGTGTTTCTTAAGGACTTTGAGGAGAATGCAGGTTACTTGGTGACACTAGCAGCTAGCAACCAAACAAAAACTTTACATCTGTATTTATCTGAAGAAGTTTATGAGCAAAATAATTTTTAAGTTATATGCAGGCACCTGGGGCAAGCAGATTTCGTAGATTTATCAGATTTCCTTCATAGCTGCATGGCAGAAAAGTACCAGAAAAAGAAAAACGTACTCATTAATTATTGACCTTTGTTTGGGGTATATATATTTAAAAATAATGTTGTAACTATAGTGTGTGCTACATGCTCTGAATCTCACCGCATGTTACACTACATACATCAGTCAAGGCGTGATCTTGGCCATTGTTCGAATACATTCAGGCAATTAACATGGTTGGAATTGAGAGAGAGAGAAAGAAAGAGAGAGAGAGATTATTTGTACTTTAATGCCACATAACAAGACCTATGACATTCATATTCCTATATTCATTCTGAACGACACTCCATGCTGAGTCACACACATCGCTCAAGGTGCGATCTTGGTTACAGCAGAATGATTTTTAGTAGGTGTGTACCAATGACAGAACCCCAACCTTGTATCTAAATGATCAGAAATCCACACAGCCATGCTCCAAAATCTAGTGGGAAGCCTTCCCAGAAGAGTGGAGCTTATTATAACAGCAGAAGGGGAATAAACCTGGCATGAGACGTTCAACAAGCACGCAAGAGTGTGATGATCAGGAGTCCACATACTGTCCTTTTATACCATATGGGACCTCTGACCAGGCATAATATCTTTTTACTCTCTTTCAGGGACATACACTGACACACCCAGCTGCATCTAAGTGGACTTGGACTGTTCTATCATATAGATAGTTATAGTTATTTTCCCTGCAATGTATCGTGCCGCAGTGTTTTGGACTTTACGTCTTATGTGTCTTTGCTCTTTGTAATGTTTGTACATTTTGGGAACAGGCTATTATGTTTATTTATTATATTATTGTTATTACATTCAATAAGCTAACACATTTTTATACCAGGTCTCTGGACAAGGAAAAGATTGACTTGTTTGGCAGCCTGGCTTAGGAATCTATGATCTGTCTACATGTTCCTATTTGCAAACTCACTGTTTTTGCCTTGACAGTGACAAATAATAATGCGTCTTCTACCCCGAGGCCCGTACATGCTGAAGAATGTCTCTTCCTTAACAACATTAATGACCTGCATTATATAAGAGTTATGCTTTTCGTTTTTCACATAATTGAAATATTTAGCATAGTAGTGCATGGTAGCATGTTTACCATTTAAGTCCGTATCTTTATTTTTTCTTGAATTAGTCTGACATTCTTCCTGCAATATACCTTTCTACGTTTGTTTTTTGTTTACTGATGCCAGTCCCTGAAGAGGTCATGGAAAATGTCTTACTCATTCCTGAGTCAATGTTTTCTTTATTTACAAATAACGATCGTGCAATCAAAGTGCAAATTCGTTCCACGTGACTAGTTTTGTGGATATGTGAAGGATTTTTTTTGTTTGATTTGAATTTGTAAAAAAAATAAAAATAAATTGGGGAAAATACAGTACGTGTGACCACTATACACTATACACTGAGCGCTATACACTATATCATTGTTTTTGATAATGTAAAAAGACGGTCAGGGAGTTATCACACAGAGAGAGAGAGAGAGAAAGAGAGAGAGAGAGAGAGTGTGTGTGTGTGTAAGCCAGATCTGTATCGCTATACTGAGAGCTGCGACATTCCGAGAACCGGCTCTGTTGATAGTTTCACACAGGACTCGCTGCAGTGCACCACATAAGTAATTAAACAGATGAGGAATGTAGGGTTAGGAGTTAGGATCATGCACGTGATGACATGGGGTCAGCCAGTGAAAACTGTCAGAGGCCTACATCAAGGCAAAGGACAGAGGAAAAACAAGGCAGTGTGTGTGTGTGTGTCAATATATGTTGCAAACTGAGACACCATGATGGAGCGATAGTGTTAAGGCTGTCAAAAAGGTGACTAAATGCTAAATACATGACCACGAAGCTGTCCGATACTCACATTAACGACAAATGACCTTTTAATCACACTGTTAGGACGTGCCGGAAAAAACAATAGCAAAATGAATCAATGATGGGGTAGTGTGGCACGGTGGTGCGGTGGTTAGCAGTGTCGCCTCACAGCAAGGAGGTCCTGGGTTTGATCCCCGGGTCACCCAGGGTGCCTTTCTGTGCGGACTATGCATGTTCTCCCCGTGCATGCGTGGGTTTCCTCCGGGTGTGCCGGTTTCCTCCCACAGTCCAAAGACATGCAGATTAGGTCATCTGGCTACTCTAAATTGCCCATAGGTGTGAATGCG
>JAQQZR010000016.1:3111973-3123844 GCA_030068235.1 Notoglanidium macrostoma | reverse complement strand
TGTAATGATAGCTAACATTAAGCTAGCTGATACATCTCCTAACACTGACTGGCCAGCTAACTGCACTAACATTTCCAGTGGAAAAAAACCCTGTCCTGTGGAGAAATGTGGACTTACTTTCCGCTTCTTTGTAAATAATGTCCTCATGTCCGTTGTGTCTGGGGAGCAAACATTGCAAACAACTGATCATCAACCAAGAATCCAATCCTGTTACTTACAGTAAATAAGGCAAAGTTTAGGCTACTCCTAATATTTCACTGTTTAGCTGAACATTAATTTAACATGGCCTAGGGCTCATTTTGAGGGCTTATAATAAAAGAATAAGGTTTTAGCAAAAGTTGGACGTTGTGAGAAGGCAATGGGGCTGACGTTACCTCCTCCAGTACCGAGCAGCTTTACTGTCTGTGGCTGTACTGACGATTCATTTCACTCGCATGTGGTTTGTTGTTGTAGGTAACCATGGAAACTGAATGTAATTTCAGTGGTGTGTGTATTCTCATATCCATCAAGTGGAATGGAATATTCGCGAAGCAATAAAAACAGCACTGGGTGAACTCATATTATATGTTAAATGTGGGGGAGTCCCCAAACGAATAATTATTTTATAGGTTTATAGGTTAATTATGTGGTGTAGTCTCTTGGACAAGGACACACTGCAGCAATGCATTTCAAGTGTTTGTGTTGTATCACTGCTGAAACTGACATGACTCAAGTAACCCTGTTTTTAACAGCGTTGTTATTGTTGGGAACCTGTTTCTCTGATTCCTTTCAAAACAAAAGAATGGCATGATAACGATCATGTGACCTTTCTGGGAAGGCGATGCGGTCGTCATAGCAGAACATGCTCGGAGGATGACATGGGACGTTGAAATATTTAGCTGCAAAACCTGTATTTTAAGCTTGCAAGTTCATCTGACGTTAGAGACAAAGAATTAAAAATGGTTTAAAGAACAGTCAGAAATAAAGCTGTGACTAAGCGTTTTCTTCTTAATAGCTCCAAGAGAGAAAGAACAGATTCTGATGAAGGAATGAAGGAACGTTTATAGCTGCTATAATGTAAGTGAGAACAGGAACTTGTTTCACAGACCTTCCACACATTAAATGTACAAACTTTATGAACACTATAACCATGAATGTGCTGTTATAGGAAATCTGCATGATTGATTATTTTCCTATAATAGCACACCCTGTAATGTTTTATTTCTGTTAATAATAATAATAATAATAATATGTGACCCTTCTTTACAAAGCATTTACATAATATTGTTTTTCCATGTTGATACACTTTGAACCGATTATTTTTGTCTTCCTAACGCTCATAAATGTCATGGGAGATTCCCAGTTGACTTGCTGTTGTAAAACGCAGTAAAAAAAAAAACGTCTTGTTTTTTCTTCTTGTTTTTCTAAGTCTGCTATTTTGGTGTGCCGGGCCCCCATTACCCTGCCGCCCTCCCATCATTGTTAAGCGGCCATACCCTGTGTCGAAAGCCATTTGAGATTGCATTCCGAGCAGCACTGCGCACTACTTAGCCTGCTTAATGTGGAAAAATCTCCAGCGGGGCTCAGCATACAGTATGGGCGCCATCCCCAATGGCAGCCTACCACGGGGAAATGACCCACTTTGCATAGGAGGTCAACGGACATCCAAGGATTAGGGACGTCACATGACCGGTTAAGTGCTCGAGTGGAAGGAGCCAGGAGGCACCGTGCACAGGAAGCCCTGGTTATAGAATAGCTTGACTACATGACGGCTAGCATTAACTGTGTCTTTAAAAAGGTACTTCAACCCCAGAGAGTGTCGCCTTGAATGCCCCTAAGAATTTCAGTTTTCTAAGCTTGGTGCAAGAAGCAAAAGATTCACAAATGTGTAAGCATCCATGTTTAAAACATTTAACTAAAGGGAACGGAATTCTGATGCTAAATCATGACATTAAACCTTTCTAGTCGTTTTGAAGGCAAACGTTGTTAAATGATGTTGAATTGTTCAATCAGTAGGTGTTGATTTAAATTTCCGGAACAGCACAGCTCCGAGTTTTTCCACCATTTATGTAACATTTATGGAATGAGTCTTCAGTGTCAGCACTTTGTGAAGGTCAGTACACCTTCAGGACAGGAGTTTGCACTTTCCAGTTTCTGAGTAACAACAAAAGCTGCATTTTTCGGAGAGTGGCTGGTGAGGGGGTGACTGGCTGTAGCTGAAGAGTTCAGGGGCTCCATTTTTATCGTTTTCTGTAAATAATTTTTTGGCCTGATTTCCTTGATAGAACTGGGTCGGTCTGAATTAATATGTCATATGTAATTAATTATCATGATCTGAAAAATCAAACGAAACCACAAAGATCGACTTTGGTAGCAAAAAAAGACAACTCCACATTTTTTTGTTGCAATAATAATAATAATAATAATAATAATAAAAAAGCCATCGGAATACCTACACACAAAGAAGTGTTCCGGAATTGTATCTGAGGTACATGAAGTGTCACGTAGCGTTGCATTGCACTCCAAGTTTGAATCCTTCACAGAAAGTCACCTGTTATAAAAGTAAATCAGAATAACAATCCTTCACTGAAACATTAAATGTCATATAAATGCTTAACAAGCACAGGTTCATTATTAATTTTCTGCCAAATTTCTATGGTTTTGCACACTTTAAGAATTTAAACACTTTTATTGGAAAATAATCAATTTTGGCGTTGTAACAGTAATCCTGCTTCATGTCAGGCCACATCACACCACATCACTTCTACCTGCAACCACTTGTTATGAGAACCAAGCAAATCAGGTGCAACTCGTCTCCCGTGAAGGTATTTAACTCAATTCATAACACGAACTCCTCCACATCTTAACAAAGGAAATAAATATATATACTTGCGCACATTCAAAATGTAAGAATAAAGAACTTACGTTGACTAGACGGTTCATAAAACTGCCCAGATCTCTTTTTCTTGGTGACCTTCTATTTATGTCAAGATGATTTACAGTGTGTAAGTAAAATGAAACTTGGTTATTACAATTATATTCCTTGCAAGTGTCCTGCTTGGCTTTAGGAACAAAGCCAGACAAATCTTTCACATTGAGCAAAATGTTCATTCTAAATCACATAAAAATGTACCTCTTGAAAATGACAATTATTATTTTGCGTACGGTTAATAAAAACACAATAAATGAGACATTTCCCCTTCCTTATGTTTCACATGAATGGAAACACAGTGGATGATAAAAAAAAATAAAAAAAAAACTTGGTAAAAATGTTGTCAAAAAAGAAAAGCTGTAGACTCAAGAACGTTGTAAATATATAAAACAACTTTAGGTATATTGTTTACATTGCTTTAGATATAGCTATAGTGTGTTTACGCCTAAAATTAGTCCGTGTAGTGTTAACAGGGGCACCAAGAAATTACATTTGTCCTACAAGCTGTATCCAACTCTTCAGGTAATGCAGCTACATAGACATGAGACATTGTCACATGTGTATAGTGTGTGTTTCCGCCATCTAATACACCAAACTCAGGGATTGAATCAGAAGTGTTAAACGCGATGCTGGAGTCTGACACCTTGGCTCTATCTAGTAGCACCATAGCAGAAGTTTGGAGCTGATGCACAACGTTATATCTGCACTCAAGCATGTGCGATTGCACCATTGTTACAGTCCTGAGAGCTATAAAAATGTAATTAAATTAGAGCACTTATTTAAGTTCAAGAAGACAGGAAGATTTAATTAGGGCTCTCGCGTATTATGATGGAAATGTGATGGACGGTATTGTCAGGAATGAAAGTAACCGACTAAAGAGAATGATAATGCCACTACAATCTACAGGTCAATAATATAAAGTTACGTCTTTGATTTATTTGTAGAAATGCTTCCTTAATGTCAGGATATATTAAAATATCCGTGATTCAGTGGGTCGTGTTGCTGCCTCACAGCTCCAGGATCCCTAATTTTATCCTGAGCTCCGGTTACAGTCGGTGTGGGTTTCCTCTGGGTTCTCCGGTTTCCTCCAAAACATGCCATGGATTAGCTACGCTAAATTGCCACTAGGTGTAAATGTGTGTGTGAATGCATGCGTGTGCATGGTGCCTTTCAATTTAGTGAAGTTCCATCCAGTTTGTATTCCTGCCTGATGCTACTTGTTCCAGGAATCAGATCCAGATCACCATGACCCTGACCAGGACAAGCCTGTTACTGAAGAATGACTGACTGACTGACTGAATAAATATACACTATATCAAAATTATGCAGACCTCTGACCATCATATCCATGTGGGGGTTTTACACAAACTTTTGCCACAAAGGTGGAGGCACACATTTGTTTGGATGTCTTTGTATGCTGTAGAATTACAGTTTCCCCTCACTGGAACTAAGAGGCCCAAACTTGTTCCAGCATGACAATGCCTCTGTGCACAAAGTGAGCTCCAGGAAGGTTGGAGTGGAAGAATTCGAGTGTCCTGCCAAGAGCCCCACTGAACACCTTTGGGATGAACTGGAACGCCAATGCACCCCAGACCTCCTCACCTGATAACTGGGCCTGACCTCAGTAATGCTGTTGTGGCTGAATAAGTTCTTTTTCAGATTAAAAGGCTGAAAATCCCCTGAGGCACGCTCCTTCCCAGAAGTGTGGACGTTATTTCAGCAACAAAGGGGGGGGTGATCAACTCCATATAATGCCATGGTTTAGAACGGGCACATGGGTCAGGCCGGTTGTCCATATACTTTTGGCCATACAGTGTATATAACGTTATATGTATATATAAGTGTATATTCACGCAGGCATAATCAAGGTATCTGTCCAGTATAAAATTTTCGCTGCATGTCTTTCATTTTTTATGTGCTACGTCTTGGCTAGCATCATTTTTTTTCACTTTAAATTTAGTAGCCTTAAAAGTCCACCACAAAGGATTTAACCACCCGAATACTTCCAAGTACTTACATTCACACCCCCTTGCTTTTTCTGTGCTAAATAATAAGTATGATCCATTTTCCAAAATTTCTCAAACTTGTTATCCAGCACCAGCAAACTAGAAACACAAAATGCAGAAGGCGCGCTCTAGAGGTTTGTCCGTTCTGGGCTAATGTAGTGGCGCAACATGGCAACTCCAAAGAGGTGGACCCGCTCCCTATTTAGAAATAAACGGCTCATTATCAGCTTATAAAAACACAACGATTTGTAGTTACAGGTCATTATGCACCAATGACAACATATTTAGGAATTCCATAAGTATATTATGGAATATATACTCCATTTCTGCTAATACCCTCAAAAGCTTACATAGTAGGCCTTTAATAAAATACAGTTGTGTTACACAGTTGTATTTACTATACTATACAGTACATCCCTCTTCAGACCTCCACCTGTATATGTCTGTCATATATTTCTAAAAGTATTACTTCAGCTATTACATTTCATCCTTTATTTTCAAAGGATAAAATGTGGTTTGATCAACTGGTCAGTATTATTGCAGCACATTTACTGTGTAACAGTGACACCAAGTGGTGCATGACATAACTACACACGCAGGGCTATAATAAATCACTCCTCCATAATCTAGACATAATTTAATTCGTCATAAAGCTCTTGAGACACACAGGCGCACACGCACAGCTTGAAGCCTCGCGTCAAAGGGTGGCGTTCTGTAAAGTTGCGCTCTTGTGCTGGCCATCATCATATACACAGAGTTAAATACACTGTCTGTAAGCCCTGACGACTCAATACGAAAAACATTAGGCAAGATGATCCCTATTTCAACCAGCTGCTCAGCTTGCGGCAAGTGGAACTCTGACTTCATTAAAAACTGGCTTCGGTGGCACTGCCTAATTAGAGCTAAACTGGCTCATACATCATCCTGAAGCTCATTTAGCTGAAGAAAAGCCTTATAAGTGTGCGCAGTAGTGTTTTTAGCTGAGCTCTTCTGATGTGAGGCGGAGCAGGAGGGACACTGTAACTACGAGCCATTCGCCTCTGCAAAATGTACAAGACAGGAAGAAAATCGATAAAGACAAATAAACCCCGTGGCTAGGACTTTGAAGTCTCCTCTCACTCACAGTAAAGTACTTTCAGTGCCAAGATTAGGCAGAGAGTGCCATGTACCTGACATGATTAAATCAAAGGAGACAAAAGTAAGGGCAGTGGAGGTCAACTGAATCCTTTACACTGAACAGGTTTCAAGATCCAGGTGAACATGCTGAAAAAGAAAAAAAGGAAAGCAAGATTCAAAGGCTTGAACGCGCAACGTAGCTTGTTTAATGGCTGAAAACGCAATGGTGCAGTTCTTTCTACAAAATCTGTTTTGTTACATTGTGCTGGACTTTTATTGCTGTGGATGTTTTTCGGTAAAACAAATACTGACAGGAAATGTGAAATTTTCATCTGACTCATATCAGTACATAATCGTTGTCTCCTATAATACATTAAAATAACAGGTACCTTCATTCTGTACTAAGAGCAACACTTCAAATTCTGCATTTAAGTCCAAAGTCTGGAATCACACACAAAACTGGGCCTCATTTATCAAACTGGATATGAATGAGTTTGTTCATAAATCCTTAGCTTGGCTTCAAATTGTATAACTGTATAAATTGTATAACTGTAACTGTAGAACTATAAGTTCATGCAATTTTATATTATATATGGATTATAATGTTGAGTTTAAATCATTAATTTCATCTACACACAGATTTAATAAACATTGTGTGGAATTCAGCCATTCATATTACAGATGTGAAAGAAAGCATAAATCAAGACTAGCCATTCAATGAGGGTGAAATTAATAGCACCCTATAACAGTAGTAAGAGTTAGTGTGTGTGTCTACGGTAGCTGATGCCATGCAACGGCTGAGCTGGATTAATGGAAGATTTCACGCACGTCATGCTTAGATGGCACTCTGTCAATGTTTAGTCACAATTTTGTCAAAACTTTTTAGTTTGAGAATTTGGCCAACGAAAGCATTTTCACACAACTTTACCAAAAGCCTGATAAACGAGGCCCATTATTACACAATCTATTATTATAAATTACCTTGCATGTCCCCCAGAGCTACTCTATGGATCAAACTGTGAGATAAATCTCCAGCAAGCTATTCTGAAACTGAATTTCTGAGAAACAGTCAGATATGCATATCCTAAGGAGCTCATTACGATACATCACAATTCACAAAGTGCAGGCACCGAAAACAGCTGACATAAAGAGTAATTTGTCTAGGCTACCCCAACGGTGCACCTGTTTTGGCTATAAACTTCACTTTGTGAGAGAGAAACAGAAAGAACTCTCAAGGCCATAGTTGGGAGTACAAATCTACAGCAATAGCAACCTGACTGTTTTATGTAAAGCTACAAAAATACCCTGCAAATATCTCAGAAGACACTTTCTTTAGAGTAACACAAGTCCAATACTTAGTCACCTTAAAATATATGACATACATATATATATATATGATATAAACTACAGTCTCACATGCTTGTCTACAGTATTTAGATTGACAAGTGGATTGTCTATTGCCCTGTGTGTGTGTGTTTGCTGTTGAATAGAACAACGAGAGCTATAGCTGGAGACATTGTGCTTTGGATTTTAAATTATTTGATTTTATATAATTTTTCTATTAAAGACTCTATAACAGGCAAGCGTGTTTAGCAGTCTACTGTCATGATGAAGGCAAATTTTCTTGGGCTACAGAGGGGCTAAACAACCTCTTCCTCCTTCACGTAAAGAATCTCATGGGCGGAGCTCGGGATTTGATTGACACCCCCCACCACCAACAGGCGGTCACGGATGATGATGCTGGAGGCAGAGCAGCGAGGAGTTGCCATGGGAGCCAGACTCTCCCATTTTCTTTTTTCAGGATGGAAAGCCTCGACAGTATCCAGCACCGAGGGCTGATGACCTACAGGGGAGCAAACAGGTAACAAAAACAATATACAGGCTTGTACAGCTCTTGATGAATGTGTAGTCATTAAAGGTGGTGTGTTTCTTGGAAACATACCCAGTCCACCGGCAACAACCATTCTTCCTCGTACAATGGCTGCCACAAAGTCTGCCCGTTTCGTCTTCATGGAAACAGTTTCTTCAGACTTCAACCAAGATCCTGTAGCAAATATTCACAAGTCCGTTTACTCCAAAGAGTAATGAATATAAAGGAAACCTCCACCCTGAATTATTTTAAAAAATGTACTTTGTAATGAAATTCTGAGTTTCAATTTAAACTTCTTTTATTGTCATGTTGTTCTATTTTCACTTTTTGGCCTTCAAGTATTACCCATAATGCTTAATCTCTACCTAAAGAGAACAATGCAGATGTGCTTTAGCCCTTCACTCTGTCCAGCTCTCCCACCACCTCATCTGTACACTCACAGATCACCTTCCAAAGCTTCACCTTTCACAGTAATACCACCATCAACGACATCACCCTCGTCATCTCGTACACCGAGTCTCTGAATATGCAAATGTGGAAATTTGGAGTTTGTGTGCAAACTCCTGAAGCAGCTCAAGATTAGACTTTGTGTATAGAAGAAGTTGTCGATGATTAGATCTGACAGAATGGATTTCATTTCCTGTAATAGTCACTGTAAGGACAAGTTTGCAATAAAGCGCTGAGCCAGAACACTTTGTGGAGGAAGAACTGAGATTCTCAGTCCTCTACATGTCAGACATTAAACATTAGTTTGGCATATTATTTACACTTCACATTACATCTGGCTGCCAAAAAAAGCAATGCTGCCATCCAATAGAAGATTGGTGAATAGATGCCAGAGCCTAAAGCCATTGTGTTTTTCTTTGTCTCTAATGCTGCAACAGCGTTCTTCTTCATGCTGGCTTGCATGTGTAGCTGCAATAAAGCAATCCCAGGCCTAATGACTTTCCCAAATCAGTTATTAATCTGAAGTGAGAGAAAGCCAAGTTTTGCTCTTTAAGATGGTTCCCTCAGCCAATAGTCCCTATTTGCCTTTTGAGAAAATTAATCAGTATAGCCTTGGTTGTTGATTTTTGCCTTGGCTTCTTGACTCGAGTGAAAAATGGGGAGTTTAACAACTTTTGCACTACATATTGATTGATTCTTGGCAGGATAGATGTTACTCTGTGGCTGGCCAAAACCCTGCGAATATATTTATTTATTTATTTTTAGTACAAGGTGGTAATCTCACTTAACGTTGCTCAAATCAATTTAAAGAACCATAAAAATATCTGGACACATTTTAAAACACAGCTCTATATGGGACTAAATGGCTTTGTAATAAATAATTTAAAATAAATAAATAAACAAACACGTTTATCTTGCTTATCAAGTGTCATATTCATGAAATCTTCATGCCAGGTTGCGGGAAGACAGCGGAACAGATGGACTTGATGAGGATGAACTAAAAAGAGCAACAGCTCTGTAAATAAGGAACTGCCAGCTGGTTGTGAATAGCGTTGTTGAGTCACCCTCCTGCAATGCACACCCAGATCTTATCGATCTTATAGGCGGGTTATATTAGATTGGGAGATTTATTATTTTATTGCCTCTTTTAGTTCCCAGCTGAGGGAAATTAGATATCAAGGCGTAATCTCCCAGATTCCCTCTGAGCACGCCTCCAACACCTGTTGAGTGACACACGCTGCAGTAATGGAATAATTAAAAAAAGATAAATGATTTATTACTGCAGTGTGTGCACTGAGCAGAGGGTTTAACAATGACCCGCCGCCTTCGCCTACCCAAGATACTAGGTACCTTCGGGGCTGCAAAGAGAAAAAAAATACTATTATGCGATTTTTTCTGCTCGGTGAGCCTGATTAGGAATGATCACATTTGAACGGAAACAGTAGAGGGCAAAAGCAAGCAGCAAGTACCTGCAGAGAAATCAATAACTCATTTCAGCTAGCCTTACATTTTGTCACACCTTGTTTCTTCCCATCATCTTTTTTTAATGCTTTTTTTCTTCTTCTTATTTTATTTTATTTTTTTTTAGCTTTTCCCCCCCTGGAGCTAATGGGAATCCAAATCGAACAGAAAATGGCAGTTATCTCTGAATGTGAATAAAGTTGTGCAGTATAATGATTCTTCAGATCCGTGTGCTGTTCGATTTTGAAAAATTACCTTCGTCTGGCTGAGAAATGGGTTCTGCCAGAAAAAAAACTTTTCTTCGATAAATAGGTACTTATCTTTCATGAAATGTATTTTGTCATTGTTCTTATCTACGGTGTGTTTTTATGTGGATTACACATTATACACATATGATGCAGATACTACATATTGAATATTCTTCTGTTTGTAAGGTCTTTTGTGCTAGGGTGTTTTGGGCCACCACAATTTATCACCAGAATAGCTTAAATGCACCTTAACCTAGATTTGTCAAGTCTCTGGACCTACACTGTAGCGATGAAAACTGTTTTTCCAACAGATATTCCTTCATTTGGTATTTTGATGGTGGTACAGAGCTCTGTCTAACACTCCCAAATGTCTTCACCTGGGTTTAAATGTGGTGAGGCCATAGCATATGATTTATATAATTTTCACCACATTAAGCCATTCAGTCAGCCCTCATGTCTTATGGAGGGGATGGAGTCATCCCTGAAGAGACCACGCCCATCAGGACAGAAATGTTCATTATATGATCAGGAAGGACAATGAATTGATTTGCTGTGACCTTTCTGTCCACATGTAGACGAATGTTATACTAAGGTTGCATGCATGAACTCCTCATTACAAAGATAATGTACAACCATAGGCAATGGATGACAAAGGGAAAAAAGCCATAAGGTCACCTAAGTCATCCTTCACCATATTTTTGCTCATTTACCAACACAAGTACCATACAGACTTGGTGAACTCAAACTTTCCTGGTGGCCCAACACCCTGATAACACAATTTATGTTAGCTTTTCCTTTAATTTCTCATCCCTCGACCACTTTGTCATGTGATCTCAGTATAACTATACCAAAAGGATAAGTTGCTTCTCTGACTAATCCCCCCTATAACCGGTCACTTTTGGACCTTTGTAGGATTGTCTCCTTTAGGCAGTCTCATGGATTTATTGGCATTCTTCTTGACATGTTCAAGTTTGGGATATTTTTTTAAATAAACTTTATTGATAGTGTTTTACTAGCTTGCTAATCTTCATGGTGCTCTGTACTTAGATATGTTCTCCAAAAAACTCTCAGGCCTTTTTTGGAGCAGGTGTATTCATACTGACACTTCAATTCCACACAGATGGACTCCTCCCAAGTAGTTATGTAGGTACTAATTCTGGGGTTTCACTTCAATGGGGTGAATACTTATGCAATGACATCTTGTACTTATTTTTCAAACCATTTAAACCAATTAAGTTCATTTCAGTTCCAGCTTACAACGCTACACAATATGGAAAAGTGAAAGTGCAAGGTGAATACTTATGATATCATACCCTTGTTGGTGTCAAAGATGCTGACATTCTTGGTGAACTTGGAGCTCTGATGGATGCCTCCTTGACGAAGACCTCCCAGCCAGCAGAGGCGCCCTGTGTTGTCCCACAGCACCCCAGAATATGATCTCTTACAAGGCATGCTGGGTAACGAAGACCAGGTGCGGCTGTCCATGTCAAAAACTTCAAATGCTTTTACCAAACGCTTGCATTGACGCCCACCTGGGGGGGAGGGGGAGGGGATTTTTTTCAGTAAAATAGCTTGACAGGCAGAAGGGGATTCACTCACACACACACACACACATAGAACAGCCTTGAAATGTTCTGACAGATGGAGAGAGGCGTACAAATGCACACGCACACACACACACACACACACACACACACACACAAAAGTCTCTGAAATGCTCTGACAGTTATAAAGTCACACACACACACACACACACACACACACACACACACACACACACACACAGACACACAGACACACAGACACACACAC
>JAQQZR010000016.1:3075927-3111678 GCA_030068235.1 Notoglanidium macrostoma | reverse complement strand
ACACACACACACACACACACACACACACACACACACACACACAGACACACAGACACACAGACACACAGACACACACACACACACACACACACAAACAACCTGCTACATATATCTTGGATCCCTGAAGGCAGATGCTAGCATCATAGCGAGGAGTGGGCATGGGCGGCAGAAGGGCCCAGACGTCCTTTCGAAGGTCGTACTGCTGGAGAACGCTCCTAGGCATCAGGTCTGCTCCCATTCCACCAACAGCGAAGGCTCTGCCGTCTGATTACACACAAACATGGAGGAGCGTTTCACCTTCCTGCGTGTGTCTAAAACAACAAACTCTTATGCCTAAACTGAAGTGTGTGATTTGGGTGGATGACCTCTGTCCTGCACACATAATCAGTTATTTTCCTGTTATCTTTTTCAGAATAAAAACATGCCATATCAAAGATAAACATACAATTAAAATAATTACATGGCTATCAGTTCTTAATTTAAAAGTCTATGAACTTTTTTAGCAGTTTAAGAGCATGTTATCTTGCAAAGGCACTGATATATTTATCATCAAAAATGCTAAAAACAACCTTTAACGGTAATAGCAAGCCCCATCAACTCCTCCCTCAGCGAACTCCTCTTCCTCCACTTGCCCTCCTCTGTGTTGTAGACCTCCACAGCTTTGAGAGGGTGCTGTTCCTTGCCTACGCCTCCCACCACGAGAAGCTGCTTGCCTAACACTGCAACAGCGGCTCCTGCTCTGGCCGTGGGCATCGGGGGCAGGCTCACCCATTGGTCCACCTCTGGGCAGTAGAGCTCCATGCATTTGGTGGCTTGTCCGGTGGCATCACAGCCCCCCAGCATGTATAGCTGACCTCCAACTTCGGCCAGAGAGTGATACACGCGCCCACTTGAGAGGCGTGCCAGGTTCTGCCAGTGGAATTCGTGAGCCGCGGGCACCGTCATTGCCCCGACCTACTACTTCCTTTGTGTCCTAAAGGAACTGATTTGAAAAGCTCATTAGGTCTTTAGGGGTTAGGCTGGACTTGGTACAACCCGGCTGATGTGCTAAAGCTACTTAATGTCCATTATAGCTGATAATAACCATCATATTTAGAGAATTTACTAAACATCTCCAGTTTATGGAAAGTAGGTACAGTAAGAATGTTTATGAAATGCAGGTACAGTAAGCACATGAAAATAAATTTATTCCCATATATTTCTAAACAAATTACCCATCATTTTAAGCCGTACTATAAAAACTACAACATGACGGCATGTTACTACTCATTCACTTCATGTCTCGGTATGACTGAATCATTTCACTACTCAGCCTACTCTTCTGACCCTCTTCAAATGATATTCATGCAGGAGTATTTTTTGCTCCTATTTTTATCTGAGCAGACAGAGAAAAAGAGAGAGAAACAGAGCAAGAGATATAGTGCTCCGCTTGGAACAGCACGGCTGTTGATGCAATCGATTTTTGCACGACCGCTCTGCTGCGGCTCTCCTCAGCTGTGTACACAATTAGCTTGAAGTGGGTTGTTGTAGAACAGCTTAGCATCCCATCAGTAACCAAGCAACCACCTTTCTCTCTCAACCCCCCCCCCCCACCCCCCATCTGTTTCATTCCCTATCTTACACCAAGCAACAACTCCCTTGTTTTTTCCCCCTACTTACAAGGACACCTACAAGGAGAGGCATCAAAGGAATACACTGATTCCACCGAGGCCTTCGTCGAAGCAGCATCGTATGGCATCATGGATTTCTCATTACACTGACACTTCATTTCACCAGAGACCTGCGCTCGGTTAGCATGACACGGCACTGGGTTCTGGCACTCATCAAAGTCAAACCTAATTAATATTGGATGCTGTGTTAAGCTCTAAACCCTACTGTGGCACCAAAACAGCTTCAAAGGACTTGGGTATGTGCTAACACACAAGACAAACGTCCATTTTATAATCCTCCCAACAACACCACTAGTCCGTCGTCTTTCTTCACCTTTTAGGCAGATGGTGGCTCCCTGACTGGATGAATCGCTGAAAGCCTTGATTACCAAATTCGTTTTTGGCAGATGTCTTTGCATCATAAGCCATCTATTTGTACTGTAATAATGATTTGACTGGCTTATTACAGATGGAGTGCTCCAGGTCTCTGGTGATGGAGTGTTAAGTATGTACACTCCTGAAAGTGCTGAGTACTTAATCAAGCTCAATCATGCTTTAAATGAGGTGGGTTCTCTCGCTCATTTTTACTCTCTCCATCACAGGAAGACTTGCTATATTCATTTTCTAATGTCACCCCATGGAGGTCCAATGGCTGACAGGATCTGAAGCTTTTAATATGGTTTTAAACAAAAGTCATTTTAAACCATGGTCTCTTTTCCAATTAACTGTGAAAGTCAAGACAATCGTTTTGGAACCTCTCACAGGACGGCTTATCAATGACGGATAAAATATATAATGTGAACAGTGAAGAATACTTTTTGCAAGGGTATTCTGAGGCATGGCTCGCTCCCCAAGGCCTTCACGTTGAAATCCCAGCCATCCACTCTGGGCTTTTACTATCTCCCTGATCGTTTAAAGGCAAGCTGTCACGTTCCATCCGCCAGGAGACAGCAACATAAAAGCAAGCTCAAGGAAAGAGACATTTCTCTAGACGCCTTTTCTCGCCTCCCCATGAATGATGCAGAGGTGGGTTGCCATAGAAACAATAGAAGAAGATGCAGAGGTCTCATTTTTTTTTACCCATTCTTTCTTTGAAATAGAAGGCATGGATAGTTTACTTTTAATAATAGTTTAACAAATAAATAAGCACCACTTCTTTTGTTTTTTTCCCTCTCCTTCATCCCGTGGAATGCGTTTTCTAGTTAACGAAGCAAGTGGCTTTCTTCTGGCATGCCTCGCAAAGCACATTAATTCTCCAATCTGTAACTGATTTGCTTCGCTACTTCTCTCCCTGTCTTTTTTTAATTAACTGCTTGAACAGCTTGAGATCAACTGTAGGCCTATAAGCGCCCACGGACGTCATTTACAATCCACGTGCTCCGCTTTCAAACTTTCAATTAGTTAGTCTCTCTCTTTTCTCTTTAACTTAGAACTAACTTTGGGACTAATTTCATCCTTTAGTTGAGCTATTAGCTTGGTATGATCCAGTGGGTTTTAGTTGAATGCTGCTTTTGTCATCCTTTCCTCCAGGCCCACGGCGGCACAGCGGGCATTCGTTTTATTGACTTCCATTTAATTAGCATCCCAGTTCTCAAATGCTGCTTACTCTCAAAATCACACATGTGCACTTTCTTTCTCAATCAGCACTGCAGCAGGTTTTATTGGTTTATCTCTGTAGTGTTTATGTGGTTCTGGGGGAATCCTTTTTAGCCTGATGGTTTTCGCAGTATCTGACTTCCATATTTCTTCCATTTTCTGTGCCCTAAATGTCTCCTGTAAATCTGCTCCAGCCTGACATCCCTTATTATAGTGCTGGCTGCTGATGTTGCATCAGTGGAAAACTTGAGGCACTGTACTTTTTTGTACAATTTTATATTAATTCCAGACCTGCCAAACATGAAGAAGGAGACTGTGCAATGTCTCATGTAGGTAAAAACAGCAGTAAACAATAAAAAAACATTTTTCTTTTTACAAATTGCTTGTAAAATGTGCTTTGGAGAAACCATGAAATGGTTCCACAAGGCTTTTTTAAATTACTAATTATCATTAGGCTACCATTAAGATTAAATGTTCACAGTAGACCTATTTATTGTTTTGGTTCAAATTTTTTGTCTATTTTCTATGATTCTGAACATTTTTGGCCCAAAACTCTCTGTATAATCCTTAATAAAATCATTAAATGTTGATAATTACAGTTCCCTCTGAAAGTATTGGAAAGGCTACATAATTCTTTTGTTTTTGCTACACACTGAAGACAATTGGGATTAAGATCAAAAGATGAATATGACATAATAGATTAGAATCTCAACTTTCATTTCCAGACATTTACATCTAGACGTGTTAATATTTAGGTGAGCAAAATTATTGGAACAGAGAGTCTTAAAGTTAATTAAATGACACTTTATAGTTGGTTGCATATCCCTTGCTTGCAATAACGCTGATGCTTTTCCAACAGCTCTCTCAGTTGTTGTTTGTTTTTAGGGATTTCTCCCTTCAGTCTCCTCTTCAGGAGGTGAAATGCATGCAATTGTGTTAAGGCCTGGTGATTGACTTGGCCTGTCTAAACCCTTACACTTATTCCCCTGATGAAGTCCTTTGTTTTGTTGGCAGTGTGTTTTGGGTCAGGATTGAATGCATTATTACATAAACTGGCAGACAGAATGTTTCTGTAGATTGCTGAATTAATTCAGCTGCTACCATCATGAGTTACATCATCAGTATATAATTAGTGAGCCCGTTCCAGAAGCAGCCATACAAGCCCGACGCCATGACACTACTTCCACCGTGCTTGACCAATGAGCTTGTATGTTTTGAATCATGGGCAGATACTTTCTTCTCCACACTTTGGTTGTACACTTCAGTTTGATCATTTTTGTGGCTAATCTCTGGTGAATTTCTGACCTTCTGATTTTTACTGCTAATGAGTGGTTTGCATGTGGTATGGCCTCTATATTTCCCTCTTCTTCGAATGGTGGATTGTCACAGCTTCACCCCTACCATTTGGTTGTTGGTAATGTTTTCCTTGGCTGGTCCAATACTTTTGGAGGGGACTGTATATACACTGATGTCTAATGTTAGCTAACTCAAATTTAAACAGACAGATTTTATTTCATATAAATGACCTCAAAACATGCTCTATATCCCTCAAGAGAAAGCAAGGGCACTGACCAAAGCATTACAAATACGAGATATTAAAAAGCCTGCGGGACTTGTAGGGTGTCAACTAATATCAGACATTTCAAAATACCTACGAAGCTGTCATTCCACATTCATGTGTTGACTGGCTCATCTGCTATTTTTAGCATCTGCTACTTTTTGTGGGGGAAAAAATAAAGACTGCTCTTTTTGTGTATTTTTGACTTTTTTTTTAAACTTGTATTCAGACTAGAGCAAGAGTGGATCTCCTATGTAAACGTTAGTAGGTCTGTAATTCACATATGTCACTACTGGCATTTTTTTTATTTACGTGGTCTGTTCAAGAAGGACAGCGCAGATATTCACCACAAACAGTAAAAATGAGCGATTCAGAGTTCTCCGTCAGAGGGTGATGAGTTCTTTGTTTTCATTCTCTGAAGGAAGCAGTGACTTGATTAAGAGGAGCCCATATTCACAGTGAGCTTGACATATTGATTTTCTTGCCACAACACCTGCTAACATGACAGAATATTTGTACCGTACCGAAATGTAATTCTTTTTATTGCAGAAGGATAAATGAACATTCAGCAGAGCATGTGAACTCCGAGACCTACAAATCTCACCTCAGTGTCAGCCTCAGTGATGATCAAATTGGATCTCCACATGCCGAAATTGTGTCATGACCCAATTACACTCAAGATGTTGTCTCAAGTCTGCACCTCCTCCCTGTTCTGCAGAGTGGAGCACTTTGATATCACAGAGCAAAGGATCCTTCTGTGGACGCTTCCGCTAGTTCGGGGTCGGCGACGGCTGTAGCAGAGACGATCATTTCCATAGCAACCCTGAATTCAGCTCACGGGTGCACATACAAATGAGCCTGTGCGCTGTTTGAAATTTCATCACTGTTGTTCTTCTTCATTTTTCTTTGAAGCGTAGGTGCGGTGGGCTATTCTCTGTGCTCGACTACTTTTCAATTTTGCACGGATTGCATGGGTATGATATTAAATATTCACAAGATCACCAGGCAAAAACTCTGTGTGTAGGCGAGACCTTGGGCCGTCTGTTACCAAAACAAACGCAGCTTGCTGAATGCTGGAGACAATTAGGCGACTAGCACTACTCACTCCAAAAAACAAAACAAAAAAAAAAACAACAACAACAAAAAAAACCCAAAAACAACAAAAGAAAAGAAAAAAAAAAAAGGAAAGAGTCTGCAAAGGTTTAATATAAACACAATCCCCTCTAAGCAGGATGAATTAGTATGCATGAGCTCAATATTTCAAGCTAATCGGATGTTTTGCAGGAAGTAAGCCTGTAATTTCTGGAATTTAATTTGGGGACTTTGCTGGTTTGATTAAATGTGCAAACAACATCTGGACAAGTACTAAACAAGGTCTCATTGCTTTTGATATGTAAGATATTTACCTAACCCAAATAGGGTTTGAAATTTTCACTGTATGATAAACAAGTCTAAAAGTAACTCAATTTGATCATACACTATATGACCAAAAGTATGTGGACATTTTATTCAAGTGTACATACTGAACAGCCCATTCCAGATTTAGTCCCACTTTTGCTGTTAGAATAGGGCTTTCCACTAGATTTTGGAGCATGGCTGTGGAGATGTCAAGAGCATTAATGAGGTCAGGTACTGATGTTGGGTGAGGAGATCTGAGGTGTAGTCAGTGTTCCAGTTCATCCCAAAGGTGTTCAGTGGGGTTGAGGTCAGGGCTCTGTGCAGGACACTCCAGTTCTTCCACTCTAACCATAACACACCATGTCTTCATGGAGCTGGCTTTTTTCACAAGGGCATTGTCACGCTGGAACAGGTTTGGGCCTCTTAGTTCCAGGGAAGGGAAATTGTAATGCTACAGCATACAAAGGCACATTCTGTACAATCATGTGCGAACTTTGTGGCAAACATTTGAGGAAGAACCACATATGGACATGGATCCACAAACTTTTGACTATATATTATTTATCAGAATGATTTAAAAAGAAAAAAGTTCTTATTGTCAGCATTTATCACGTTGTTGTTATAAGCTGAAACTGTTCCTGTGTCTTCTGTGTTTTGGATAGCCGCTGTGTATCATAAAGTATACGCTCAGAGCGGCTGCAGAGGTAGCAATGCAACGTGTTTACAACAGTAAAAGATTACTCAGCCGAAGGAGTGCGGTCTCGTCCCCTGTGCTGAGAAATGGAGGCTGCTGCGGTGTGATTTAGGACGGGTCCAGCAGATTTAACATCGGAGTACACTAGTCCGAGTCATACCTCAAAAATACACCAAAACAGCAATCTTTTCCTCCCCAGTAAACCGGGACATGAGCCACAGATGAATCTGGAATGATTTGTTACATTTTTAAGTTTTTGAACTTTCCAAGACTAATCAACACTTCCTGAAAACCCCACTCCTTAATTAAATCTCACAAATTAATTTAAATCTTGAATTTATTTACGTGAAAAAGAAAATCTTTCAGTGTATGTTTGACCTCGCAAACAAAAAGTCAACTTTAAGGGAACTGTCCAATCCCACGCCATGACTAACTGTAGCACTGCGACAAGCCTTAAGTCAAAATATGGCTTTAGAATTATGAATAAATTCTCAATATGCAAGGGTAGGGTAATACTAGATTTAAAGAAGGACCTTCTCTTTGATTGCTAATAAGTATCAAACAAAATGCTCCTGCAAAAATGCCCTTCATCAGCGAGCGCTCAATTCAATTATAAAGGTTTTACGGTGCTGTTAGAATAGAAATGCCAAAAAATAATGAGAAGAAAAGTAAGTAGATGGAGAGCGCGTTCAGGAAGATTACAGCTGGGAGCCAGGGATAAGTCTCTTTAAAGTGCAAGCCCAAAAGGCCTTACGTCTAATTGCAATGAAAATGCCTTTGTAAGACAGGAATGAGTCTCAAGTCCCACACATCCTACTACTACTGTATATTCCTGTGCGATTATTTTTAGAGACTACCGCAGTGGAGCTTAACTTCTAAAACTTGGCAGACAGTGATGTGGCTGTGCCAGAGAGTGAACATTTTGAGACTGTGGACATATGCTGTGCATCAATTTCAGTCCCAAAAGCTTCAGAATGCTTCATGATGGCTCAGGTAGGATGTTGTGTTTATATGCATGTACGCAGAACTGAGCTCAGGTTTATTTATTTATTAAATAATTTCAAACACTATATTCATCAAATCAATAAATTGTACTGATAGACAAGCCTCAGACGGCTATGCTAACCTCTAATGATCATTCAAGTCCTTGAGTGTTTTGGGCTGTGATTCCTATCATCCAGAGGATTTTTACAATCACGAGTGCACTTTCACTGTCCATTCTCACTTTCTAGAAAAAAGTCACTAATGATGCTTTAATTTTTAAACAGCAGGATTACTAAACTAAACTTTGTAAAGGCTTGGTTAAATACATTTCCTTTGAATTTGAAGACAATTTGAAGAGGTTGTTTTGTTGTGCTTCACATTACCACTTTTGACTTACACATATGCTTCTTTGTCCAATGAACCATGTTGTTATTGTAGCTGACTTGCTTTGAAACCGTACTGTATGCTTGCTAATCATCATAGTAGACTGTAAATAAAACTAATAATCTATAAAAACTGTGCTAACTCCATCCTTTCTGAGCTGATCTCTAGTTCCATGAGCTATAGGTATACCTTCAGCTATATAATTTAGATAAATGCATATGATTGACGGCAAATGGTTCGTTTTTAGTCTTGTTCAGATCAGTCTAGAGTATCACCGCTGTGTTCGTTTTTCTGCTTTATACCACAGCGAAACTGAATTCTTGAATATGATTGGCCGAGAGTCAGACAGTAGTTCGGGCTGTAACAAGAACGACAGGTTAATATTAAAGCACTTGTTCTAATGAGTTATTGTTTCTATAGTAACTGCTCATACACAGGGACTTGAACAGCAGACTATCCGATAATCTAAGACTAATAATAAACGGATTAAAAAAACTTTATTCTTTAACAAAGTAAAACGTAAAAATGTATAATCATCGACGGAGTTTAAAAAAATTGTACAAATGCTATCCCCATCCTTAACCCTAACCTATACCTTTAGGTGTGAGATCGTGTTGGTTCATTTTGCTAGTTTGAAGACTTATATCAGAAGGCATTTGGATATAATTTCAATAACTGGGTGTCCGTTGCGGTTTTGCATAAAACGAAATTTTAATTTTTTTTGCCAAAACACTACTGCGACCGGACTGTCTTTCCACTGAGTGATGTTTTGCGATTAAAGCTGGGTTTTCTCCTCTTGTGATAGCTCTTAAAGAGCACTCATTTTTCAGAAACGTAGCATCATCGTCGGCTCGTCATGTCATGACGTGACTGACTTAAATGCGTAAGTGTGTTTCCGTTTCAGTTTTGCGAAATACCGATTTATCGAATCGTCTAAAAAAGCCCCACCTCTTGTGAGCGTAAAAACCTTTGTGATATTTGATAGTTTTTTGAAATTCAAAGTTTCCATTACTCGTCTTTTTAATTAAGCAGGTTAATTGGAATCATGGCTAATGACCAATAAGTGACAGCGATCTATGCTAAATTACCCCTAGGTAGGTGAAATGTTTGTGTATGAATGTGTGTGCAAGGTCCATTGTAGCTATAAACGGTTAAAAAGCATGATCGTCTTTCAGTTCTTACTAGTAAGGCTTGAACCTTTGTCGGAAGAGAATCAGGAGCCATTGCGATGGAACAGAAGAGACGCAATACTCATCACTTAACTGCAGCTATAAATAAAGCTCTTAATGAACACCGTAGATATCGTTTTACCCACAGATCCATGACTTCAATGTCGTGAGCTCCATATAATAAAGTGAATGCTATTGCTATGTAGATTTCCATCTACATCCCAATCCTCTGTAGGATGACTGAAACGGAAAATGATGCTTCCAGTTTCTGGAAAATTCTCAAAGAGAATAAATCACAGCAGTCTGCTTGCAAAGTAGGGTAACCTTTAACAGCCATTTATCAGTTGTATTTCAATGAGCAAGGCGGGCTGTGATTGGCAGCATAAAGAGGCAATGACCTTTCAGCTGGAATAATGTGATACAAAGGCATCATTACCAAAAGTTTTGACACACTGAACCTGGCACTGAATTCTGAACTTGATTTGGGATGTAGCCTGTCAAATTTATGCTGCAGACGATGTTTAATAGCCTACTTACCCATAAACTGGATGTATATACAGCTTATATTCGTTTACTTGGAATAAACAAAGATATCACAGCACATTTTACCTCACAAAAATGCGTTTTTGTGTTGTAGCAATCGGCTAGCATGACGGAAGCCGTCGGTTAGCATCATGAAGCGAGTGTTTAAAGACGAAAAAAAAGTGAGCACCTTATACCGAACCGTTCGAGTAAATGTTCAGAATCATTCGAAACATCACTGGACTGTGGTAAGCGATAACAGAGAAGCACAATAATACCGGGAAAAAATCGTATTTCATGGAATAATGTTATCACTTACTTTTTTTTAAAAACGTAACGGCTTCCTCTGCTTCCCCTCACGCGCCTCGCTTTTCCTTCGCGGCTGCACGCGCGCGGAACCAAGCGTCTGTCAGTGCGCGCGAGAGGCGCACGCGTCTTCTCTTTCTTTCCCGCCCAGAGCTCTCCCCGCATTCTTCATGGCTGCGCCTTCTCGAGCCGCATACTACAGCACTACTGTCAAAATAGTACGCATGCGGAGGTTAATACTTAATACGTACTACATTTCCGTACTATTCAGTACTGTAGTAAGCGGCGTCTAATCGAAACGGCATACTTGTATACTTCGAAGTGTACATTGTGTATTAGATACTATTCCCGGTAGTAAGCTAGTATATTAGTATGTTAGTAGTACTATGCTTGTAGGATTAGTGACTATGTAGATTTTAGGCATCAAAATTGAGAAAAAAACTATGACTCGCATCTATATATAATATTCCACAATGTTGAATGTATACTACAACAGTTGCTAATTTTTAATCTCACTTAGGTTTTTCTTCAAGAAACTGTTCAGACTCAGAAGTTGAGTTAAATATTTTGGTCGCTCTCTTTCTCTTTACCCTCATCCCCTTTTTTCTCATTTCATCATTTTTTTCCTGATTACTGACATTAAAGTAGATCATCTAGCACTGCTAAGATCACATAATGTTACTGCTATCCGCTAATGTCACAGAGATCAGCTAACATTATCGTGATCAGTTTACGTTACCACAATCAAGCACCTGATGTTATCACCTAATGTTACTGTGAGCTACTAAGATCGACTAGCATTACTGCAAACAGCTAATGTCACTGTGATCACTTAACATTACTGCGATCACCTGACCTTAATGTGATTGGCTAAAGTTATACCGATCAGCTAACATTACTAAAATCAGATAACTTTACTAATTCTCTAATGATCAAATAATGTTACTGCAACCACCTAATGCTAATGCTAACATTACTGAGATCAGCTACTGTAACACTGATCATCTAGCATTATTGTGATTACATCACTTTACTGTGATCATCTAACGCTACTGCAATCAGCTAACATTTCTGTGATGAGCTAACCTTACTGCAACCAGCTAACATCTTTATTATCACCTAATGCTACCTCAATCAGCTAACGTTACTACAATCATCTAAAGTTATTGGGATAGGCTAATGTTATCGAACAGTGAACTGTGTTCAGTTAACGTTAATGTGATTACCTAAAGTTACTGTGATCACATAATGTTATCGTGATCAGCTAACCAGTCACCTGTTGTTACTGCAACTAGTAAGCTGACATCTCTAGCAACATTAGAAGTAGTTTGCGTAGTCCAAACCACCGACTGCCGACATTTACTGTATATCATTCTGTATATTCTTGCATAAACATTTTACATAAAACCTAGGTCAGATGTGGGGTGCATATCTTTTAATAAGAGTCTGGGTAAAATCTGGAATTTTAGCATCTTGTGAGAGTTAAACATAATGGGTGATTAAATCTGGCAAACCAAATCACAACATGTCCTCCTCAGCTGCTCAAATGAGAACCATAGTCTGGATAGTAGGCTACGTTGTGCATAGTAAACTACAAACAACTGGGAATAAGCTACATGGGATGGAAAAAAACAAAACCTTCTGAAACTTTTGATGCTGTCTTCATAGCTAATTACGGCCATGTGCAAAATGATTATTTGTTATATTGTGTGATCATTATTTCAATTCAGTTGAATGAGCTTTATTAGCATCAGCATTACAGTAGTTACAATATTGCTATAGCATTGAAATAACAAATGTTAAGCGCAGTTGCTGTTACCTCAGAATTACCTCAGACTGCTCTATTTTTGTTTTTCACTTACTGTGACTCAAAATGTCTTAACTTCTAATAGTTCGAGCCAAATATGATGCAATAAGCTGACAGAAATGGGTTTTAAGGCAGTAAAACACTCAGCAGTACTTTGCGAAGGTTAATTAATTAGTTCTTTCATCTTTAGCAACCATTTTATTTTGGTCAGGGTGGTGGTGGATCCCATGAATGCTGGGTGTGAGGTGAGAATCCAACCTTGATGAGATGCCAGTCTATCACAAACACATTCACACTCTTGTTCACAGCTATGGGGCAATTTAACATAACCAATCCACCTACAGAGTATGTGGTTGGGACATCAATGTTTTCTTTTTCAACAAAAATGGGTCACATTTAAAATATTCATGCCAGACTTTTATCACAGGCACTCAGATATTCATTTTTAAAATGCTCCAGGGAGTCACGCATTGCTGTTTTCTTTTAAAATATAACAGTACCTATTTTGAAGAAACAGTTTAATTAAAAAAAGTGACACTTTATCAAGGGACGTGTTCACATTTAGGTTCATAAGTATTTGGACAGCGACACAAGTTTCGTATTTTTGCCTCTGTATATCACCACAATGGATTACAAATAAAGCCACCAAGATGTCATTGAAGTGTAGAAATTTAGCTTTAATTCAAGAGGTTTATCAAAAATATTGCATTAAACAATGAGGAATTACAGCCATTTTTACACATTCCCTCAATTTTAACAAGCTCAATAATAATTGGAAATTTGACTGATAAGCAGTTTCATAGACAGTTATGGTCTGTTTGCTCATTATTTTGGATATAAAAGGTCTGGAGATGATTCCAAGTGTTAAATTTGCATTTGGAGGCTGTTCATGGGAACTCAGTCCTAAGAGGTGTCAAAACCATTGAAGAAGGCCATCATTAGACTGAAAAAACAAAACAGACCTATCAAAAAGATAGCACAAAGTTTAGGAGTGGCCAAATCAAGAATTTTGTACTTTCTTAAAAAGAACGAATGCACTGATTAGCTCCAATGCCAAAAGGCCTGGAAGACCACAGAAAACAACTAAAGTGGATGATTATAGAGTTCTTTCCTTGGTGGAGAAAAACCCATTTTCAAATATCTAGCCAAGTCAAGAACACACTCAAGGAGGTAGGTGTATCTTTGTAAAAGTCTACAATCAAGAGATGCCTTCATGAATGTAAATAAAGGGGATTTTACCTGAAGATAAAAGCCACTTATAATATAAGGACAGAAAGACCAGATTAGACTTTGCTACGAAGCCTGCGTGCAGGAACAAGATTCTTTGGATAGAGGAGAGAATGGAGAAAGAAAGGAAGAGCTCATGATCCGAAGCATACCACATCATCAGTCAAACATGGTGGACATGGGCATGTGTGGCTGCCAGAAGAACTGGGTCACTGCTGTTTATTGATGATGTGACTGCTGATAGAAGTAACAGGATGAATTCTGGAGTACATAGAGCTATACGCTTTGCTCAGATTCAGTCAAATTCTGCAAAACTGATGGCGAATAAAAAGTACAGATGGATAATGACCCAAAGCATGCGACAAAAGCAACCCAAAAGCTTCTTAAAGCAAAGAAACGGAATGTTCTTAATTCGCAGAGAGAGCCAACCCAATTAAGCATGCTTTTCCCTAACTGAAAACAAAACTGAATGGAGAAAGCCACACAAACAACAGCAACTAAATGCCGCTGCAGTAAAGGCCTTGCTAAGCATCTTAAGGGAGGAAACTCAGCATTTGGTTTCAAATTCAGGCGGTCATTGTCTGCAAAGGATATGAAGCCAAGAATTATAAATGATATCAATATTTTTGTTAAACACCTTGAATTAAAGCTGAAAATCTACACTTCCATAACAGCTTGACGGCTTTATTTGAAATCCATTGTGGTGTACAGAGGAAAAATAATGAAAATTTGTGTCACTTTTGATAGTGTCACTATCAAAATACTGATGGACCTAAATGTATAAGGCCAGACATCTTTTTTTGACAATTGACCTAAACCTACATGAACATTTAGAAAATTTTATTCCAATAGGCATCATCAGTCATAAAGAATTCATTATGAATTACCCGTTCATTAATATGATAGTGTACAGGGGGCTCATGAGGCACATTTAGCATTCATTCATTCCTGTCTGCTTCAGGGTTTATCAGCTCAGTGCACTGGCCTGCAGCATAGCCTACATTTGCTTTACTGGCCCACAGTTGTACGTCTTTACTTTATGCCACTGGAGAGCTAACCTGCATGTATGTGTGGAATAGTTATTACACAAAAGGCCTAAATCAAGAACGTCTGTCGTCCAACGATGCAAGTATATAACCATCTAAATCTCTATACATCTAAACATCTATATAATCACACTACTTTGTGTTTTAGTATTAGTTTTAGCTAATTAATTATTAGTTTTAGCTAATTAAGTATTTGCTTAAACTTTGATGTAATTGCACTTCAAGGATACATTAAAACAGCATTGAAAAATAGAACAAATAAGGAAACTAGTTTGGCTGGTAGAGGTACATTAACCGTTTCTCTGATAGCTATCACACACACACACAGATTGGGGAGCAGGTGTGACATCCTGATGCTGTCATCCACCAGTTCCCAGTTTCCCATGGAGGCACCTAAGCATCAATTTAGAATTAATTCAATGCAGAGGCAGTGTTTTCCAGGCACAAAAACAACACATTCACAAGGCTGAAAGCGACTGTCTAACCCTGGCAAAGTTTAAAGCATGAATGGCATCGTTTTATGTCTGCAACTTTGATCACTGAAGCAAGCGAGAGCGACGTCAGTCATCAGCCAACGTAGTGCCTAATCCCATTTACCTATAATCCATTTCCCACTAGTGAACTGAGAAATGGAGAGGGGTTTTCATAAAATGTACGGTTTGGTTGAATAAGAGACTTAACTAAAATTACATATTCATCACAACAGTGGTCACAACAACTGCTCAGAATAGAAACACATAAAAATATTTTAAGGATTCAAATAAATGATAATCAAGGGTGGACAAATCACCAGCTCCTTATTGACTTCAGTTTTGTAGCTATGTTAAAACATGACTACTTCTTTCAAATCCCACCACATGCGACGCTACATACATCGGCAAGGCTACATTTGTACTTACCATAGAATGATTTTAACTTTAATTAGCGTGTACAAATGACGAATGGCCTTTTCAGGATCAGAGAAGTGCAAGCTGTCATATAACTCTCCTGCTTACTACACATACTCACTTCATGGTTAAGCATATCTCGAGAAAATAAACACTTGAATAATATCTTTTTCCTTTTTTCCTTTTTTTGTTTTACGTGAGATGTGAAGACAAATCATCACAGCTTACAGCCAAAAAATCATATCCTAGTTTGTTTCCCTTTGTCTATATTAAATCCCTTACCTAGCTAACTAGCTCACCATATGTTATTACATTAGCTATTACTTTTTAGCCTATAGTCAGTTTCCAAGCAACCAAAACATGGGACTGGACAGCACACTGAAGATTTTATTTGCCTTGCTAGTTTATTAAATTTATAATAATATTTCTCTCAGAGCAGCCACACTTATTGTAAATAATCTGATACTGGTAAAACTCTGGGTCTGCACCCATCAATAATCAAATTTCTTTCTAAATATAGTGTATATCCCTCAACATTTGCTTTATAACGCAATCAAGAAGGATTCAAAGTTGCTAACCATGCTATATATATATATATATATATATATATATTTTCAAATAGCCTTTCTTTACTGGTAAATATTTATCCTGTGTTATTTGTGGTTGCACATTGCATATAATGCTGTCCTTCTTTAATCTGTTATGTTCGTGCACCCACGCAGATGTAAATTTAAGATTTAAGATATCCTGCTGTGTGCTGTTTACATTACTTCAATATTTTGTTGAGCACACTGGTGAAAGCAGATAATAACGGTATTATTATTGTGTATTTAAATGCTCCCACAGAGCTGTCTTGTTTTTTTCTCACCTTGCAATAGGAAAGGTTTGGGCATGTCCTTGAATTGCATGTGAGATTTACAGCATAAGAAGTACAAGGCATTGGGTTAAAAAACAAGAACATTTCCTTCATTCTTATGCAGAAAAAATGTTATTGTTGATTAGATCTGATTGAACATGTCACAGATGGCAGGAAATATAAATAAATTAAGGAATATGAAAATTGTGTAAATATTACTGCTGGAAAGAAAAGAATATTAATCATGCTTGTGACAGTAGTAGACATTAGTAGTTAGGGCAAAACACTACTTGTAGAAATTAAAATTTTTCTTATGTCAGTCATTTATATAAATATTTTTTTGCATAGGTTGCATCTATAACATGTCCACTCTTAAACTGTAGCAACAAAATATCAAACCCCATCACAAATATGCTTATTTTACTGTTTTTGTACACTCACAACCACCACATTATTTGAAAGTTAGCCATTTTAAAGTAACTCCGCCCACTTCACAATCGCATCATGTCACCTAAACCTAAAAATCTTATTTCTCATATTCTAACATAAATATGAAGTCATGTGACATATAAACTATACTATAAACTTACTTTTTTTTAAACATTTTAAAAGTTTCTAGATGAACTTCATTCATGAAATTGGATGTTTCTATCCCAAATTAGAAATTTAACTATAGACCAATTTCCCAAAATGGTCATTATTGTTGGACTGAGATCTTATATTGATAGAAAACATAAAAAAAAATTTTTTTTAAACATACTGATTAGAAACCATTTTTATAACAGAACATATTGTTTTCTTGATTAAAAGATAATTTTCCAGTAAGCTGTTTTGTGAAAGTCTTTCTTTTGAGAGTGTTTTCACAGTTAACATTTGAAATTTAACATTATCCACTGGCAAAAAAAATTATTATGATATGTATTTTTTAAGGCAATTTAGCAAGTAGAAATATCTTAAATATATAGTCAAATTTATGTAGAATTTCCTATTATATGACTATTAAATCTATATTGTCAAGCTAGAAATAGTATTGTTTTATTGTAAGATGACAAATTTAAGCATTTATTTCTAGAAGTAAGCAAATTTATCTGCCAGTCCAATAAGAACATCTAAAAATTGGTTTAACAATCTTGTATTTGTTTTTCTTATCATAGGAAACACTAGATAAATCTGACCATATTCCAGATTTTTCCATTTGCTAAAATAGATTTTAAAAATATTTTAATATAGTAATATTTTACTGTGAGAAATGTGTAAACCGTTAGTACACAAACATGCTAACTGTGTTTTAGGACTCCCTGCCTGGATGTAAAGTGCTTTGAAAAGTTACACTGCAATTTTCATATTCATGGGCAATGTGTCAAGCTGAGGAGGAAAACTAGAGTTAATTAGAAAACAAAAAGCTTTTCAGTGAAAAACACATTTGACGGAACTTGATTGCCTATTAAAATTTCCAATCACAAAAAATGAACATGCAGAGTAATTAGCCTGCATGGGAGGAAATGGCTAAGAGAGGGCATGGGGTGAGCAATGTGTTTCTATCTGATGATCGCTTTGTTTCAGTTTCATCTTCAGAATCAGCGCTTCATCACTTGATAAATGTTGCCTACTAATTTGTTGTTGATTTAAGCAGCCCTCAAGGGTTTCTTCACTGTGTTTGAGGACGCCAGAATTCCCTCAGTCAATATCTGAGAGTACACCAAGAAGGATTTATGTGATTCACGCAGTAATTGAATTTATTTCCAACAGTAAAATACAGCGGCTCTATACAATCCATTCTCCTGGGTTGTGAAAGGAGGTGTTATTAACGGCTGGCGTTAAACCTACAATATGACTTGCAAACTCATAGTCTGGTTTCTAAACCCCAGCCATGCGCTGTAGGTTTTATGAGATTAGCTTTTTTCTATTTTCTCACAATATCGATCTTCAGCACTTTCTCTGAGTTTGGAAAAGTAGTCCTGTTTCTGTTGGAGACTATGCAAATGATTCATATAGATGACTGTTATGTAAGAAATAAAACACCTGGGGGTATGCAGTTATAGGAGAATAATCAAAAACAGCATGGTGCATTGAAGCAGAGATACTGTCTTTTATCAGCATGAAGTTCATTATTCTCCAGTAATATCATATCCTGAAGTGTTGTATTGCTCTTATACCACAAATTCCAAATGATGGAATTTGGAAACAAAACATGCATTTTTTTTTAATTAAAGACTGACAGGTGTTTATCCATTTATAGTTACATTTATTGTTAAGTGTTACATGGGCAGCACGGTGGTGTAGTGGTTAGCACTGGCGCCTCACAGCAAGAAGGTCCTAGGTCCTGGATCATCCAGGGTGCCTTTCTGTGTGGAGTTTGCATGCGTGGGTTTCCTCCAGGGACTCTGGTTTCCTCCTACGGTCCAAAAACGTGTTAATTAGTTTAATTGGCTACTCTAAATTGCTCATAGGTGTGAGTGTGAATGGTCAGTATGGCGTGTGCCGTGGTGGTGGTCCAAAGCCCGGATGAATTGGGAGGGTTGCGTCGGGAAGGGCGTCCGGCGGAAAAACCCCAGCCAAATCGATGAAGTGGACGACAGATGAGCCACTGTGGCGACGCCAAACAGGGTGTTAAATGTTCATGTTTACATGTGTTACATGTTCATGTTAACTCCTCTGTCCTAAAGATGTTTCTGTTTTTGGGAAATTTTAAGTTTCCAAGCATTAAATGTCTCCTTACCAAAAACTTTACCATGTTAACAATTACACGTTATGTGAAAACACTGAATGAATGAAAGAATACATATATATTTAAATATAACAAAAACAAATTGAAATAGTTCCCATGTGAGTGTTATGATACAAGTGGATGCATTAGCAAAATCTCACATAATTGCTTTTCATGGTCAGGATGGCAGTCGACCCAGAATCCCAGGAATACTGGGCATGAGGTGAAGGTACACCCTGGATGTGATGCTGGTCCATCGAAGGATGTTATAAACTATACGCAATTTAATATAGCCAATTCACCACAGTGGGAATTTTGACAAGGATTAGCTACTTACTGAACATTGAGTTACATTTTAGTCACATTTTAGTCTTTTTGCTTTATTTTGATTTAGTTAAGATTTCGTCAGTTTTAGTCAATGTTTTAGTTTCATGGTTTTCTCAGACACTTTCATGATCCTTGCTCTATAGTGTTAAGACGGTCTATTATGGGAGGTGGATTGCCGTACGTTTTTTTTTTTTTCTGCTTATGTAACTGGTGGTGTTGATGCTAAGTGAAGTTATGTGGAGTTAGCCACGAATCCGTTACTGTTTTGCTAGTTATCGAGTGAAGGCGGCATTTTCCACACTGTGATCGAGATTAGCGCTATTTTCATATAAAGGTGTTACTTGGTTCAGACCAATACTGTGTGTGTGTCCTGACCCATACACCTGTTAGAATCCAGGAGCTTTGTGAAAGCTGACCTACCGAGCCGGATTCCCTCGCTTCCCAATTACAGTTAGGAACGTGAAACAGGGAAGGAAAGGTTCTGTATTGGACATTTTTTCTGGCTGTAAAAATTTCCCTCAGAAGTAAGCTAGGTTGTTCCTCCAAACAGAACAAGCTGTTTTGTGCCATCTTTACTCATCAGGGCATAATAGACAGAGATTTCACCCTAATGTTTGTTGATTTGATGAAACATTGGTCAATGAGAGGGAGGTAAGAGGAAACCAGAGAGCCCTGAGGAAACCTACATGGACACGTGAGAACATGTAAAACACCGCACTTAGACTAAGCTCAGGCAGCAGAGCTAAATGTTACAATACCATGTCATTCTTGGAATAAATTTTAAGACTTTGTGGAACCTGACAATAATAATTACATTTAGTACCATTTACCCAAGCTCCGTGAAAGCCCAGTTTATGTAATTTATTTTAAACTTCCCATTGTCGTATCTCATTAGTAACATAAACAATAGTTACTGAAATGGATATGCAAAACATTCCACTGCTTAGGGATTCTTGTGTTGGCAGGAAGGAGCACACATTTAAGAGATGATAATAAGTCATGTTTATACTTTCCCCTTGTGGTCAAAATGAGTATTGTCCTGAAACAATATAGCACTCAGGCTCTAAATTACACTCTCATAATCATATGCAATAGAATTACTTGGAAAAGGAGATAAATTACAGGTGTAGATTCTAACTAGTACTTGGCATTTTAAAACGGTTCAATCTGCCGGGAGCAAAATGGTGCTTAAGGGTTTAAGTGGGAGATGAGGGACTCTTTCCTTCTCCTGGAAATGCTAATACTGTATATACTCGCCAAGGTGGAGTAAAGAGCCTCAGGATGTGTGCTAGCATGACGTGTTAGCCTCCTGCCTGTAAGACCCACATAAGAGCAGCCAAACCTTCAAAGGACAAGAAACCAGGCTCAACTAAAGGCAAACAGAAGAACGCATGAACGATGATGACCTTTGCTGGTTAGATGGTAAATCAATAGTGAGCGATGTTTGCCAGTCACACTAATAGTTGACTGATGGTGTTACAAAAGCTCTAACAAAAGACCTTGTTTTGCTTATTAGGAGAGGTTGGGAAATTAAGGGTAGCATAAACGTGATGAGGTATTTTTGCATTCTTTTAGAACAATAGCAGCCCTTGAGCTGCGCTTTTGAAAAGAATCCATGAATGGAGGTGCATGAAGGCGCTCGAGAGTACAAAGTGCTCGCGCAATAGAAAAGTGCAGCAAAGAAAAAAAATAAAAAAACTAGTGCAGAAAAGAGCTGAAACATTTGCACTTTACACTGGCATCTATTCTATTTTTTAAGCAACAAGAAATGAAAAATGACTTGTTTTTCTTGTTCTGTATCCTCTCTGCTTCATGTTGTTTGTATGCCAAGCTACCCGTCGTGTTTCCTGCTATATTTTACAGTGATGTAGCATTTGTGCAAATGACAAAAATTGTTGTAATGAGTGTTCTGGGTCCTCAGTTGGCTCTGTTAAATAAAGGAAGATACTGACGTATAACCCTTATCTAAGACGCACCTGTCTCATACCCACCCAGCTCTCACGAGGCCAAACTATTTCCAGGTTGCGTTTCATCTTTCTCTTGCAGCAGCTGAGATTTTTTTTTTCACCAATTAAGGTGATAAAGACAACAGCTTGCCATATTTTTCTCCGCTGAGACACTGGAAAAGTGGGGCAGAGAGATCGGGAGGGTGGAACCCATGAGAGTCCAGAATGATGAATAATGCTGTAACTTTACAGGGCAGCGTCGGGCTACATCATGACACACTGACCTTTTTAAAATGCTCACTTGTAATTCATTGGGATAAAATCCCAATTTGCACCTTAATGCTATATTGTAATATGTTCTCATTGTTAAATGTCTCCTTGTGAGCAGGAGCGCACTCCCTTCCTGCCGCTGCCATCCTACAGTGAGAGCTTAATTAAGTAGAATATTTAAGAGCTACTAAGAGATACTTTGTGTAGTGTGTTATGTGTTGTGTATATTGTGAAACCTTTGCTTGGTTTGATTACTACTATTTTACACCATCACAAATAACCAACGACAGATGAAGTAGAGTTGCTAAAGTGGAGACGTTACCACCACTGAAAAGCCTTATTTTCCATCAACAGTATTTCCTAGAGGTTTTTATTCAACCTCTTATACAACAGCAAGTTGGCAACAATTACAATTTTGCATTCATTAAAGAAGGACGTATACTTTTTATCCTTTTACAGCTACATTTAGTGTTGTGGATCATCTTGGAGACAAGTTAGTTGTTGTTATCACTTATATTATAGCAGCTATGAACACTGTTTTCTCACCAGCCTCTCATTTTCCGCTCATTTGAAGTCACACAAAAACCCTGTAGCTTGCCATGTCATAAAGCTCTTCTAAAGATTTTCCATGTTGGGAAATTTACTGACTGTTACGAAGCACTGACACTGGAGACTTATTCCAGAAAGGTTACATAAACATATCAACGCTTCCCTATATTAAGGATTATCCATGTTTCTTCAATCATTTTATAAGGAGTCCATGATAGGGATCTGCCATTACAGAAAATTAATCAACACCTTCTGACCAATCAGAAGTAAGAATATATAAGAATATATAAAAATATATTAGAAGTTACACAGGCTGCATCCAATACAAACTACAGGGACGTCTTCTTCATCTTCTTCAACTTCTTCTTTAAGGGTCCAAGCACCAAAGATGTCCTATTGTTTTTAATAGGATTCTTCTTCTTCTTCTTATTCTTCTTCTTCTTCTTCAGGGGTTCAACCACCAAAGGCGATTTTCCAATTTTCCAGACCATGGTTGATCTATATTCCAGTGTTTTGTCTTTAAGTCTTGGCTTAATTTGTATTCTAACATTAAAATCCTCTCAAAATTTTTCTCCTCCTTATTATTATTATATTATGGATTATCCAAAACACACCACTGTTTACTATAATAGTTCATTCTTCTAGATTTTTGTTAGGATAGCTAGAAACCATTTGTATGTCTGCTGTACTCATTATTCTGTTGTCAAGTTGTCAAGTTTTACCCTTGGCATACTTGATATGCTATATTCAGAATGATCATACAATAAATTGGACAATAGATACTGTTGTTCAGTTGGCTATATATAATTTCAGATACACTGGTATTGATAAAAATGACATGCATCAACCCACTTTTGATGTAATCTCATTCCATTGAATACAGTGCCATGCTTCAGTTAGCCACAAAGTAAACGCTCGCCTCAGATACTCGTCATGATTAGTCACAAATGTACATTTACATTCCAAAGACAGAGCCAGCATGAAAGCCACATCATTAGCACCAATTATTCTAGATAAACAAGAATAAAGGCTTGGAGTACATGCTGCAATCACATGCAGTCAGGGCTCATTAGGGTAGCATGGCAGCTTTACCCGGAGCCGTGAAGCATCCTCCACTCATTAGGTCAGGAGAAGAAGTAATCCGGAGTCGCGATGCACTTGACGTCCCACTAGTCCCTTGCTATGGCAGGCAAAAGGGTTGCGTAAAGCAAATACATGAAATGTGGCTTGTCATTCATTCCCTGCTGTCTGTTTTTTGACCTACATTTCCTGTCACACAAATTGCCAGTGCTACTATTGCTACATGAAGTGTGAGATCGAATGTGGGTGGGGAAAAAAAAAGGATCTCGAGGCAGTCTTGTTGGAGCTGACTGCAGCTTTTCCTCACAGCTGTAGGAGTGCAAACATTCAGGTAAAGGTGAGTAACGATTCTGACAGGTCCAGAAACAGGAGACGAGTGAGAGACGAAAAGCCGAGAAGCTCTTCTAACTGACTTCGAGGAGCCACAGTAGAAGAAAGGACTGCACTGAATTACTGAATGAAGATTTAATGGTGTTTTCATGCTTGACTGAATACTCGGGTCATTACGGGAAGTTTGTTTTCAAATTGATAAATTTCTTCCAAATTGGTGGTTGATTAGAAATTCTGTCTAATACAAAAACTGCAAAATGCAAGCTATTTAATGGGTGAATTGCTAAAATAATCTCTGGGTGCACTGGACTCTGTACAAAAATGGGGATAAAGCAGCCACTGACATACTGAGTATATTATTCTACCTAGCAAACTTTAAAAAAAATTAAGATTTTACAAAATTCCGTTTTTTTCTATTCTGTTTTCTAATCAAATATAACTGTTTAAATGTTAACAGGGATGTTTAATAAACCTTTATGGAAGGCATCTCCAGTTTATGCTTTGTTGTTTTCCAGTAACATCAAAACATCACATTTATTTCTGTCTTTTTAACATCAGGAGAGAGAAAAACGAGAGGCTATTGAGGGAAAGAATGGTCACAGCTGCTCTAACATAAGTGAAAACAGGAGCTAATTTTTTTTGACAGATGTTCAACAATGTTCTTTAACAACTAATTTGAATTGTATTTGTATGCATATTGCTGTCTTATAAGAGCAATAAACCAACGCAGGATATTTTTGCTTTAATCATTAACCAAAAGTTGAGCCCTGCAGATATGCGCCTTCCTTTATTGTTCTTGTTAATGTTGATTTAATTAGTGTTTAGTGTAATTAATGTTTTACTACTTTTGCATGTCACTAATTAGAAGGTCTAGTAACATCCAGTAACAACAAACTCAACCAGCCTCCCTCAGATTGCTCTTATGCGCTCATGGTTCATATCCAAGAATGAGGCTAGTAGGTGGACCAAAGATTGGGTACCACGGCTGAGTTCAAAGCCAGCGTTCACAGCATTCTCTATTCAAACTTCGGAGCCCTCGAGGGGACATTGGGGCAAAAAGGGACATTGGGGGAAAAAAGTAGGGGGAAAAATGGGTTGAATTCTTTAGCAACCAATTGCAATATTCTGGACAGCTACACGGGTACCAGTGTTGTGCACTAAAATGCCCCCCTGCCATGGTTTGCCCCCCTCTATGTAATTGCACATTTTTTCCTTTTTTTTTTTTTTGCCTTAAGCTGACAAAAAACTCACATCACTCATTTATCATGATATTTTACAATCAAACCTTAAGTTAAAATTACAACTTCCTCAGAAACGTTGCAAATGTGACAGTAACAACATTTTCATTCAAACACAATAGTAATGATTTGGTACAGTCACCTTCAGTCAGGAGAAAGGACGTTTTTCAGACATTGTTGAATTTATTTTGTTGAAAAATGTTTGCTATTCTGTCTTCTTTTCCAGTCAAACACAAAAAATAATCAAAAGTCACCTAAATTTGACTACTCACTGTAAACCCCGTTTATACAACACAGTTAAAAAGCATTACTTTCACAAGATGCGAAGCCATGACGTCACCCCACCCCTCATCTACTACCTAAAATACAGATCTCTTTGCATTCGTATGATTCGTTGTGGGACCTCTCTTGAACGCAAGAACTATTTTAAATCCTCCTCCATGGCTCTCCTACGGAGCTGTCCAGAGTGTTGCAGTTAGTTGCTAATGAATTCAACCAGGACTGCGGGGCTTTGCAAAAAGTGTATCCTCTTGCGTCTCTCACAGTCCCGAACTAAGCTAGAAGTACATTGACCAGAATGAAAAACTTTGGTGTTTTGCAAAATCTTGCAAAACTACCTTTTTTTTTCTTCAAGGGCTCTATACCAAACATACTTGAATCAAAGAAATAAGTGCGTGTCAAATGTCATTCCTCTTTATAGCTTATAAACATTGGAATGAAATGCTATTTCCACAGGACCATGGTGAAACACATAACAGTACAGTGGCACAGTGGTGATATATGTGCACTGGTAGCTCATGGGAGGATTTGATTAGTCCAGGTGAGTGCTGAAAGGCTGCAGGGAGTAGAGTATTCCGACTGTCTCAGGGGAGAAGCCAAAGAACCGGTGTTTGGTGATGGTAGCATGGATGCTCCGGTATCTTCTTCCAGATGGAAAGATGGTGAAAAGTCAATGAAAGGGGAGGGAGGGGCTGTCCACAATGTTGGTGGGCTTGCAGATGCTGTACTTGTTGAAGGAGGCAATGGTGGGTAGAGAGACCTTGAGGATCTTCTCAGCTGTCCTTACAATTTGATGTACAGTATTATGGTCTGAAGCTGTGCAATTTTCATACCAGACAGTGAGACAGCTGGTCAGCATGCTCTCTATTGTCCTTCTGTAGAAGGTGGTCAGTATGGGAGATGTGAGGTTAGCTCTCTTCAAACTCCACAGGAAGTGAAGGCACTGGTGGGCTTTCTTGGCTAGGCAGGTGGTGTTGAGAGGCCAGCAGAGGTGTTCTCCTGTGAGGTGATGTGCATACTAAGAAACTTGGAGCGTTTGACTCTCCAAAGTTGTTCCATTGAAGTGCAGGGGTCGGTAGCCCAGTTGGGTCCTCCTGAAATCAACAATTAACTCTTTGGTCTTAAGAACCTTAAGAAATAGATTGTTGTCTCTGCACCATTCTGCGAGCTGCTCCACCTCCTCACTGTATGCTGACTCATCAATGTTGCTAATAAGACCCACAACTGTAGTACCATCAGCAAATTTGATAATGTGATTATGTGAGTGGACTGAGCACGCAGCCTTGGGGAGTACTGGTGTTCACTGTAGTGGTGCGGAAGGTGGTGTTCCAAATCCTGATGGATTGGAGACTCCCATTTAGAAAGTCCAGGATCCAGTTGCAGAGGGAGTTAGTTGAGCCAAGCAGGATCAGCTATCCTATCAGTTTCTCTAGCATGATTGGGATGATTGTGTTGAAAAACTAAAAACAACTTAAGTAAGCTAGTGATTGTGAAAGCATTGCATTCCTCAAGCAATGGTCCTTTACTCAATACGACTGTATACACATCACTGATAAGCCATTACAGGGTTATTGCCGAAGCCTGTCCCAGTTCCTCTTGGTGCATAAATTCCCTGAAATGAGAAAATGAATAACTCAAGCTCTGCTAGAATGCCCTGATCGTGGGGTTATCTCCATACTATCTCAGAAGGTCTCCCATTAAAATGTGCATTAATACACAGGCGACGCTGCAACAGAAGTATCCTTGATGGCTTTGGCGAGCTCACATGAAACAATTATGAGCTGCTTTATTACTTTGCAATGCACTTTATGATTCCCACAGAGGTCCTAAGGAGCTTGCAGATGAGTAGAGATGAAAGGTGCCTCCTACCCTCTCTCTCTCTCTCTCTCTCTCTCTATCTCTCTCTCTCTCTCGCTCTCTCTCTTGCCTATAATAGCTCATCCAGGGACCAAGATGCATTGTTTAAAATAAAACAGCTATTAGAGGCTAGATGCTCGAGTGAGATATCGCTGTACACAAATAGGCCATTTTGCCATAACTAGGACACGCTTGTGGAATAATAACAAGGCCCAGAAATTAACATTTCCGAAGGGGGGAAAACAAGAGCTTGTTGCAGGGACTGTGAGGAAACAGGAAATGCAGCTGAGATCAAAGCAGAATCACCAATCACTGGTAATGGTGATGAACACTTTGTTACTTAAAATATGACCCAGCAATGGGATTCATGTTTCAGCGTCTGGCTTGCCAGCTTCACTGCATCCTCCTTTGGCTGAGGTGCCTATTTTTGTCAGCCAGTTTGTGATTTATATAATTAGTCTCACTAGATTTCCTCCCACACAGTCTATATTTACTCAAAATCAAATTAAAATGGCAACTTGTTTTCTCTGTTTACTTGGGCGGTATACAACAAACATCGCATTTCCATATTTTATTTTATGGAGTCCATGTATTTTCATTGCAGAGTTTGAATACAAACGTGCGCTTCCACTTGCAGATTTATAAATTACATATAAGTTGTATGAAGTTTGCAGTTAGGGAGTTAAGGGGGGGTGTTAGGGTGTCACAAAAGTGAATGAAATCTGATCATGTTTTTTTCTTATTGTTCTTGCTTTCTTAGGAAAGAAATTGTTTTGAAAAGGTGGCGAGTTCAACATCAACCTCGCTCCACCATTTAATGATGATGTTTTGTGCTGTTTTTTAATTAAATAATTAAAAAACATAAAGGGTCATTTATATATAAGAGGAACAGCAAATGACCCAGTATACACCCATGTGGTACTCCTAATCATATCTATGTGCATGGTATAGAGATATTAATGGGAAAGTAAATTTAAAGTAAATATTTTTCTTTCTCTTCTAATAAAAATAATAACAAAAACTGGCATTCAATATTGCAAAGAAGTAAACCACACTAGACATGTTATTCAAACACCGAAATGTCATACAAAGTCACGGTACCATTTTTCCACCTTTTAACACAGTTGGATAAGGGGCTACTGGTTCCTCGATTACATTACAGAAGGGAATAAATTCCAGAGTTAAAATTAAACTAAACGGACCGCAATGTCACACAACCCATTTATTATCCATTTACCCAATTTATAAGCACTAATACAGAAGAAATGATTGTGTGTGTCTTCGAATAAGGTTGGCAAAAAGACACAAGAACAAATATGCCCTCACCCAGGCCTGCAGGTCTGCTGCAATAGAAATGGTTCATTAAGACACTTAAATAGCCAATAGGAATCAATCAGAGTGAAATATAGCACGATTGTGGCATGTAGATGGTGCTGTAAAAAGGATGTCATTACTACAGAATTGCATTGCTGTTATAGCAAAACAAACACTATTTAGGTCCCCGCAAATAGAACGTATAAGAATTATATCATAATTATTTTAACCTAACAGCTGATCACATTTAAAACCCAGGGCATTATTGTCATATTGGTAGTGTTTGCTCATTGTATCATTTGAAATAGCAGCCCACTGCAAATTCCCATTACACATGATGTGATGTGTAACAAATCAGTACATTCAGGTGAATTTGCATTTTAAACTGCTTAGACTTGCTGTCTCTCAATACTTTCTTAGATTCTGGACTGTCATTAATTTTACCACAGATTTCATCCACAGCTCCCTAATATCTCAATTTCTAGACATTTGCTCTGGTTCTTCGCCTTCAGTGACTTTCCTCTTCGCTGTACAAATCTCACAGCCTTCAAAGCTGTCCACTAAAATATAGGCTCCTGTTCTCACGACCCTCTGGATTTCTCTCGATATTGAAGCTTTGTCTTACTCGATTGCTACTTTACGTTCGTGCTCCTGGGATTTCATGTCATTGCAAAAGGCTTCATGCTAGCTGCTAATTTAGTGGTTATATACGTCCCTTTAGTGTTTGTAAAGAAAAAGAGATTCACAACCTGTTGCAAAAAGAATTTATCAAAACTTTTTGCTTAGAAATGAGATTAACAATAGCTGTTATCCACTTATTATTATGGATTAGTACTAGTAGACAGGAAGTGCTATTTGACTAAACTAACCCTTTCAAATGGTGTAACTCTGGAAGATCCTCATGACTTGGCTTCCTGTCAGTGAATAAATGATGGTCTTAGCAGTGGTCTAGCTTGCAATCACAAGACTTACTGTATGTACAGATCTCATAGAAACCCTGTGGATTTCTACTAGAGAGAAGCTAAAGGCATAGAAGTCTTAACGCTCACAAAATTGTTGTTTCATACGTGGTGTTTTACAATTACAATCGAGGAACTTATTCTATAAACTCACTTATTAGCGGAACTAGTCCATTATGGGCAACTTGTTAGTCAGAATGTTACCTGTTTCTTCTTACAATTTAGACAAGCTTTATAACTTTATTAAAGCAATATAATTCAGGGAAGTTAGCTAACTAGTAAGCTAAGCTGGTTGCATATTTAGTTAGAAAACAGCTTCACTGATATGATAGTTAGCTATTTGAAATGGGTGCTGAAAAGACGGCACTCCTCAAACTATTATCCCTCCTAATTTCCTGTAACCACAACTAACCAATCTGCCTGATTCGATAAACTCTGGCTTGCGCTTAAAAATCATGACCAGATGGCTGTATCATGGGTCTATGTTTACCTGACATACCTTATTAATGATTTTAAAAGCTTTTAATGGTCTAAAATCGCCCAGTTGTGCACTCTGTTATTAATCTGACCACAGAATTTAATCAATTTCTTGTACTGAGTTTGCAATATTAACTGAAAATAACAAAGAAAAGAGCTTTTGAAAATAATATTAATACATATTGTAGGGTTTTTAAAAAATTTTTTTACATTCATGGACAAATGATTGCATGTCATATAACACTTTAATCATAAAATAGCTTTGAGTATATTATACTTACATCTGCGTCTTGAATTATCAGCGCATAGAGGAGCGCACAAACAAAATAAAACCTTTAAGACAACAATAAATGAGTATTTCCAAAAAACTAATAATATACAAACAGCGCAATGATATCACGTAATGAAAAAAACATGCTGTTTATTCAAATCTAATCCCTTGACAATGACTTGAGACGTATAAAAAGCTTTTTAACAACACTAATAAAATGTTGAAATAAACTTCATACATAAGAATTTGTGTGTAAAGAAAGAAATACGGCTCTTCTGCATATTGGCTCAGTGACTAATAACACGCCAGTCACTGTTGATTTGTTTTAGAATGGAAACTTTATTGAGATAAATGATCTCTCTCCAGATGTTCTATTAATTATTTTCTCATAATCTTTAACAGGTTTGATTAAAAAAAAAAAGGTGGATGGATACAGTGCTATTCTTTAAACATGAGTTGGAGTCTAGGATATGAGATACAACTAAAAGGAGGGTGTTAGGAAAGCGTTGATAAAAGAAGGAAATATGGGAATATGGAAATATAAATACACTTCTCAAATGACATGTGGACACTTTATAGATAGATGGATGGATGGATGGATAGATAGATAGATCAAATAATACCTAGATAAAATACTAATTTCAATGATAAGGTGAAAAAATTACAATTATTCTCAAACAGGCTCTTTTCTCTTTTTCATGTCAAGACATCAAGCATGTCATCAAGCATGTTTTCACCTTAAAATTGCATAAATCGTCAAATATTGCTAAAAAGAAATGATTTATGCAAAGCTTATGCATGTATTTCAATAGCTCAAATAGGAGTAAATAAAGTGTGACAAAAATATATATATATATATATTTTACAACATTTGTAGTATAAATGTGTTACTTTCTCGAATTCTCTCAGAAAACAGGTGACAAAAAAGACGTGAGCTGATAACAGACTTATTAAGTAAATAACGGTTTTAATATTCAAGATGGATATTTCCATTACACGTGTTGCACGATTATAAAAAGATTTCAAAAATAAACTTTCCACCTTAAGTTTTTTTTTTTTTTGAGTGACACAATGCATTATGCTTGAACTGAATTTGACCAACCGCAAGGCAGGAAGAGAAATCTTCAGACCAGAGAGAAATATTCCAAGTGAAACACGGATGGAGACAGCTGTGAAGGAGCTGACACGTGAAAGTGAAAGATGAAAAGTCTAATGAATGAAGGTGAAAAGCCCCGGTTGTGGCGTGAGAGACAGCCAGTTAGCTATTCACAAGTGCCAGGGTATTGCTAAGGGCCTGAGAACGAGGCAGCAGTGCAGATATAATGTCAGGGCAGCCAGACTGTTGCAAGTGGGTGAGGGGTTGGAGGAGGAGGAGGAGGAGGAAGAGGAGGAGGAAGCCCTCTGGAGAGCGATGAGACTCCCCTCAGGCAAGACACAGAGCAACGTTAGAAAAGATTCAGCCGGAGTTTAAAACCTCAGGAGTTTAGCAAGGCGTTTCAGATCCCACTGCACAGGAAGGGGAATGTTCTAGAAATCCTATGAGTGGAATCCAACAACTTTTTTGGGCTTAGGTTATTGTTCTTGTCATAAATATATATATGTAGGTTTATTCCGGCTGTTATGAAGTGCTTATGTATGTCGAGGCAAGACAAGGCCAATGTATTCATACAGAACATTTTATATACAAGGCAATTCAAGGTGCTATTTAATAAAATATAAGGTGGAGAATCAATATGGAATGTAAGAATAAGCTTTTATAAATCTCTGTAGGTTTATGTCAGCTCTCACACCAGGCTTATGTAGGTTTCATATACCTTTACTTGAAATTATAGCTATTCACTTGATTTAATTTTGGAGAATATGTAGATATAGCGTGTAGCAATAAGCTTTTAGAAATCCTTATATAGGTTTATGTCAAATGTCATCAGAATCAGAATCAGAATCAGCTTTATTGGCCAAGTATATGTACACATACAAGGAATTGGACTCTGGTTTTACCTTGCTTTCTGTGTGGTTATATATAAATATATAAATATATAAATATATATAAAATATATGTACTGTAAGTATACAGCTTTTACAAAGCAACATTTGTGCATGAACAAGAAAAAAAATATATATCTGTATATACAGTACATATCTACATGTATGTAGGAAATGTGCAAAAAAGACCATAGTGCAATTGTGCAGAGTGCAAGATGCACTATACAGAATATAGAAGGCTTATGTACAGTAGGTTTCATATACGTAGCTTTATTTGTCATTATCATCAGACACTGGCCTCGAGTTAATTTGGAGAATAATAATACTGATAATGGCACGTACGAACAAGCTTTTGGAAATGCTTATGCAGGTCTATGTCAGCTGTCAATACAGGCATATGCAGGTTTCATGTAGCTTCATTTGCAGTTTTGAATGTTCTAGAAGTTCTAATAAGAAAATGATATCCAGTGACTGTTATATGTAGATTAATATCAGCTGTTATGAATGGCTAATGTAGGTTTCATGGATATTTTTTTTTTTTTTCTTCACCAGCTTTGATTTAATTTGGAAAATAAATATGGTGTGAAGGGGAAAGCACTTATAAATGTGCATGACTAGTCAAAAGTTTGGACACCCCTTCTGTTTCAATGTTTTATTTATTTATTTATTACTTAAAATGTCCTAACGTAATGATGGGCTTCATGTCTTTACTAAGTTGACATCATATGAATTACTACAATTGTCAATTAGGGCTATTCATTGCATAATTATTATTATTATTATTATTATTTACTATTTATTGTTTGGTCTCAAACTCATTAAGAAGGCAAGAAATTCCACTAATAAACATTTGACATTGTTTATCACACAATTCCATATATGTTCCATATTTTATCTCAGAATTTTGATGTCTTTGGTATTGTTCTACAATGCATAAAATAGTCAAAATAAAGAAAAACCTATGAAACTGTATCTACGTCCAAACTTTTGACTGGTACTGTATATGTAGGTTTTTCGTAACCTTCTGTTATGAAAGGCTCATGTAGTGCTCATGGAGCTTTACTTGTACTTATGAAGCATATGAATGATGGAAGTATACTCCATTGAGGGGTTTGGCTGGGTTTTTGTTCATAAGACATTGTAAAAACTTTGTAAGAAATGTATATGTAAGTGTAAGCCAGCTATCATGAAGGGCTTATGTATGTATCATGTAGCTTTCTCAGCGTTTATCCATTTTTTCCCACTAGCTTTAATTTAACTTTCATAACGTACTATACGGCATGTAGGAATCCGCTTTTCTAAATGTTTATGTACATTGTTTTAGACAGCCTTATGCAAGACTTCATTGCAAATATAAGCAACGTTAACGTTCTAGTAGATCTCGGAGAGCTACAGAGTCAAAGGAAATAAGTCTGAAACATGACATAGCGACCTCAAGTCACTAAACATCTATGACAGTATTAATCATGTATATATATATATATATACATCAACTAACACATGCATGTTGCATACCTGTATCTGAAGGCTTTTCAGCTGTTATGAAGGGCTTATGTAGTTTCACGTAGCTATAGGTATTTTTTTTTTATTGGTTTGGAAAATGGATATGTTTTGTAGTCAAAATCTTGAATAACAGATTTATAAATAGTAACAATTTTCTGACCTGAAGGAAACACAGCAAGTTGGATATTAGTAAGATAATGACACATGACATAAACCATGCAAATACAAATTTGTGTGAATTGATATATGTCTCTTTATGATTGCGCTATGTTGTTTAATGTCCATCATGCATAGCCTAGGGGTTTTGCTGCTGTCATTTGGAAACAGATTTGCTCCACTCAAGTGTGAATTTCATAGATCACCATCATAATGAAACCCATCTTCACATACGGTATATTGAGCGTTGAGGCTGACACCTAGGTGTGTGTGTGTGTGTGTGTGTGGGCAGCGAGAGTGAGACAGAGAGACTATCACATATTTTCTTTCCTATATCTCCAGACACAGTTATTGCACAAGTTTCGATTTCACGAGCAGCAGAGCAGGAGGATTACTGCCTGACCAGGATCAGGCGACGTCCAAAGGGCCACAGCGATGCGAGCAGCAGTCATAAGGTGGCACTGTTCAACCATCAACGTCCCCGAGATCCCCTGCCTGAGATCCACACTGTGTTCCTGAAGACGTATAGCTTGAGGAAGACGCGATATAGCACAGAATGAAATCCCTGATTGCACTATTTGTCAGACAAAGAGATGTGATTGTGATAGCACGGACATTAGCTCACGGGCTCTTGATTTATCCGGGAATAACAATGCATCATTATACGCCATGGCTTTAGATTTCATGCTGAGCTAAAAGTATCAAATGACATTATTAGTACGCTGATTAAATACTTTGAGAGTTAGAGGTGACAGGCAGGGGCCGTAGTTTGAGGCGTGACAAGCAGCTGTAGCTTTCCAATTTGGATGAGATCGGAATAGTTGATGTGTTTAGGAACATTTTCAAGGGACGTCAACCAAACAGAGACACGCTGCATTTCTTCAGCGGCTCATCCTCTCGGAGGAGGAAAGAACACACAGCTTAAGATGAGAAAAAATAGCCTCTTTTTTTTTGCTAGGAAAAAAGAATTGGGAACAAACACAGATAAAAGACGTGCATGGGCCGATAAGGCAATTCCTACACAGAACAACATGATCCAATCTTTACATTGCGTGATGGCTTTTCCTCAAGTGGCAGTCAAATATTTGGAATCTAGAAATGTTTATAGATAAGGCTGACTAATTCTACACAAATGGCACCTGCCTTAAGAGAGTTTACTGAACGTTATTCCCTCCTTGAAACAAAGCTGGGAGATATTTCAGGAAGGACACGTCTTGGCTCCTCTCCTGCGTTCACCCTCTCCCATATTCCTCAATTGCAATAAGTGTCAATCTTCGAGTCCATCTAACTTCGTTGCAGGATGCAATATGCGTGAGTAAACAGTCTCTTTGGGTTTCTGTTTACTTTCTCTTCCTCTCCCCCCATCGACGGTTCTGACACCGATGTGCCGAGCCGCAGAGTGCATTGTTTTTCTGGCGTCTGTCAATAGCGAGAGATTTGTTTTTAATAAAGCAGCCAAACAACTTGTTCAACAGCGCTGATCCAATTGTCACACTTGTGCATGCAGCATTCAAGAGCGATCAAATAGTTTGATAGGAAAGTTCAGCACTGCTAGAGTAATTCGCTGATTGAGTATAATTTGAGTGTTCTTCAAATCAGTTCAATCATTATTAGTAGTGTATTTGAATGATTATGCACCCTTTTCATTTGGGTAGCAGTCTGGGAATAGCCATCGGATGAGGCTGGCCAAAAAAAATTGGATTTTGACCAACATACTTTGACACGTCTACTTTAGGAAAACAAATAAATGAATAAATGTATTTTTTAGCAGAATATGCTGAGCTGTTGACATTTAAAAAAGTAAAATTATCCAGAAACATGACATCTTTACATACCCAAAAATCTTTCAGGTGATGCATGTGTTATATCAACAGGACAGCTGACGCATGCAGGATTAATCCTTTATAAATGTTTATTTAAGCTATCTTGAATGGCATATGCAGGTTTTATGGAGCTCTGGTTGCAGTTATGTGTTCTCACTAGCTTTTATTTCATTTGGAGAACAGATACAGCATGAAGGAATACGTTTTCTAAATGTTTATGTTAACTGCCTTGAAGGACTTAATAGGTTTCATGTAGCTTTATTTACAACTCTGCTTTTTCACTAGCTTTGATTTAATTTGTAGCCAAAAGTGACACAAGCAATTTTCCAAGAGGAAGAAAACCCAGGAGGCCTAAGGTTTGTATTTCCCCCAAATAATGTAGAATTTTATTATTTATCTTTCTAAACTTGCCCAGGCTTTATAAAAACATCACATGAGATAGATAGAGTTTTGCAGAACAAACGCTGCGGCAAAAACAGCTGTAGGTGAATTGTGAATAAACGTGAACATCATTTTCATGGTTCATCCATCCATCCATCCATTATCTATAGCGCTTTATCCGTCTGGGTGGCGGGGAAGCTGGAGCCAATCCCAGCATC
>JAQQZR010000016.1:3050645-3070976 GCA_030068235.1 Notoglanidium macrostoma | reverse complement strand
TTACACACTCACACACACACACACACACACACACACACACACACACACACACACACACACACACACACATACACACTTGCAACCAGAAGCAAGAGTCTGAGTGATCTGTCCTCATTGATGGCTTTGGCAGTAAAACAGAAAAATGAGGTCTGTGGTATTCATGGGCACGGCTGGCCCAGATCTGCAAGCAGCCTTCAGCTGCGCTGGCCTCATCCGAATCTTTCCAGCCCCTGCTGGACCTCAGCTGACCTGTCACGCGCAACCTGAATTAGCCACCAGCTACACTTCTTTCTTCTTTCTTCAAACTGAAAGCAGTGAAATTATCTACTAATAGAACAAGACTTTGAACTTGAAATTAGAAATACATGTCTGCTTAACAGGCTTAATATATAGGTCGGAATAGGATAGAATATGAGTTTAGATTCTATAATTTGTGCCCGCTGTATACTCACTATCACCTATAACAGTACACCAGTTAACTAATCAGCCAATCACGTGGCAGCAATGCAAAAAAAAACAAACATGCAGATACAGGTCAAAAGCTTCAGTTAATACTCACATTAAACATCAGAATGGGAAAAAAGATTGTGATCTCTTTAAAGAGTGACTTTAACCTTGGCATGGCTGTTGAGTCCAGATGGGCTGGCTTGAGTAGTTCATGAACTGCTGATTTTCTGGGAATTTCACACACAACAGTGTCTAGAGTGTACACAGAATGGTGTGAAAAACGAACGTAAAAAAAACCCCAATCGTGGTGAGCAGAGAAGCAATCACATGTACAGACGAACGTAAACTGGTCAGTTGAAGACTGGAAAAAGACCAGTCGATTTTTTTCCCTAATTTTTAATTGTCCGGTTTGGGTGAGTCTTTTGCTGTTGTAGCCTGTCCACCTCAAGACTTGAGTTGTATTGCGTCTTCTGAGATGCTTTTCTGCTCATCATGTTTGTAAAGAGTGATTATATGAGTTACTATATCCTTCCCAGCAGCTCGTACCAATTTTCCACCCACAGAACTGTTGCACACTCAGTGTTTTTTGTTTTTCGCACCTTTCTGTGTAAACTCAAGAGACTGTTGTGTGTGAAATATGCTGTGCCTAATTTTTTTCATGTGCACAATTTTTAAGTCGTATACAGTATGCAAAGTTAAGATATATGACAAATAAACAGAAAAGACGAAATATTTCTTCGGGTTTTTTTTTATATATATATATTGTGTTCACTTGGAAAGATGATATGATTCTTCAAAAGCTTTTAGAGATTTTCCCAGACTATTAAAAAGTCAGAAAGTGTTGACTGGAAAAAATGGCAGCTGTTTTACCCGACTTTGTGTACTCATTCTGCATGTGAATGGAACTAGCTGTAGAGTTATGTTAATTAAATCAAGACTAAAACTAACAATGACCAACGAACTAAAATATTACTAAAGGTCTAAAAAAAAAAAAATTCAGGCTGAAATGAAATTGTAAACAAAAGCATCTGGCAAATGCACAGGTTTAGGGATATTTCTGTTAAAAAGGGAATGGATGTTAAAGGACGTTTCAAGGGGTGTGAAATTAAACCCCTGGTTTGTGTTCGAACACCGTGGTGATCCCTCAGTGCTGATGTTTGGTAAAGTAACACCACATTCCTAGCAATTTCTTTGCGAGGCTGGAAATCACACAACCGATTTCCCACAGCAAACCTTTTAAAGCATCAGCAGCCACGTGTAACAGACAGCCTCCTGCTACGGCGTCTCCAGAAGAAAGAGTGCAATTTTCTGGGTGTCCCCTCTCCAACAAAAGCCAGATACAGGAGAGAAGACGCCGTTCTTCTGTTCAAGTACGTTATCAGCTCTCCTTTTTCACAAAGACTGAGCGGATGCTGCCACTGATAACAGGCTGATAGCACGGGCTCTCACTTTCTTCTATCACTATTGTTATCCTCTATGATGAGTGATGGAATAACCGTGCTACAAATAAAGTGTAAGTGAGTGATGTGTGTGTGTGTGAAACAGAACATGTGTTAACTCATTTCAGTTGCCTTAAAATGTAGCATCGATCTGGTTCTAGGACCAAAGAAAAAAAACTGCAAATATTGATTTCAATGGGAGCGCTTTTTTTCATAGACAACGCACATTAAAGCCTAGCAATGTGTCAGAAAGCAAGGATGTACGCTGGTGTAGCCATGGATCAGTCCTGCTTCACGTCGACTGTTGAATTCTAGATTCTGATTGGTTGATTCATTTTCTATAAAAGACTGATAGTACACTTAGTAGTACAGCAACAAATCACAGGCTTATATTAATGCTCTCGTTCTAATGCGTTAGCGTTTCTATAGCAACAGCTCATCTGCAGGGACACACATTAAAAAACATATTGTTATTTAATAATAATTATTGTTGCTATGGTGAGGGTTTTCTTTTTCTTTTTCTTTTTTTTATAAAGGAGATGTTAATTTAACATTTACGGAAGTGTGACGTTACGTGTCTTCATGAACGAGGATGTTGTATTTTGAGGCTTTATAATGGAGACTCCTTCAAAAGGGAAGTTTGTGCCTGCTATAAAATAAGTGATAACAAGAACAAAAAAAATGTTTTTGCAGAAATTCCACACCGTTAAATATAACTCAGGGTAAGACTTGGTGCAACATGCAGTCAGGGTGAGCACAGGAACACAAGAGTTTCATCTAGTAATAGCATCTATAATGAAATGCTCTGTCACTAAAATGAACAGTGAGATATTTGTAAGTAAACAAAATCGATTAATCTGGTTTAATAAATTGAGTTTGGCCGTGCGCTGCAATCTTTGTTTTCGAAACGTGTAAAGTTAAATGTATACAGTTAGGCTGCGCTAACTCCGATTATTTAATCATAGAAAAAATAACGCAGATTAATCGCGCTCCATGCTGCACCTTGACTCCATACGTCACAGTTTGAACATAAGCACAACCGTCCACAGCAGCTCTGTACACATGGTGGAAGCAGATGAGAAAATGTTGCTTGGAAGAGTGAATTGAAAAAAAACACACCCAAATGGAACGGTTTCTATGAGCACCATTCTGTGCAACTTCTGCAGCAAGGAATTTGTGTACCTGTGGGGTAACTCAAGCCTGAAATATCACCTCAACTCGAAGCACTTAGCAGCGAGCTCAGAGGTCAGACCTAGCTTAGACCCTGTTGCTAACGTGAGCCAGTCTCATCAAGTCACACTCGAACCAACTGAGTACGTCTTCCGGTTGCTAAATGGCAATCACGTCAAACAGCAAGTATTGATATATGTAATTAATTTTGATTAATTTCACATTTGAACCCAGAACCTTCTTCCTTTGAGGTGACCGCGCTAACCACCGCACCACCGTGCTGAATCGTATTTAGTAATTACACAAAGAAACGGATGAAAATGAGTGACTGCAACGGGGTTTGGATTTTATACAAAAAAGTTCCGATCCATGCCCATAAACAGGGTAATTTTTCACAAGAGGTACACGATATGATTCATCAAGGCCCATTTTACATGTCACGCTTTATACAGGGTCACTTTTGTCATTAAGAACATGGAATGAACTTTTCCGATGAAAATTCTCACCTTGTACTGACGTTAATAGCTCTCGAGGTTAAATGTTATCTCAAGACTTTGGACGATTCTCGCCGAAAAAACTCTCCAGACCAATTTGTCATTTTGTTGAGGTGTCTGTCTGTACCGGGGCTCTGCATTCTTCTGTCACAACAGCTGTCAGCGAGCTGACGTTGACTGAGTGCTCCCGTTCACCCCCCCAGTCTCATTGCATATTCGGCCCTTAATGAGTTCTTCTCCCACTCAGCTGCAGAGGTTTCAGATCTCGTATCGCATCTGCGATATGGACATTTCTTCTGGCTGCACTGGTGCCCACCCACGCAATCGATACGCAGCGAAGATATCAACTTAGAACTTTTTTGACCTTGGTGCTCGCTCTGCTACCACCATGTTCTGCTGGCTTTAATTTAGCATATGCTCATTTACAAATTAATAAAAAGGGCTCTGTAACTATAGCGTTGGGATGATAAAAGGATGAGAGGAGATAAATCAATTTTTAATCGTGATCCTGCAGCTTTTGGTGTGTTTCCCCACAGCGCGCATTCAAACATGATAAGGAATCAGCTTACTAAAAAAAAGGAAAGGGAAAAAAGAAGAGCGTATGCAAGGAATGTTGAATAGCACCAAGCTAGAACAAAGTGCACTATTTATTCGGAGCAGCCGCTTAATGAGAACCTTTAATTCCACATTTAGTCAGTAAGCATTGACCTGCGAGGATTAAGCCCCCTGTACCGGAGCCTGTTGCTAGGTTACCGGAAACCCCAGGAGGAATCGATGGATCTTGGCCTTTTTCCACCACGCTATGCTAAGCTGAAGGGACGGGACTGACCACTTCCCACAACAACGATTTCACACCCTTGCAAAAGAAAATACTTCCAACGACTTTCTCCGTTGGAGGAGAGCTGTCATCGCCTTCACGCGAAGCGAGACAGAGACGCAGAGACATATTGAAAGAATAAAGAAGAAGCCAGACAGAGAAATGACAAGGAGAGACATTCTGAAGGAGATGTTGTTTTTGTTGATATTGCTCATATTAATATTAATAGCATTTGCTATTCTATATTGCAAACCACATCACTCTTTCAATTTTTTTCCCCGGAGTGGTCAGAAGGTTTTGGATAAATTTTTCCATCAAATTACAGGTATATGTGAATGAATAATAATATAATCAATGCTGTGATGTGACAATGAAAATCAAATAATCTCCGGTCTCCAGTGGCACAGCTTTGTTACAGTCAGAGCTAAATGCTCAGTGAAGTTTAAGCTACCTAGCTTTTTTCATGACGAGCTGAAGTTTTTGCATTATTAACTTCGGTAGATAGATAAAAGAGAAGCTGGTGAGGAATTGGCTGTCTATAGGTGCTAGAACATAAGTGATAAGTAAATGTCACCATAAATGGATAAAAACGTATGTCATGTCATCCTTTAATAAATGATATTTGGAATTGTTGGTATACTGCTTGGTATAAGAGGAATAAAACATGTCAGAACATGGTGTTATTGGAAAATATTCAACATCAGGGTTGTGACAGTAACTCCACTTCATCACACCACACAGTCGGTGATTATTTTCCTTTAACAGCATGCCCCCAAGTTTTTTATTCCTTACTTCAGTCATACAAGTGAAACTTTTCTTTCTTTAAAAAACAAAACAAAAACAAAGCGTCTCAGGAAGTGTATCTTCCAACCATCTACTTGTTATAGATGTGGCATCTAAGAGCTGATTTTAAAACTTTAATGAACAACACTTTGTTTCCCAACCTGTGACTTTTGGGCTTTTCTTTCTCTACCTCACTGCCCATCTATATTTTCTTTTTTTTGTTTGTTTCACATTGGAATGGATGAAAAAGGACTTTACATGTCTGCAACTTTGTTTTTATACCACAAGTTAACAGGACCCAGTTAAAAGCAACAGCAGAGGTTTCAGGCTCTGAAAGCATATGAAAAATAATATCAACTGCTGTCTACTAATCTGTGCAATAACTAAACTCGCTGTATGCTAATTAATCACTTCTTTTGTGGGTAAAAAAAATCATCTGTCCTTTTTATATTGAAAGTTTTATGTTTCTGTTGGTGATGAATGACTATGGGATTGTGTATAAGTGCAAACTCATCTTAGGATGAGGCAACAAGAAAGCTTCTGAATGTACTGTGAGTCAAAGACAACAATGATCAAGGATGTGCATTTTACAATGACAACAGTCTGGAAGTGAATAACTCACAAACTCTCTCAAAGTCAACCTTTAATGTCACAAGTTTTCACATAATAAGTGTTATCATGTGTATTTGTATGGGTCTGGCATTGGAGCCCAGTGTAGGCATCCTTTATTTGGGGGGAAAAAAAAGTCTTACTGTTTATTTTATGCAATCAGTTCCATTTATTATCTGGAAAGGTGCCAATACTTTTGGAGATTGTAATTTTGAATTACACACCGTGATACAAAGAGACACAGACAGAGAAAGAGAGAGAGAGAGAGAGAGAGAGAGAGAGAGAGCTTTGAACTTAGTCACTCAGCAACTTCCATTTAAAATGGACTCCAAAGTATTGGCACCCTTCCAGATAGAAAACTGATAACCCATTACTTTAAGGGTGCCAGTACTTTTAGAATTGAACTGGGGTGACATATTGATAGAGTGACACAAAGAGACTGAGAGAGAGACAGAGAGAGAGAGCTGTGTCCTTTGTCATTTTAATCCACTTCCATTTATAAAATACAACTCCGAAGTATTGGCACCCTGTTGTTGTTGTTGCTGCCCCCGACTTCTAGTGGAGAGTTGCTGGCGGAGAGTATGAAGGTTTGGACCAATGTTTGAATATGTGGGTGATTGTTTTGGCGAAGGTTTGGCAGATTCTGCAGGTGGTGGGGTTGATCCTGTTTTTGTAATCATTGAGAAGGCAGCAATATCCAGATCGGAGTTGGGTGAGAATGGTGCGGGTCCTGCGTGTGAGAGATGTTTCATCAGCCAGTGTGGGTGGGGTTGTTTTGAGAGGTTTGCTGTGGCTGAGTGATTTGATGGTTTGAGTGACAAATGCCATGTGGATGTCTTTGAGTGAGAGATTTGGTGATGGTGTAGTTGATGTTGATGGTGTTGACGTTGGTGTAACTATTTGTGAGTCTGACAAGTTGGCGTCTGTGCTCAGTTTTCTGATATTTCGTACTTGGTTATCTCTTCGAGCTGTTTGTTGAAGTGATACGAAGGAATAACTTTCTTATCTCTGTCTTGTTTCAGTGTGTGTGTCAGGTGATGTTGTGGCTTTTCTGTGAAAGAGAGTTTAGCGAATAATTGGGTGCCCGACATATCGATGAGATTTTCAATTGGGAGCATTTTGCTTTTCTTGATATAAATGGTTTATGGGAGGCATTTGGAGATTACCTGTGCAGATCTGCAGAGCGGTATTCTGTAATGTTTGTAGCTTGTCTTATTTGTCTGAGACAAAACAGGATACCAAACTGCAGCATTGTATTCGGTCACTGGCTGGATAAAGACTTTGTAGATGGTGAGCATTGATTCTTTGTTCTGGCCCCACGTAGAGTGTTTGGAGTACGTTTATTCGGTTCTTGACTTTGTCAGTGATGTTCTTTGTGTGGTGTGACAATTTCATTTTGTTGTCGAGGGTGTGTCCGAGGATTTTTGTGTGTTTGCTTGTTGAACTAGATGTTGGCTTGGAAGTTGAATTGATGAGTATCAGATATAAAGAGTGGTGTTGTTGATTTTGTTGTTGAGATGGTCATGTTGTTGTCGGTTGCCCATTTTCATAGTGTGTTGGTGTATGATTGTAGGTTGATTGTTGAATTGACACCCTTCCAGATAGAAAACATGGAACCACATTCCTTGAAGGGTGCCAATACATTTAGAATTGAACTGGAGCGACATATTTTGACGCAGCGACACAAAGAGACTGAGAGAGAGAAAGAGAGAGAGAGTTAGTGTACCCTAGTTATTTTAATTCACGCCAATTCAAAATGATCAAGTCTAAAAGTATTGGCACCCTTCCAAATAAAAAAGGAAACAATGGAAAAACAGTGATGGTATTTTTTTTTAAATGGTACCAATATGGTGCCAAAATTAGAGTGAAATATACTAAAGAGTGTCAGAGAGAGAGAGAGAGAGAGAGCACGAGAGCGAGAGATGTATACTTTAGTCATTTTGGTGAGATTAAGATTTGCAGAACTGCAGGAATGTTTCTCAGACGTTCATCTTTCATGGGTGCTTGTGCAAACTTTGAATGAGAATTTTAATGATTTTCCTCAAAAATTAACTTGTTTGCCAGCTTTCTAATTGGCAAATGATTAAAATATATCTTCATTATAAAATTATCGTCATTTCATCATAGCTAGGATTCTGTTAACAGAAAATGGTTATTTTTGTTGTACAAATGAAGAGGAAGAAGAAGAAGAAGAAGAAGAAGAGGACAATAACTAGTGAGGCCATGGAGACACAGTGGGATTAGTTACAGTGTGATTGAAGAAATCCTCACTGAAATCCTCAACAATCCGCTTGGAAACAGTGGAAGCCCGGATATCAACCATTCCACTGTTACGGTGTGTGTGTGTGTGTGTGTGTGTGTGTGTGTGTGTGTGTGTGTGTGTGTGTGTGTTTGTGCCTACGGAAAAGTTCAAATCTAGCCGATAATGAGGAGCGGTGAGAATGTGTTCGCGTCTATGGTGCAAAAGTGAAGACACTAATGTGGAATATAGTGAAATTTGTGCAGCAGAGAAGCAAAATAGCAGCCATTAAAAGCCGTTTTGGCTGCGCAAAGCTAGCTGAAATGATCACAAAGACCCACTTCGCTGTGCAAATTGTACAAAGATGTTTTATTCAAAAGCACTGGAGTAAAATATCTTTATTAGAAAACATGGCTTGCACAGAGATCAGAAAGTATATTCCAGTCAAAAAAATGCATGCATTTACGGTTCCGTTTAAGCCAAAAGAAAAAAAAAAAGGAAAGTTAATTACGTACATGATTGTTGGGTTTCGATCGAGTTGTAGGCATTTTAGTTTAGCAGGCATTGCACAAGCGCTGTTCTCTCTCCAAGTCGAGTCAAGCAGCGATCACAGTAATATGTTTTATTAATGAAAACATTTGCATCTCATTTGGCTCGATCATGGCTTATTGAGTCTATGGCTCTCTCGGGACAAATATGCATATTAATAATTGCCTTCTAATATATTGAAAAAAAAGGCACACAACTCATAGCACTCACATTATTATAGCACAGATTATATAGAGTATCGTTCGTTAACCCGCAAGTTATAAAAAATAACTATAGACTGCTATTTATTGTATATTTAATTCACTCCTAACTATTATTACTGTGTATATCATCAGTCACAGTATATGTACACCTGTACAGAAAATTACAGTACCACTGATTACACTAGAAATATAAAATACTTGAGGTGTAACGTATTATTTTGTGTCTACTATTTTATTAAAAAAAAAAAAAAACTATGATGAGAACCATTAAGGAAAAGTCACATTAACTTCACACGTGATTAGACTCATGATTCACTTCTCAAGTTTACACATGTTACATGTTTTTCACGTGCCTTTTTTTTTTTCTTGCAAGATTAATTTATTTTCAGATACGAATTTCTTTACGATTCATTTTTTTACCTGTGATTTCTACACACGATTCAGTTATTTGATTCATGCGATTCATTTATTGTCCCATTTGATTTTTCCGCACGATTCGTTCGTTTGGATCCACGATTCTTAGACTTGTGGTTTCATGTTTCCACGTGATTTTCTGACAGGAGTAATTCTTTCCTTTTCACGTGAGATTGCATATTATGCACAGAATCACATGTGAAATGTATGTGCATTTTCCATTCTCCCAAAGTAAGTGTAGGACAAAGATTAGCATGGTCTTGAGAGGAAAAAAAACTCAAGCTATGATTTTGATTTCCCTGCAAATATACAATGTTTGTGCTCTAGAACATTATTTCGACAGCTCTGATGGAATATTTGCTGACCGCTACTTGAGAGATGAGAAGACAAACATCTAGAAGAGGCTAGTGTCATGTATGTACAAAAGGATTGGGATTAGGATTGATATCTGGGTGATTTTAGAAAATAATTCCACTCTGAGCGAACGTAGTTACATATGCATTCAATCACGGGTGCACTTCTCGCGCCGTAGGCCTATTAATTCTCTCGGCACAGAAGATTCAACCAAGAGCAAACAGTTTCTGGCTGTGTGTCATCCTCCGCAGCGTGTGATATATAAGGTTAGGCCGCGTGGCACCTGGATAAGAGGGTTTTTTGTCATGCGCGTGTAAGGCGGCGATACATAACTCCTTTATCGCTAGCTCCTGGCTGCTAAGCTTATCCCAGCTTTAAGACTAGCGCACGAGTCTTTCTAATGAGGCTCCCTGGGCCGCGGGGATCCATCCGATGCAGACGTGTTCTGCATTTCAAACAGCTGAGCAACAAATCACACGCACACGGTGTAAGCTTGCGCCTTAAGTCTAGCCTCTAAAAAGCAAGGCATGGCATGCTGAGATGCCACGGGCTGATGCTTGCACTTTCTTTCTTTTTCTTTGTTAGAGCCTCTTGGCACACATATTTTATATTTTTCCTCTCTGTGAATGCACAAACATTTTTTTGAAGCATCATAACCTTGAGGCATGATGAACCACGCACGTCTCGGATATCACGTCTTCCCCGGCACGAGGCTTGAGCCTAGAGCGTGTGGTAATTACTTCAGAGGCTTAAACGCTGAAAAGAAGAGAGGAGTGTAAGCTTGATTAGGAGGAACAAACACCTCTCCTGTCCAGGCATCCGGTGCCGCATCGAGGATGCACTGCTCACGACCCTTAATCAACACAAGTGCCATCAACGTTAACTGACTGAAGATGAGGAAGCTTGCTGGAGAAGAAGAGGAAATGATTCACACCCTCTTCATGAAGCGCTCCATGCCGATGTTAAATCCCTGTCATGGCTTATAATATTAACACTATTTTGTATAAAAAAACAGCTACAGGTTCATGTTTATGTTCCTATTCATCACTTTTTTGCACTCTGCTACACATGGGGTGATTCCACGATTGGGTTGCCATTTGTGTTCCGCAGATTTATTTGCTTTAATATGTATGTAAAGTTAATATGAGAACATTTTAAACAAACACCCATGTGTATGTTTCAGAAAAACGGAACCTAGAAAATCTACAGCGCAATCAGTACAACCCACTATAACTCCATTTTACCTTGAAATTTAAACATTAACATACTTCAAATAAATCATACAATTTTAATGTGGGAATTAATTTAGCATCACATGTTTGAAACCTCCTACGTAGTCCATTATAGGTTATGAAATATGTTACCCGAACACATTCACCCCAATGAAATATTTCGACAAGTCACATGTTCAACAGGAAGTTGCGTCATCAGAATTCCCAGAAGACCATGTGAAGAAGAAAGGTAAGTCGTCTTATTCTTTTTTTTTTTTTTTTTGGTCATATTTGTCATATTGACTGATTAGGTCACTTTGAAAGTACAACCCTGTACATAAGTTACAGGTTGTAAGTAAGTTGTCAATAATAAAAAAAAAAAAACATTTTGCATAAATCATTGGAAAGTGCTTAATGTCCTTAATGATATTAGCATGGATTCAAATTAAGCACATGTTGCATATTTGCTAATCAATGCACAAATAACCCCACAAATTGCACTTTGTTACTCATTTAAGAGCAAAATACAGTTGTTGTAAAGCATATGATTAACACCTGAGATGGATCAAGGGTTAAATGAATGTTTTCTTAGATGAGATGTTATGCTAAAATGCTAATTATTATGTATGTAATGTAAAGGGCTAAATGGCAGTGCAATCATGGAATTACCCACATCCTACCCCACCTGCACCCTTTGTTCAGTATTATTTTAGAGAGAAAAGCAAGATGGGACATTGTGTACTACAGTCTCACTTTCCTTAGTGGTGAGCATGCATGAGCCGCCTCTGTGCTTCCACATAATGAGTAATGAAACTCGCTGCCTGGAACACAGAGAAGCCGCTTACAAGGAGTGTCGTGCTCGCTACGGCTGCTGACTCGGGCACAGTGAGATAATGCAAGACAGAGTGAGAGAGAGCGTGAGACAGGAGAGACAACGAGGGAGAGAGGTGAAGCTAAGCAGCTTCATCAAACCTCCCAAAAGAGACAGAGCATCCAAGTCAAACGAAACAAAGGCATAACGTTTGATTCCCGATTAACTCCGAGCCTGGAAAGTCTTAGACAAAAGCCATCTCCCTTTCACAAGCGCTTCTTTCTTGAAAAATGAAAAGGCTACGAAGGGAATTATTTTGCAAGAGATGTCTGAGAAACACAATCGGCTGCTATGAGAAGCTAATCGGTGATGAGGTTCGCTTCAATAGGGCATATCTCGTTTCCTAAAGAGCGGGTCTCCATTAACGGAATGAGAGAAGAGCAAATTATAACGCTGATGTTTTCCCTATTGTTCTCACCTAGTGGAACTGACAGCAGGCGATACTGAGGGAATCTGTGGATGGAAACATATTAATGAGAGTTTTCTTCCCTAGCCCAACAATGTATAATTGAGCTGGGAAAATTGCAGTCGCCTCATGTTTGGTAGAAAAATTCATGCGTTAGGCAAAATCAATATTTATTACATCTCTCCCTACTGGACAGCTCATATTTTTGAAGAAAATTCAAAATGTTTATGACAACACCTTGAAATGACATTTTCCTCAGTAACAAAACGACAGGAGGAAAGTAAATTAAAGAGAATTTTTTTAAGCGGTTAAAGAAAGGGATCAGTTGCGGTTTTACGATAAAATGCTAACTACTAGAGTTTGACGTCTGACTGGACGCAAACCTTTCCCCCATCTTCATGAACAAGTTTCCTTGATTATAGGAGGGCCCCATTTATTAGAATCGAAGCAAGAACAACAACATGTCAAGAAGAGGGTAGCTATTGATTAATTCATTTATCTAATCAATAAAATCAGAGGTGGACATCTGATTAAGATTAAATGTGTGGGTTGGAGCCTGACTAATTTGTCTTACTCATCCTGTCTAAACTTTTTGAAAAGGCCAACAGAAAAAATGGTGATAAATTTAAATTGCAGTTTGTTCCAGAGGCAATTCACTATGGTCACCCTGACACAGCCACACACCAGATCAAACTAATGTCTCTGGAAGCAGTGAAGTGTGCAGTGTCAACAACAGAGAACACTTCCCCTGGAGTTTTCAATGCCAGAAATGTCGTTAACGTTTACTGCCGATAACAGGCATGCGCCCTTGGCTGCCAGCCTCAAATACGCACCTCTGTGTTGGATATTTCTACCAAGCTTCTGCAATCCCTTCTTAACTACTTTCAAAAACAACACATTTGGAATTGATTTTGCGCACCTGGCAAACACTTCAAGCTGGGCGCAGCTGCCGTAACAAAAGTAATAATCATTTTTTCAGCTATCGCCTGTTTGGTGTTCATGTTTTGGCAACCGTTTGCATCTCGGTAAATGAGCAGCTCAAACAGCGCATGCACAAACAGCAAGACATTTAATGCTTTCTAAATATAAGTATGAAAGTTGTGGGGCTTTATTCCAAACAGAGATTAGGGTAGTTGAGATCAGTGGTTTCTAACTATAAATGGTATAAGCAGTTGTCTGGGACCCCTTGAGCCACAAGAGGCCATACAAGTTATACCCATGGCTGTTATTACGCTTTAAGCTTTCTCTTGGTTCACCTTGTGGTCTACAATTGGAGAGGTATAATGCAGAGGGGTGGAGGTTAAGAATGATGTTACTGATGTTCAGATTCGGGGTATGGGGCAAGTAGGATGATGCAAGGGTTGGGGGTGATTTGGGGTGGGGGGGTTAAGTAAGTTGTCGCTGGGCTTGGATATGGTTGTGGGTGACGGGAGTAGGATGCTGTTAGGGTAGAGAGGAATTCAGGGTGTAGGGTGGTTACATAGGATGTTGCTTGGGTTGACAGGGATATCAGTGGGATAAGGTAAGTGGATGTCACTAGGGTTGGTGGAGATTTGGGGGGGTGTTTAGCAGGATCTAGCTTGGGTTAATGGGGTTTGCAGTGGGGTTTATGTAGGATACCACTAGGTTTGGAATTTGGGGTGGAGGCAGTAAATAGGATTTCACCACATTTGGTAGGGGTTTTGATTAGGGTTAAATAGGATGTTACTAGGGTTGGATGTGGTTCACGGTGGGGGGAGGCTTAAGTATTATGATTTCACTAGGGTGGGTGAGTGAGGGGTTATGTAGAATGTTGCTATTTTTGATGTGGATTTGGGATGTGGGGTTAAGTAGGATGTTACTAGGATTGGTGGGATTCAGAGCGGCAGGTAAGTAGGATGTTTCTAGAGCTTCTGGGCATGTAGGATGTCTCAATATGGTGGGGTTTAAGGTGGGGGTAAGTGGGATGTCACTAGGGTTTGTGGATGTTTTTGGGGTAGAGGGGGCAAGTAGCTCAGGGCCCCCAAAGCTCCTAAACAGCCTTGCCTGAGACACATTTCTTTTTGTTGCAGCCTGACCACATTTACATGCCACAAAAGACTGCCCTGTCCATTTTCCCTTCTGACAGTATACTTTTCTTAACTTAACCGGCCTCATTCACTGAAGTGAAGCTGCCAGCTCGACTTGCATCAACTTCATGTGCTCAGCAGAGCGTGACCAACCAGGAGCCTCGCGTTAACCGGAGAAATTCAGTGGTGCGTTTCTTTTTCATCTTCTCCTGCTCTCAATTGGAAATTAAACGTCGTTTGGTTTTAGCTTTCACTCTCGCCCATCTGGTTGCTTATTCGCACTGACACCTTCTTTAATGGTTTGCCCAGCAAATCGCCACCTAGGCCCCTTAACGCCCCTGCTCTCAATGCTTGATGCATGAAGACTCCCCCAAATTGGCAATCAGGTGAGCTTGGCTCAGACAGAGGCTCAGCTCACTGGCATCCTGACTCCAATTCCCTTCCTTGGCTGTTTTCTCCACGGCCCTGACAGGTGCTCCCGACAAAATCCATTACCATCGCAATTACATGATCTTGTTGCGTCTTCTCCTCTCAACTCTCCTCTCTCTAGGGCTGCCATCGGCTGCGGCCATACCCGCCTGTCCATTGGACGATTGGATAATTACAGGAGCTTAAGAAGAGGAAGGCTGCTTTAATCTTCATTAAAGCAAGGAGATAGGTCGGCTGTCAGCACGAAGGAGAAGGAACAGGACGAACGAATGTCAGCGCCCTCTTTCCTGTCTCTCGCACTAAGGTTCTTCATGCTGTAGCTGAAAAATGAAGCCTGAACGCAATAGATGTCTGCCCGCGCACGACAAGGATCATTTGTGCTGCCGCTACTTTTCAGTGGGCGCTGACAGACGGGAGATTTGGGTTTAATGGCAGTTTGGGTTTAAAGAGAGCGGGAAGGTGTAATGCACCTATTTGTTTTCGAGGCTGCAATGTAGAAACCCCTGTGCACACGACGCTTTCTACTAAACACTAAACACTATATCCAACGTCAGTGCTGAAAAATTAGCATGTTCAGTGGTGCAAGTTAAAACTGTAATTAAATCTTGCCTCCTGTCATCGCTTAACAGAGCAAACATGCAAAAATAGTGCCGATCTGATGCAATGCACTCATTTTATGCCACCCACCTATAAAGAGTGCAGTCTCTGAGCCAGCAAGACCGACACAATGAATTAGTGCGGCTGCAGGTAATTAGCAGCCGTTTCAATCTCATGCTCATTAAATTTGGCCCCCCGCCCTTCCACAGAAGCTTGCTCCTGTAACATGATAACTTGGCCTGGTGAATTGTCTCACAAACACTCACTCAAATCGATTTAGCCGCCTCTCATTTTGAGTTCTTGTTCAAATTAATACAAGGATCAAATGCTTAGGGCTTTACCATGACTTGCAGGTGAAATCTGAAGGGTCAGAATGGATTGGGATGAATAGATGAAAGGATAAGTCATTCTATTAACATTGCCTCATATTAACTGTTCTGGAAAGGCCTCTAAATCTGAATATGCAAAAAGGACATTATCCAAAGTTTAAGTCCCTGACTTTTTCTTCCCCTTTTGTTTCCGCGACATCAGATTTAGAAGCATCCGTCATCCTGGCGCGCTTCCTGTTGAGAGAGATTAATTGCATCGCCCCATCCTCACATGCGTGGACTGCATAATCACCTTCCTTAATGAGGGCTGCCATTTACCACCACAATTACTGCTATTTTCAAAGCCATTCAAACCCTGCATCCAAAGGCCAAAGTTTTGGTCTGACCAGTTGCCATGGTGAGCTCCCCCAACCCCCCCAATTTTAATTGAATATATTACTGCAGAGCTGCTAGGGCTGATGGGGGTTATTCGTGCATAAATGTGCTAAAAATAGCGATAATTGTGGAACTTTGTGGAACAAAGTGAGATAGGTGATGAGCTGACTTTTGTGTGTTTGTGACCTACTGCTTCTGTATATTGTGACCTTTGGACATAGTGTGTGCTGCCATTTAAGGCCTAATCACATTAACCTTAGAAAGAAACTCTGGACCTAAGAAACTCAGTCTAGGTCAGAGAAGACGGCTCTAGAAATAGCATGCACATTCGTCACTCCTCATTCCTGCCTAATGTCCTCTGAGGAAGGACACCGGCTCCTGAATCTTGTCTTATTGGGAAATGTCCATGCTACGCGCTATCACTAGTCTGCCAGACTGCTTTGGGACGGCGTGATTGGAAAGGTCTAATTCAGAGCGTGACATGAATACGCTTTACCCTGCCTGATTATGTGGTTTGATGTAGTTTTCTAACCATGTCCCAGACACACCCTTCATAATGACAAAATCCCACCACCCACAGGTTCCATTTAAATTCATACCACGTCGTTTTCCAAGATTCACACAATAATCAAGAGGAAGTCAGTTGAAGCATGCCAGGGGCCAGACTTAAAGTGTTCCCGAGAAATGACAGATGGTACCCATCCTTTACTGTGGTGGCATTTGCAAAGAGGCCACTTGGATCTTCCTAGGGGATCGTAATTACGGGGAAGGCAATTAACAGGCAAACTGGTGGAGAATGAAGGCACCAGATCCAGGTGCTGTGGAGCACCACTATGGCTGCCAGACTCTGCTGAAGCACTCATTTTCAAGCAATAAATGGAAAAGACTATCAATCAAGCTGTCTAAAAAGTACTATAATCAAATTCCAAACTCATATATTCACTTAGAATGGATCTGATTGTTAGTGGGATGTTTTGATGGTTCCTGAATTTCTGAAACCCTGAACTAGTATTTAATGTGGAAAAACGTCTTCTGTCCTCTTTGTTCAATTAGAATAGCTAATTTCTATTTGAAATTCTTTGCAGTGCCAGAGTAACTGAAGATATGCTGAATATATGATTTGCAGTAATCAATCAAGTCTGTGAAATCACACTTGATAGCTGAAATGGAAACACCCACTCATAATTCATGGACATGATCTAAAATGTAAGAGTGCTTAGCCTTTGTCTCACTTTTTCACTGAGTACAACTCCTGAAGAAACTTATCAAAGTAGTCCCTTAATATCAGCCCTGAGGTTTGCTGAGGGCTTACAGAGATTTTTTCAGATACACCTGAGTGTATTTTCAGTCCCAGATCATCAAACCGCGGTCTCGTAGTCCTGCCGCTGCTCCACTTGTTTCTTCTTTTTCTTCTTTTTTCGCCGGCACAGGCCGTGGAGGCCACAGAAGCAGGCGAAGGTAAACTGAGGCATTGCCTACCTGTCTCCTGAACCTCACAGGTATCAACGCCACCTGCAGAGACACATGGGTACAGAGAAAAATGAGAGGAGCTGAAACTGGAATGAACATGATCAGTCTTTCATATCAGTAGATACCAATGGTCCCTAGTTGGACAGGATACAGAATCTTGGAATGGCATCAAGACATGAAGGCATTTAAGCCTCCTGTGGTGATGGCGAAAACCAGGACACAAGCTTCGCAACTGTGACTGATGTACAATAAATGCGCAATTGTACCACAATAAACAACAATGCATTGAGCGAGAAACCTGCCAAAGTAGGGGGCTTGGCACGACTGCCATGTTTATCAGTGCTGCATTGTTTTGTGTCTGCAGGCTCGCTAAATGCTGCAGTGAGCTGCGGAGGGGAGATTATGAGGCGAACCCGCTCGGGACTTGGCTCTTTGTGCCGAGTGCTGATGAGCTTTCGACGAGAGGACACAGACTATCATACAGCGCTCAGGCCGCAATTAACTCGAGTGGCGATTTGCCTCAGGAGGATTGAAACGTCTGAGAGATCTCCGGTTAAGCCTGACAGCGGAGAGGTGTCCATGTGCATAAAACACACAGCACCAGGTTGTGTTAATCTATAGATCCTATCAATTTTAGTGCCTCGATTCTCTTATGTATATGGATGAGGCAATGACGATACAAATTCACGTGTACGTATGCAGCTTGGAGACATGGAGAATTCTCTACGCTCTGTGAGTGTATATCCCAGAGTATAAGGTCTCGCAGTGGAACGTGGGCTGAAAAGCAATATGACCAGAGGGTATGATGATACGTTTGTGAATTCAACTGTGCAGCATCAGGAAATTGCAGGAGGTCCCAGTCCCAGAGTCCCCGAAAACCATTTACCAGTGATATTTGAGGGCTCTGTGGTGATAAGAACTACATATATGAGTGATTTAACCCTACCAACTTCCATTCATAGCCTTTAGGCCATTGGATTATTCAGAGCAAATACAGGAAACCTTTGGGATGGTGTCCAATCAAGGCAGTGGGGCTAAAAGATCCTGCTCTATGGCACAAATGATGACTATAGGTAAAATCTACAACAATACACGTCTTGGCTATTGATTTGTATGATCTTGACCTATCAGCTTCATCTGTGGAATAATGCTAATAACAGGACAGAATGTTCTTAATGGGGCGAACTCACCCTAGAAGCCTCTGCACTAAGTAGCTATTTTCTTAAAGGAAAGCATCTTTTTATGTTAAGTTTTTGCATTTAATGAACACAAAACAAGTTAACTCCTTAAGTCCTCACTTACATTATAGCAGCTATAAATAGTCCTTCCCTCATCATCCTCATTCTTCTCTCTTGTTAAGTGAAAGAAAATTGTTTTTCTTTTGTCGTTACTGAGAAAGTTGTCTGTGTCAAAAGTCTCCAGTGTCATCACTTTGAAACAGTCAGAGGTAAAGCTGTAATTTGAAGTTTTCCAACATCTTAAAGACAGATGAGTCTACAGTTTGTGGTTTCTCTGCAACATGAAAGCCTAACTTATTAACTTAAAAATGAGAGAGTGGTGAAGGAACGGCTTAAGGTTTATGAGTGCTCCATAACATTAAATGTAACTATAAATGGATAAATAGTACTATGGATGAATAGTACTTTAATAAATAAAGTTGTGCTGTGGTATAAGAGGAATAAAACACTTTGGTGTGTTAATTGTTGATTATTTTCCAGAATCTGTGCAATCCCAAGCGTGTTATTCCTTATATATCACCTACCCTTAATGGAAAAATGGATGTTTGTTGTTTTTTTTTAATAATGGCTTAAGTTTGTATTCTGCAACATCCAATTCAATAAATTTGATCTTATCCAGAAATTGTCCTCTGTGACATCCTCCTGTCTGCAATCAGTCCTTTCCTTGGTTTGATTATTGGGTTTGTATTTGCGACTCTATACTTTCTGAGTAAACGTTGATTGTGCTGTTAGTGGCTGCCCTTTTCTTGTAGTGCATTTATCTTCTAAACATTTATTACGTAAGCCTCTTCTCTATATTATAAAGCAAATGAAGAGTCAGAGTCAGGCTTCGGAGTGAATTTATCAGCTGGCGAGCTGATCCAGCGATCATTTTCATATTGTCATTTAATGGCAGGACTGCTTGCTGAGGTATCACTAAAAAGAGCCCTTATTATGTGTATTAGTTTGTGAGAGGCACATTGCCATAGCTGCAGGGAAATGAGCTCCAGTCATTCAGATGAAGGGCAACAGAGTGCTGGAGAGCACTGCAGAGTCTCTTGTTAATGATTAGTTCTTGAAGGACACACACACACACACACACACACACACACACACACACACACACACACAGAATGATGCACAGAGGCAAACACCTGGAAACATGCAAACAGGTTTTCAGTGACTTGGTGCTTTTTATTTTTAACATGAACGACACGTACCTTTCCGAAAGTCAACATCAAATCCCCAGGTAAAAAGGTGTATGCACTGAAACACACGGCTAAACATAGAAACAGAGGAAGGAGCACTGACATGGACACACACACACACACATTATATACACACAGTCTTACGCTCAAACACACACCAGCCTGGGAGACAGCTGTGGCTCTCTTATCTGACAGGCTTGCACTCACTCTGACAAATTAGCCCAGTGTTTTTGGGGCCTTATGTTACAGTGTGTCCACTGACTGCCTGTTTGAAAAGGCACAGAAAAAAGCTACCAAATAAAAAAAGGAAAAAAAAAAGAAAGAAAAATAAAAAGAATAGGAATTACATCCTGTTTGGAATATCAGCCATCCACTTCCATTCTTTCTTTCTTTCTTTTTCTCTCTCTCTCTCTTTCTCTCTCAATCTCTCACCTGACCCTTTCTTTCATTATCTTTGTCTTCATTTCCTAACATTTCATATTTTGTTCATCAGCCTTTCTTTCTTTCTCTTCGTATGTTTGTTATTTTTGCTTCACTCTTCTTTCAATCTAATGGTATTTTCTTACTATCTTTCTACTTCTATCTATCTATCTATCTATCTATCTATCTATCTATCTATCTATCTATCTATCTATCTATCTATCTATCTATC
>JAQQZR010000016.1:3032348-3048418 GCA_030068235.1 Notoglanidium macrostoma | reverse complement strand
TCTTTCTTTCTTTCTTTCTTTCTTTCTTTCTTTCTTTCTTTCTTTCTTTCTTTCTTTCTGTCTTTCTTTCTTTCTTTATTTCTTTCTTTCTTTCTTTCTTTCTTTCTTTATTTCTTTCTTTCTTTCTTTCTTTCTTTCTTTCTTTCTGTCTTTCTTTCTTTATTTCTTTCTTTCTTTCTTTCTTTCTTTCTTTCTCCTTATTCAAAGTTATAATTATCTGTTTTTCGTTTGCTCCTTTCGTTTTTCTATGTTTGATGTTTGTTCTTTTACTACATCCTTTTCTTTCTGTCTTTTGTTAAAAACGCAAAGAAAACGGAAATTCTTTGTTTCGTTCATCCGTTCTTGATGCTGTTTACAGTAATTTTATAGTGACCATTAAAACCAAAGTTTCGATTTGTTTGTTTTGTACGTTTGTTCTTTCACTTCAACATGCCTTTCATTCTGTATCTATTGTTAAAAATGTTAATTAAATAAACACGGAATAGAATTTTTTCCTTGCTCTCAGTGTTGTTTGAGGTGCCACGCCCTTCCTGCTGAAACCTGAACAGCGAAGCAGCCAAGTTCAGAACACTTTGAAGAGAGTTGAAGGCTCCTTCACCCACGCTGCAAGAATGCTAATGTTGCTGATGTTGCTATTCTGCATGGCAAGTGTCGCGTGTCGTATGTGTGTGTGTGTGTGTGTGTGTGTGTGTGTGTTTCGAGTTTGTGTTGGAGGTGTTAGGGTAATTTGTGTTCGACTCTGTGGCTGTGTTTTCCCGACGTTCTTGGTGTTTAGGTGTGGAGGTGCGCTGAGATTTCACTCCGTACCCAATGGCTTTGAACCCTATGTGACATGGCAGAGAAAATCACATAGGAATAGAAAGCCATAGAACACAACAGTGACCGGGCGTTACCATGGAAACATGCCTACACATCTGTCTATCCCTTCTTTCATTTCTGTCCATCCCTTTTTCCCATTTCTTTCCATCCCTTCTTTCTACTCTTCCCTGTCCATCACTTCTTTCCATTTCTGTCTATACCTGTCCATCCTTTCTGACCATTTCTCTTCCTCCCTTTTTACCATTTCATACATCACCACTTCATCTGCTTCCTTTCCATCATTCACTCATTTTTCTCTCAGTTGTTTCATTCTTCTTTCATTGATCTCTTTGTATTTTTAATGTTTGTTCTTTCACTTCATACTTCCTTTTATTTCTCTTTGCCTTTTTCCTACCTTTCTTTATTTCAGTCCTTCCTTCCTTTTTCTTTCTTTATTCATTTGTTCTTTTTTCTTTTTCATTCATTCTTTCCGGTATATTTGATTATTGTTCTTTTGCTTCAGCCTTCCTTCTTTGTAATTCCTTCTTTCTTTCCTTCCTTCTTTCCTTCCTTCTTTCACTTCTCAGAACACCCCCACTTTAGCCAGTCACTGTTACCCTCTCTCTGTGGAATAAAACGCTGTACAGGGTTAGCTTTGCTAGCATGTGTAGGTCTCTGCTGGAGCCGAGTATTCCTCTGAGAGTTAGCTTACTTCTGAGGTTTTGAGATAACACTCCAGTCTGGAGTATCGATGGCTCAAGCACATGAAGTAAGAGAAGAACGAGAGCCGATTCAGGGAGTGGGACGGTACCTGAGTCCCGTTTCCTCGGGGAGAGTGTCGTTTTCGCTGATCTGAGCGCTAACTGTGAGCGTTAGCGCTGCTACCTTAACTGCGGCAGACTTGTTTGTGGGCTCCATTGTGTGTAGCGCTGCTTCCTTTAAGGATTATTTATGTCTGGTAGAAAACTGCTGAATGTGAGAAGGAAAAAAAAAAGTGCTCACAAAAGGCATGAACAGCATGAATAATTAACTCGTCGAGGAGGGATGAGTACAGTTTGAGCGTCGCTAGCAATAACAAACATGCTTTATTATTCCCTAGTCAACTTTATACCTAAGACCATTATTGCAGAACTTTCTGTGATGTTTGATTTACCCGACTGCAGCTATATCAGACAATTCCCAAAGGTTTTAAAACTGATATATGTACATGATCAAAGCTTTACTGCCCACAACAGCTAAAAAAGGAGAATGGTAATCAAAATGGCTGCTGTGTCATGGGAATGGGCTTGTGCTTCATAAAACATATAATCTTATTGTTTGGACCATTTTGGACGGTTTAGAAAGAGATTTCGAAGTGTACTCTGTTTTTAAAATCCTGTAGACGGGGGGTTGGTGGTGGGGGGATTATTAGAAAGGTAGCTGTATTTGGATATATGTTGCATTCGACTTACCTTGGAAGTGGGAAGTCAGATTTCGGACTTACGTCATTCTCAACCTCCATGAAAAGCGACCTCTGTGTTGGCCTTTTGTTAGCCTGCTTACTGTAATGAGCGGTGCACATTTTCCTCCTCAAAACAGCGAACTGTTATAGATTTAACAAGCAAATATCTTTTGATCAAAACTCTTTTAAAAGTTTGCTGCTTTCCGATAAGCCATGTCGATTTTTTTTTTTTTTCCTCCCGATTTTCTCCCTAATTTTAGTCGTGTCCAATTCCCACCCAACACACGACATCCACCTACCAAGGAGGGTGAGCCTATCACGTGATTCCTCCAGCCGACCACGTCTTGCTGAACTGCAAATGCATCCCTGACGCCAGGGGGCGGCGTAACACACTCGGACGACAGCGCTATTCTGTACGCATGTGCTCACAGGCGCCAGTGATCGGCTAGTGCCGTTGAGAGTGACTGGGACGAGAGAGCTTGCCACCGCTCCCTCCCTCAGAGGAGCTCCTGGACATGGCCGGCTATGGTTTTCTTTACTCAGTGACCGAAAATATATAAATAACAAGTTGCACCCTTTAATTAAATGCAGCATGAAACCCAAAATGGGCAAGGCCTAAACCAGAAGAGGTTTTATTGCTATTAAACACGAACCCTATGAACACGATGCCTCCGTAAACAGATGTGTACCCGACAGCAGTGTCAGCATGACGTGTGTCTTCTGACTCCTCAACTTCCATCACTTCAGTTCTAATTTGTTCCAAGTAGAATATTTTTGTTTGTACCTGCTTGCGTTATTTCTAACAAATTTTATCAAATCTAATTCCCAAAATATGAACAAACTAGCAGACTAATTCAAACCACTGTGATCCTGACCAGGCGATGAATTCTACAGCTCATCGCACCTCCGTAAATCCTCGATACTTTTCTAGCATCCAGTAGGATTCCAGTGGTGATAAACACCTCTAATGCCAAACGGGTGACAAACCAACCAGCCAAACAAATAGCGTGGCTCCTAGTCATATTTGTTTGTTTATCTGTTTAAAAGACATTATACGTTCATTCTGAATAAAGTATTTGTATGCAGTTCCATCCCTAATATACTTCAATATCTCTGAGGAAATGGGAAAATCTACTTTATTTATTTATTTATTTACTCATTCTGCCAAAGAGCCAAAGGTTTTCTAGGCATGGATATGAGAAACCAAATCCTGCTAATCCTGTTGGTCAACAATGAAAATGAAAAGTCAGACTTCTTCCATCCGAGGTTTTCTAGGACACAAAGCCGCCGATTTTAAATCCCTCTTTTGAGGAAGAAACAGCAAAGAGCACGAGTGACAGTTACACGTTACGCCAAAGCTATGCTGAAGTCACGAATGCGCGGTGATATATTTCACATTTCTTCCTTTCTCTCAAACTCACAGGTCAGCTGCGACACGTTTCATATTTCTTTCTCACCCCTGATCAGAATTCCATCAGGGTTGATGTTTCGATCAGGTTATGGCATTTCGCAAATAATAAGAAAAAGAAAGATCCATACGCAGGGCGATTGATTGGTTTTCGCCTCGTGCACATCGGTCCTTTCAGAGCATGACGAGGAGGAACGAATGAGCAAACAAAAAAAAGAAGTCGATCCCCTCCGCTTCACAGATCCATTAGGTCAGAGGGAGAGAGGGGTAGAAATGGATGGTGAGTGGAGCGGTGCCCACACTCCGAGTGTGGAGAAAGAGTCTAGTTAAAGAGCACAGCAGCACCTCATTGATCAGTGGTGCTTATCTATCTCAACCCTGTCTGAGAAAGAGAGGGAGCGTTGATGGAAGGGGAAAGGAGGGGTTGTGGGAATGGAGGGTGAACAGGGGAAAGTGATTTATACTTTCTCAGAAGGAAAAAAAAGAATGGAGAAGTAAAACAAAGTCACACAGGTTGTGAGAGGCAATCTGTCATGCTGGTCCTCTTAGTTTAGTCCTGGAGGTCACAAAATAGTTTGGTGACGTTACCTTGGAGTGAAAGTTCCTGGAGTTTTTTTTTAAACTTCTATACATATTACGTACAGGTGTATTATGTTATTCGGACATTCTGAATGGATACAGATACAATAGAGGTGCGTTATTTGCTTTCCTTAAAAAAAAAAAAAAAGGTTCACAAGGCATCTGTTGGGGGTTAAAGGTGTGTATCGAGACCCAGGGGGTGAGTCATGAGGGTAGAAGGTTTTTACGTCTGATGCAGGTGTAAGTGAGCAGGACTAAGACCGGTTGCACAATGCACTTATAGCATTCAACAATTCATCCTTAGTAAGTGCCTGGTCAGGGGCATTTGAGGATTTAAATTAGTCTACTAGTTTATTTTCATTTTCCAGAAACTAAATTTGTTACGAAATATCATCAAACAAACAAAAAATAGCCTTGTAAATGTGAAGGAAGCTGAGGTCGAGGAACCGTCAGAGTTATTTCTGTGGGTGTAAAGCTCATACAGTATTTAAAAAAAAACAAAAAAACAAATCCTCTGATTTTGGCCAGACCTACTTATATCAGAGTTTAGATATTTGGAGCATTAAACAGACATGCTGGCATTGTGCTACAGCTCTAACACATTTACAGAGCCCCGTTCATGACATGAAAAGAAATATATATCATGGCCATGTTTTGCTAATTTTCTCCCTCGTCTCTGCTAACTTGTGGCCACATTTGTTCCCGTGATATCTATTCGTTCCCTCATTTTAATTACGCCATGTTTTACAATTTCATTCCCTCATTTATTCCTTCCATTGTTTTATTTAAATCATGGCTACATTTTACCAATTCGTTCTCTCGCTTTATTTAAATCATGGCCATGTTTTCTTATTTGTTCTTTCATTTTTATTAAATCCATGGCCATGTTTTAATAGTAATTTAATAATGCTGAGAGAGGCTACGTACTTATTTAATAAGCCCTGAGATTCTTACAGGTCAAGACAAACATGTAATTATTCACTTGCACTCCCCTAAAATCGTTTCTCACCCTTGCTTCAGTGTTTAATCTCACCTGGATACTACAGAGTTGTACCTAACAACTTCCGCTGTAAGCAGAAAGACTGTCCTGTTGCACATCCCAGGACTCGTCCGCAGTCAGCTCATTGTGAACATTCTTTCAACATCCCTAGTACTTTTTGTCTTCACTCGCTACACCTGTACACTGTAAAGATGTTCTAATCCCACTATCTGGGATCCGCACTATCGTTTTAGAGTCTGAATCTTCTCTTTCTACCGTTTACTTTGTGCGCCAATTTTCATCCAATTCATCCTTCATTGAACATCAATACGTCAATGGATTCACGAGCATCTAAACCCGTTCTACACATTATTCTAACACTGTTTAGCTACATGTATGTTCTAGCTATGTAATCAATACCAGCACAGTGTTGTACACCTGCTACCTTTCTCCAAGGAAAAAAAACCAACAGACCTCTCCAATGTTGAATCTCTAAGCGCTGTTCATCTTACTTCTAGCATCCATTCGACAGCTTTGCCCGGAGCTATCCCTTTCTAAAAACTTGTACGTCACTAATTTTCAGACTCGCATAAAGAGCAACCGCTTTTTGTCTCCTTCTCCTCCCGCTTCACCATCCACAGGTGAGCCCGGACGGCCAGACAAACCCCTCCCTCTTCAGCTTTTGTGGAAAATGGAAAGGCCACCGAAAAAAAAGAGCGAAGGCAGGAAAAGGCTCCGGTTGTTCGTACACAAAGCCAGTCCAGGGGGAGTGAGAGAGGGGGGAGGTGGACAGAGAGTGCGTTTGTATCTAGCAGTGGTATCTAGCTGAGGCATTTGAGGCACCAGGGGGGAGCCAGGTATAACTATCCATCAGTGCCCTGCATCCTCTCATGCAGTGCCTAGACCTCGGCGAACAAAGCCTTCATTCAGGACGCTGTTTTTTCACTCGCCCTTCTCTTTTTTTTCCTCCGTCCTTTTTCCTAAGTAAACAGCTCTTTGTGAGGATACATTTTGTCGCAAATGAAACCAAGCACCGCCTGTCTATCATGGTCGAATCGATATGAGCGGCAGGGAAGTAACCAGAGAGTAAGAGTAAGTTGTGAGTGGGTTTTCTATTTTGTGAAATAGAAAAGCCATTTTCCCGATCCTCCACCGCAGCCGGGCTGTTGGTGTGAGATTGACGTCTCCCCCTACAGGACGGCTACAGGACACGCCGTCTTTTTCTAGGATTTTACTTGCCGATTTTTAAACAGGCTGTTCAGGATATGGCAAATTGATCTGCTGAGACTTAAGCAGAGACAGCCGTTCCCTTTGTGGCCTTTGTGCCTCGCAGCAGTACTCCATGGCCCTATTCTTTCCCAGCTCCTTTTGAGCCGTGCATTAGCCTATTGATTAAACAGCCTGGCTCATCCCAGCCCAGCTAATTATATACACACTGCCTATAGAAAAGTGTAAGCAGTGCTTATTAACAGTCACAACATTATTAGACAACCTTTTAAACCAAGCCGCTAATCATACGGATAGATCCTTTCACGGAGACTAAGACTATCCAAGCATGCTAAGCCACAGAGGGCTTACTGAAAGATAAATAAAAATGAATACAACGACACGAGGCTACTTAAGCTCCAAACATCTTAGCTGTATTTTATAAAAAGTTATTTTTTTCCTGGAAGGGTTATCTAAAACCTCACAGCAGTGCAGAAGGGGTCAAGGTGTTCAGGGGAATGTTATTCAGGGATGGAGGAGGTACTGTAGAGGACCATAGAGCAACACCATTGATGACAACAATGACCTTTAATGGCTATAAAGAAGTTATGTTTTTGTAGATGCACTTTATCACCACTTCTCCCTCGAATTTGTTAATTATTCTGTTTTCATCAACTTTTATTTTTTAAACAAGCCAGTTCGTTAATCAGACCAAAGAGGATAAATAAAAATGTAAAAGTGTATGAGAGTCTGTGAGAATACTCCCAATACCATTCTGAGCCAATGTCTGCACCCCTTGTAGCTAGTCTCTGGTCTAATGAACTGCCTTCAGCTAAATAATAAGTGTGATTGACTGCAACGTAGGACCTGCTAATGAATCCGCAATGGTTCATGTTTAGAAGCCAGTCACTGGACTACGGACTGTAGACGAGACTGTTACGCTATTTTTCCAAGCACTAAATTCTGTCTTCTAGGTCCAAGGCGACCCCTGCCATAAAGTGTGCTGACAGGAAACTCAAATAATCAAGATTTATCAAGATTACCAGATTTATTTCTCTAAAACAGAGGTAAATATACTGGTGGACCGAGTAGATCCTGCATTGCGGCCAATCGCTTACATTTATGTAAATTATTAGCTGAAGGCAGCTTATTGAGAAAGGAAAGAGTTTTCGCAGACTGTTGCAGATTTTTCTACATTTTATTTACCCTCTGGTCCGAGTAGCAAACTGACGACATGGCTGGTGTGAAAGCAAGGAAGTGTAAGGAAATGCAGAGAGATACACGTTTATTCTCTGTTTAAAACAGACATCGGTTCAGAGTCTGCGCCACTAGTTATAAGTCATAACAAATCATTAGTAGTTTAGCATTAAAATGGAAAAACGCTTTAAAGTGATGTTAAAAAGTGACAAGTGTGCTTAGTTGTGTTATATTCTTCTATCACACCAACTATCAACCTTACAAAGAAGCTTCTAGCTCATCAAATGCAGTAAATTCAAGGCCACGGGTCTTTTCTTGTTTTTGCTCAGTGTCACTTTATGTTAATCGAGTCCCCTGGTGAACGCAGAACGCCCTTTTTTCTTCCTGTAATGAGGACATCCTGTCACCCTGCGGAATTTACGAGACAGCGAGGGTCAAGGTGATGTCGGAGCGCAGCATAAGGGAAAGGCAACCTGTCTGCAGTCGGCTGCACGGGGGCCCGACGTCTCCGCGCCCTCCTTTTTCATCAAGCCGGGAAGCGCGTCCCGAATAATTACAGTGTTTTGCACAGAAAGCCGATAGTCGGGAGTTAATGGGCTTTATTTGCCAATGAAATTCTACTCAGCAGACCGTAAGTAATTCTGAGAGGTAATAATTATTTAGCGCAACCCTGGCACAAGCTGAGCGCCAATCTGCCTCGTCTTGGCAAAGAACAAGGAAATTCCCCTTACCAACCATCGATGCTGTTAAGCACAGCCACACACACACACACACACACACACATGCTGGTTACACAAGTCGAACAGAAGAGAGGAGGAGGAGGAGGAGGAGGAGGAGGAGGACCGAGAGAACGGAAGGAATGAAAAAAAGAATGAAACAACTTCTCACTTCTAATCAAAGTATCCGCCTTCAGCGTCTCCGTCAGCAGGATTCCAGTAGCTACGTTCCACGTTTTTCTTATTATTAATTTATTTTTCATTATTCATCTTACCAAAAACCACACCCGGGTGTCTCAGCATTGCCTTTAGCTGCACATGTTTAAAAGATTGGCTGCTGGCGGTTCATTAAACTTGACGTGAGATGTGCACTTTCTGGCCATAGCGAAATGTCACATTTCATCAGATTAAATTAGCTTAATCTGTGGCAAATGCCTTTTCCCTGCAGAGGTGTGAGTTGTTTTTCCCCTACGCACCTCTGGAGAGAAACGGGAGGGTGTGTGTGTGTGTGTGTGTGTGTGTGTGTGTGTGTAGGGGGCGGTAGGAACCAGAGCTTCATGCAATTTATTCACCGCTGAAAAGCCTTAGCATTGAGTTAGCCTAATTGATGGGAGAGAGTTGAGTTGGAGAATAAAATGGCTGAGCGAGGAGGAGAAGGTGTGCAGGAGGTGTTGGATCCCCTCAGAGTGTGAGTTATGAGTCGTAGGCACCGTGACTGGACTCCAACATGACCGCACTTCTGTGCTAGAGAGCTCTTAGCATGTGTGTGAAGGATGCTCCACTCGCCTTTCTTTTTTTTCCTCTCTCTCGTTTCTCTCTCTATCGTTTCTCTCTCTCTCTCTCTCTCTCTCTCTCTCTCTCCCTCTACTGTCTCTCACTTAGTCACTGACTGTAGCTATGTTTCTACTCTATGCTAAAACGATCCCAAAATGATACAAAGACCATTTAATATGTATAACATTCCAAAAAATAAAATTTTCAAATGTACGTTTGTTTTAACATTTCCCAAAATTAACTTTTTTATTTTTTTCATAGAATTGTCACTTTCCCCGAATTAATTTTTTACTATTTAAGTATATTTTTACTACATTTATTTTGACATTTCCCACAAATTTATATTTTCCTTACTGTTTCCCGCAAATTAACTTTTTTAAGGTTTCTTCCCTAATTTGCATATTCCTATATCATATTTAACATTTTCCCACAAATCGCCATTTTTTTCTTTCCCCCAAACTTTCTAATTTTTCCTGGTTTATCTTTTTCATTTCCTCCCAGATTTGATTTTTTTTTATTTATTTTTTTTTAAACTTTTTTTTCGCAAATCTTCCCTACACTTTATTTTACATTACTCTCAAACTGACAATTTTTCTGTTCTAATTCTTTCTTTCTTTTTTTTTTTTTAACATTTTACATTTTCCTGACATTTTTAAAATAACCCCCCAACTTTACATTTTCCTTCACTTCGTTCGTATAATTTTCCAGAATTGACATTTTCATACTTTCAAAACATTCTTTAGATTCTATGTAGATTTATTAAACAGTATTTCCCAATTACTCAATTTTTTTTCATCCAAAATGTATTATTATTTTTAAACTATTTTTCAGAAATTGAAACCTTTAATGCTTTTTCCACATTTTTAAAAGCCAAATTTATATATTTTTTTCTCCAAACTTCTTTAATTCCCTTAAATTACAGGAACATGGCACACATCTGTATGAGAAGGCATGTATGGCTTCTATACTCTATGATGATTAGTAATCATAGTTTATGAAAATGTATGTAAAAACTATCTTTTGGTAAAAGAGGTAAAAGAAAAACAAACAATAAATAACTATAATCAGTTACAGATCTACACACTTTCATGAAATGTATGCAGTATGAGGTTAAAAGGAGAACAGGACTTCCGTCACTTCGTACTCTCTGTCCACACGTCTGACTGTTACGGATGTTACGTCCAAACAGATCTAAAATTAGCCGCTGAGGGTGTAATCTATCTTTGCATAAATAGTCTATGAAAATTTCATTGGCTTCACGAAGTGAAAACAACATTTGGATGGAAATATGTCTCCTGACTCACTCACTCGCTCACTCACTCGTCCTCCTCCTCCTCCTCCTCTCCCTCACACAGTGATGCAATGGTGCCGGCTGCTGTGTGGTGGGCTGGGGTCCCCCCCTCGCTAACACAATCACAGCCACGAATACCAGCCAAAAACACACACACACACACACACACACTCCACAGCTAAGTCAAGCTGCTCAAGCCCTGGGCATCGTGCCTCTGTCTATATTTGTGTATCAGCACTATTCTGGGCTGATTGAATACTGAATAATCAAAAAATCCAAAAAATCAGGAGCTAAACAATTCAGCCTTTTGGAAAATTTGCTCTCGCTTTAAACAGAATTTTCTCCTTAATGACCTGCAATGGCACCTTTAGACTACGCCGCAGCGTGTCCATGTAGAACCCAAGCAAACGCTAAATACAATGAAGTAAGGAAGAAAACCACACCCCATTGAAAACAGGAGCTCTACCCAGTCACCACGATCGCTGCCACGCCCACCTCACCAGCGCCACTCAACACCACGCTCCAGCATTACATATGACGTAATCTCGGCAAACCTTACCGCTCGCTACACCGGATAAAACCCTTCAGAGTCATGATCGTCTCGGATCAACCTCGCGAAGCACAAACTCTCTTGCCGGTAGTAGTAAACATGTTACCATGACGACGCAATCAAGGAAACACCTTGAAAAATCTCACCACAGTACCAACCAATTCAAGAGGTTACAGGTCGTAGGCACCGTGACTGGACTCCAGCATGAACACACTCCTGTTCTAGAGAGCTGTTCGCGCGTGTGTGAAGGACGCTCCACTCTTCCCCCCCTCTCAGATTTCCCTCTCTTTTTTATTTTTACTGTCCGTCTCTCAGTTAAACGATGACTGTAGGCTGTACCATAGTCTACGTGGGAATACTTTTTGTTTTCCTTTTACATTTTTTTCCAGAGTCTGCATTTACATTGTTCTACAAGTTTATTTTTTAAATTTACATTTTAATATATTTACTAATAAAAAAAAAAAATGATAAAAAAAAAAATACATTTCCATTATTTTTAGTTGCATTCATTCCCAGATTTACACTGTTCCCTACATTTCATTGTTTCTTTTTCCAGAACTTTCCAGAATTTCTTTCTTACAGTACCCAACCATTTTCCCGCACATTTTCTTTACATTATTTCCCAAATGTTGAGTTTTGTCTACATTTTACTTACTATTTTCCCCAAATTTACATTTTTTACAACATGTTTTTAGGACCTAAGTTTTGTAATTATTTATCCCCCCCCGATTTACATTTTCCCTACATTACGTCCACAAGTTTACATTTTTGTACATTTCCCCCCCACATTTTTGGACATTTTTTTCCATTGTTGCCCTAATTTCCCCTTCATTTTCCCCAAATTTACAATTTTTCTAACATTTACATTACTACAGTTTTTTCTAATTTTTTAAACACATTTCCCCCAAATTTCCATATTTTATACTATAAAATTGTAATAAATTGGTGGATGATGGGGATGCCCTAAACTCGGTGCGAGTAGACCAACGGGTGCCCTCACCAGTGACGTCAATCTTAATGGTGAAAGGTTTCTGACGGGGCGTCTCAGGTGAGGTGAAGGAGACGAGAGGACATAAATTACTGATTAGCTCTGGTTCAATATAAATATCATTTACAATGGAAAGGAATTGGCATGTAGTGGTGCTAGCTCTATGTGTCTGTCTCTCGCTATTATCTGTCTCTCTGCTTTTTCTGTCTCTGCTTTCACTCTTCTCAGGAGAGGATGGGATTGAGCGAGGGAACCTGCTGATTTCCAGCCGGCTCTGTGTGCATCACCCCTCCCTCTGTCCCCTGTAGGTGTTATAAAGAGAGCGGGATCTCGGTGTAATCTGTCCGGACTAATTTAGCTCCTGTCAGTCTACACTCGCAGCATGGGTATTCTGTCTCACACACCTGTACACACACACACACACACACACACACACACACACACAAACAAACGCCCATTTTGCTCACATACATACTAGGGGGAAAAGGACAGGGAATCCTGTTTCAGTGTGGAAAATCCGATTTCTTTTCTTTGAGACGGATTGAGCTGGATTTGTGAGCGGCATTTGAGTACATTTCAGGAAACTTCTGTAATCTGTCAGAAAATAATGCAATATTTTAAACCAGAAAAAAAAGCACAAGAACAAAGACCCACACTCTGCTCCGAAAGATAAACCAGCAGTTATAACAAAGAAAACAGAAGCAGGCAGGACATAAACAAAGATGACTGCAGATATCTGCACGTATATCTGCGTGTGGTATCGTACTGACGAGCCCGATACAGATTGAGGTCTCGCTGCAGAATTCGTGTAAGAGATACCATCCTGCTTTGGGATAGGGGTTTGGAAGGAAACACATTTTCAAGCTCTTAAAATCCTATTAAGATGTGATTTTTTTCTTCGGGGGTAAGTTTTAAAGAAAAGGTTGCAGTGTCAGGGTTACAGAGCGTGGAAGCGTGCACCATCGTACCTTTTTCAGCGCAGACCCAGAACCGTGTCCTAATTTAGCACTGTATCTATTTCTGTCCAAGCCTTGGGGGAATACCTACATTTGTCAAAGGGAGTGTGTGTGTGTGTGTGTGTGTGTGTGTGTGTGTGTGTGTAGGTAGGTGAGGAGTGAGCATGGCATGTATGCTGAATACGAGGAGATACCCTACTAAGTGTAGTGGTCAGTCGCTTTTGGTCAACGCAATGGCACAGTTACTCTAATCAAGAGCACTGGTATAGCATCCCTATAAGCACACACACACACACACACACACACATACACACACACACACACACCCAAACACACACACACACACACACTTAAATATAACTCACACAAAATTTCTCCCCAAAGCTCCTCCACCAAGCTCAACTCACGCAAAATGACTCACGCGTTCCAAACAAAGACAAAACAACACTAAAGCAAGAACACACACCTTAAATGTCGTTAAAAAAAACCATAGGTCTGTGCCTGGAGTTCACGTTTATGGAAGAAGGGGAGTGTAGGATGCGTTCGGCAGCACTCACCTCAACCTCGCTCTCTGTCCTTGCCGGAGCTGTGAAAAGGATTGGCTCTGAGCGGCTGAGCTACTGCACACTGAGACAATGGAGCAGAGAGAGAGAGAGAGAGAGAGATGGGGAGGGGAGGAGAATGAAGGAGAGCGAAGGAGTGAGAGAAGGAGGGGTGCACAAGGAGAGGTTCTGAAGTAGATGGCCAATCAGTGCAGAAATCAGCACGGGCTATCTGACGAAATGCCTGTGGATTAGCGATGTGCGGCTTTCAGAAGAAGAAGAAGAAGAAGAAGGGGAAAAAAATGTGGCAAGTGGAGAGAGAAAGAGAGAAGGAGGGAAAGAGAGGGGCCTTGGTGAATAAATGAGAATGAGAGAGTAAAAAAAGAATAGAGTGGGAGAAAAAATACAAGGTGTCAAGGTCTTTCTTTTCTGGATTGCGAAGAATGATCGAAGGTCAAAGGGCGCAGCTTGAGTTGCTTCCTTAAAATCTAAAATCTTAAAGGTGTCTGGAGTGGTGGGATGGAAAGAAGTCTTCGATCACTCTTCAAGTCTCCGTTCTCACGGGATGGCGAGGATAGCATCTCATACTTGCTCCGGAATCTTGAGTTGGCCCTCCCCCTCTCCCTCCCTCCTTCCCTGATCCCACCGTTCTCTCTCCTTTAATCTCCTCAGGGGTCCCACTGTCTCTCTCTGTATCCCGTATATCGGCTCCGGATCATCAAGCGCTACGTCTTGGGTGGTTCAACAACCCCCTCTCCCCCCACCATCACACCTCTCCACCCCTCCACACCACCTCTTTATACCCACAGATAATACAAGGATTGATGGGGGAAAAATGCCACTTCCCGCAAAAAAAAAACAAAAAAAAAAAAACAACAACCCTGCACCAGGTGTTCTGTCCAGATTGGCCACTCGTCTGGATCGGGAAGGGTGCAGGCAATCTCCAGCTCCAATTATTTCGGCCTCAAAAGCCGAAAAAGAGGACAAGGGTCTGACTCAAAAAGGCTTTTTGGTGTGGAAAGGAATGAAATGGAATGAAAAGTGCTTTTCAGCGCCGCCGAAGTCCTGAGAATTCTACACAATTAGACCGAAAATGTCCCAAACTGTGCCTCTGAGCGCGAGGGAGGGGAGATCGGGAGGGAGGGAGCCAGAGGCTCGGAGACTGTCAAGGCCGAAAAATCGACTGTACAAGTTTGTACGTAAGATAGTTTTGCGCCCCGAGATGAAGAAAAAAACAAGGATGGATTGGTTTTCTTTCAGCAGCTGCCCCATTCGGTGTGGGTCTTTTCTTCTTTTTGGCGTTTTGTTCTCGCATGGAGAGCTCTTGCCGGGACGATCCATCACCCGGACAGGAAGAACGAGTGCAGTGCGCTGAGTCTCGGCAGGTGCTGCATCCGTCTCTCTCTTCCTCGGCTGGACAAAGCTCTCCCCCCTGCTCCCTCTCCTCTTTTCTTCATCCTCTCCTCTCCCGACTCTCTGGCTGCTCATTTTCTCTTCTTCGGCCGTGACAAAAAAACGAGTGGGATAGCGCTGTGTGGGATAGAGAGAGAGAAAGACACGTGGAGAGAGAATAAATGTAGAAAAAAAAAACAAGAGGAGGGTGACAAAAATGAGATGGAGGGGGAAAGATGAATGAATTCATATAAGTGAGTCGTCCGAGGGAGGAAGGGAGGGAAAGAGGGAGGGAATGAGGAACGAGGGAGGATGTAAGCGAGTTCTCCTGTCCCACTCACACTCCCCCATGGCTGGGAAAAAAGTGTGGGAGAGATGAAGTGGTGGAGGTGGCGGTGATTCAGCCGACAGCCTCTCCCATCCTCTTCGCTCTGTGCGCCTGAAGAAGGGAACCAGCTCATGCACACCGAGGCTCCTCTCTCCTCCCCTCCCTCTTCTCCTCCCTTTTCCCCCTCTTTCTCTCTCTTTCTTTCTCTCTCTCTCTCTCTCTCTATTTTTCTCCTGCACACGTTCAGTTCATTACAATTCACTGGTTCTTACTGTGACACGCTTCACTAACCCACTCAGCGAGCCCAGGCAAAGCGAGACACTGAATTCTAATGCAGGAGAAAGAGAGAGAGAGAGAGCGAGAGAGAGAGAGACGGGGGAAGCAAAAGCAGACCAGCAGGTGTCCTCTCTTTCGTTTTGTGCCCATCTGTCTGAAAAAGAGCCCAGCCTTTCCAGAGCACGCTCTATTTTGTACGGTTATTTTGTTCCTCCACAAGCCGGGCTCTACTACTGAGTGAGAAAAAAAAACCACATTCAAAGGCAGGGCCACACAGGGTAGTGGGAACAAATAATCCAAACTGCCCAGTGAAGGAGAAAATGCTTCGCTTCTGGGGTCCCCCGAAAAACGTATTTTTGGGTCTAATTTAGATGTGGCTCATACTCAGTGGGAACGGTGGGACGGTAAGAGTACACACACCTATGTTGACGTGTGGCCACAAAGTGTCGTTTAGTCCATGGACACACCTCGGCTGGTACCTCATACTTACACTACCAGTCAAAAGTTTGGACACCCCTACTCTTTTTCATAGGTTGTTCTTTTTTTTTTTGCTTTCTACGTTGTAAAACATCACTGAATACATCAAAACTGTGAAGCAACACGTACGGCATATACTGAATTATGTGGTAAACAAAAAAGTGTAAAAAAA
>JAQQZR010000016.1:3007080-3028279 GCA_030068235.1 Notoglanidium macrostoma | reverse complement strand
GGGGTGAGTGTGTGTGTGCGCGCGAGTGTGTCTGGATTGATGGTGAACGATTTTCTTTCTCTTTCTGTCTCTCTCACTTTCTTTCTGCTGTTGTGTATACATAGATTAGAGATGCAATAAAACTGTCATGGGGGAACGTGCCTGTCACTGCGCTTGATTCCTGCAGGAAGTGATGAGCTGCATGCACACACACACACACACACACACACACACACACACACACACACACACGTTACCTACTATGCCCAAGGCTTCCCGGTTCCAGCTTCCATTTAATTAAAGTAGGATTGAGCTTAGAATCATTCAGTGCATTCTTCAGCTCCTGATAAGATGGTAACACAATGATGCAGGCATTATATAACTTTTCACATCTGGCGGTTCTATCTGTGACACTATCCATACCTGTACTGTTTAATGCTCAAAATATCCATATCTGTGCCTGTATTCAGAGTTCATCTTGAACTGGATGTGACCTAAACTAGACTTTTTTATTCAAATATAAACCATATTACTCTGTTCCCAGAAAACAACAAACAGTAGAAATGTCACCAAGGTCAGCATGGTGGGAATTGTGGCTGTGATAGTTCCTCAATCTCAGCTAAATCACTCAAGTTCATAATTGGGCTCAACTGGAGATACAGTTTTTTGCCCACAATATTTTCTAACAAATTTAGTTGGTAGTATTTCCCAAAATCTAAATAAATGAGTAGCCTAATTTAAAGCACCGCAAGCTTGACTAGGCAGTTACTACTCCTGGAGCATTATCCACAGGTGTGATGCACTGATGGCTGCTTCACCTTGACTAGCTCTATCAGGTTCAGTTCAGGTGAATGTGGTGGCCAGGCCACGAGTTTCAGCTTATTTTCTTTTTCTTTCCTTTTTAAATAATTCTGAAACAATCTGGAAGTGTGGTTGGGTTCATTGTCCTATTGCATACATCTGAAGTTTATGAAATAATTGGAATAGTAGTAAAACCTGTAGTGTGCCAAAATTGTGAAAATGCATCATGTATTGCTGGTCTTTTTTTGTCCATCAAGTTTCATATCTGACCTCACTTATATGGAAGTAAAAACTCTGGTTTTGTGTTGTGTCCCATAAGATCCCAGTCCTGACGCACACCTCAAGTCTCAATCATGCCCTGTGAACATTTCTGGCAAGATTTTTTAAAAACAAAAACCATAGAAACATAAAAACAACAAGCAGTGCACCTCATATTCATATGTGTATTTGTAGAACACATTGTCTATTCATTCAAAATTGATTCAATAATCAATGAAGAAAGTGAGTGTTTTCTACCAGAGGACACCCGTAATTCACCACTTTATTCTGATTAAGCATTTCTGGATTTTACTGTGGTGCATAGACTCCGGTAGTTGCGGACCAAATGCTCCACTGGTCAGTCAGGCAAAAGGAACTGACAGTGATGAAGAAGCCAATAAGCAGCTATTATCCCCGAAGTCTTGGACACCCGCTGCATCGATACGACACACTTCATGGTGAACTACCTGCACAATCACTATGTGCCAACTTCCTTCCTTTCTGTTCCATTACTGCCTGACAGATGTCTAAAGATGGATCCAGAAAGCACAGCTGTATCAGGTGGATAACAAGCTAAAGAAAAAAATGGATGACAGGAGTACTTACTGTTGAGGATGATTAGAAACGGCACATAGACAAATGTAGGCATAATGTAACCACTGACCTCTCCCAATACATAAACAACAACAAAAACAGAACACAGCAATGACTGGGATGTCCCAGTGACCAGGAATGCTGACTGGGACATTGGTGTCCAGGTTTTTACCATTGATGGGGTTACGCTATTGACTGAGATACACTGGCAAATGTAAAACATAACAAGTGGGCTACAATAATTAACTGAGCGATGGCTACACCACTGACTGAGATACACTGCTGACATGGACACGCTGCTGAATGGGATACACTGTAGTCCCAGACACAACCCTGATGAGGTACACTGTAGAACCCTGCTAAGAAGGGAACATCACTGACCATGATACACGGCTGACTGGGATACATACCACTGATTTTGATACTGCCAACACACAACTGACTGAAATACATTGTTGACCTGGACATTGCTGACTCGGACACACTGTTGACTGGGTACTCTGTTGACCGTAACACACCAGTGACTGGAATACACCATGTATTACGCCACAACACATTGCTAACAAAGGTATATTGTTGACTGTGAAACACTACTGACTGAGGTACACTGTAGACCCATGCTAAGAAGGGAACATAACTGACTATGATACACTCATGACTGGGATACATACCATTGATTTGTTACATACTGCCAACAGACCATTGATACATTGTTGACTTGGAGAGGTCACTAACTGGAATACACTGTTGATTTGGAGACTCTACTGACTGGAATTCACTGTTGACCTGGGCCCACAGACTGTTGTTCTGTTGATCGAGACACACCAGTGACTGAAAAACACCATTTATTACACCATAACCCATTGCTAACAAAGGTATATTGTTGACTGGGAAACACTACTGGCTACACCGTAGAGCCATGCTAAGAAGGAAGCATCACTGACCATGATGCATTACTGACTGGGATACATACCATTGTGTTGCCTACATACTGCCAACAGATCACTGACTGGGATACATTGTTGACTTGGAGACATCACTGACTGGGATACACTGTTGACCTAGACACCGCAGATTAGGACAGACTGTTGACTGGGGTACTCTGTTGCCTGAGAGACTCCACTGACTGAAATACACCATTGATTACACCACCATACATCACTAATAGAGGTAAACTGCTGACCTGGAAAAACTACTGACTGAGGTACACTGTAAACCACTGCTGATGAGGAGACACCACTGACCAGGATACATTGCTGCCTGGGAGATATACCATTGATTGGGATAAATACTGCTAATTTTGACACACCACTGACTGGGATACACTGTTGACCTGGACACCACTTACTGGGATACACTGATGAATGGGATATGCTGCTGACTGGGATACCCTGCTGACTGGGATATGCTGCTGACTGGGGTACTCTGCTAATCAAGATATACCATTGACAGTGGTGACACACTGCTGATTAAATACTCCACTAACTGTGATACAGTACTGACTGGCACACACTACTGACTGTTAAACCATCTTGCTAATTCCACAGAAAATATTTTGACACATTTCAATATGCAACATTATCTTCTTCTGTTTTCTGCTTCAAAGAAACTGTAGCTGCTGCTGTACTTAAAATGCGAGTGCCAAAATGGGTGGATCTTTCAAACTCAGCATGTCAGTCTCCTGCAGTGAAAAGAAAACATTGTTTTGGTGTGCTTTGGAGAAAGAAGGAAATATAACTGTCTACAGCTGTTTACAAAGTATACATCCCTTACAGCATCCAAGTCACATCCTCCACCTCCACCTGAAGCCAGTCCAGGGCATGTTTATTCCTGGAAAAGTACCAGCTAGGCAGGTGTCTATCTCATTTTAGCTCATTTTAGGAGCATGACCATGAATATTTAGGAACTTCCTGTAGTGCCTCCTTTTCTTTCAGTTGTCAAAGCACAGCAGGAGTCAGGGAGTCAATCAACCACAGTCTTTCTGTTCTAGACTTCTTGCTGAGGAACAGTAAGCACAAGAAGACAAAAAATCATAAATTGAGAATAATCCATTGCAGTGGAACTGGACTGACACTCCAGGGTCATTTTGACTTTTGACATTTCTTAGCGCCACTTAACAGCAGTACCAGCATCAAAAATGGTTCTATGGGCATTTTTCCACTTGGCCTGAATGTACCCATGACCGATTATGGGGTTGTTTGGGGGCAAGACTTAGAATTACAGGTTTGTTTTAACATAGAGAAATTCCTTTCAAACCATGGGATTGATTGCATAATTCTCTATCTCACTTTTGCACTCACAGCTGGTTCCAATGGCACAAAAGAAAAACAATCATCTGGAGATCACAAGTTTGAATCCTGATTATGCCATAGCCATCCATGGCCAGGACTTCAAGAGAGAAAACTAGTCAGGGAAGGGGTGGCATACTCTATCTCCCCATCAATCATGGACAAATCAAGACAACTAGCCAATCATAGACATCTATGAACTCATACATTTAGAAGAGAGTGGCTATTGCTTTCACATGAGCAATAGCTTGAAAAGATGGAACTGGCTGGTTTCACATGTCTTGGAGGAGGCATGTGATTCCCTTCAGCCTGCTGGTTGCTAGTTGTATGTTATACCATATTTGTGAGTGGTAATTAGGGACTAAATTATGGAGAACCCAAAAAAAAATTTATAATAGTGTTCCTGTGATTCCAGTACTTTTAATTGTTCTGGAATTCCTGTAGCTGTTCTTTTTATGATTATATAAAGTCATAAGATTTGTAATTATGCAGGCCAGCACAACACCTCACAAATTTCTTCATGCAAGCACTTGCCCCAGTCCTATGAATGTCTTGTTTTATGTGCCAACAATGTGTTCCGTCTCATCTGCTGACTATAACAACTATAACAACACTTTCCCTAACATCACCTGAGAGGGACTGTACCTCAGTCCAAGTGGTTTCTAGTTGCAAGAGGACCAGGTATTGGTTAACTATACTCAAAAACAACTCAAACATACTGAACTTGAGTCCAAAAAAACAAAAACAAATGTGAAACTGACCTAAGTGTGAAATTCATCACCCCCTTCAAAAGAACCCTAGTTTTTTTAGCAAAATGCTCCAGTTGAAAGGTTCATTTGTAAACAGTAAAACTGCAGAGCTTTGATGTATTCCAACAAGTAACTGGATGGCATACGTTCTGCATCTTCACTGTTTTTTGCGGGAGAGCGTACCTAGAGGCATTAGGCCTACGCTTCACCCGACAAATGCATTTGCATGGAAGCAATTTTCAAGCTACTGCTTGGATAAATATGAGCCCACACTCTAGCACTGTCAGCTTCTTTCATCACTTCTCTAATAAACAGACAGAAAGGCAAAGGCAAGAATAGGATCTCATTACGGTGTTGTATTAGTCAGATATTAAAGCCCTATCTTTCATGTGGGCCGAGGGGCATTTTCACACCCGCACTCAAATGTGTAAATTTCCCATAAATCACTCGGGGACATTCTCTTCACACGCCAGCCATGAGGGAAACCCCCCTCTGGGGAGACAAGTTCTCTTTCATTCCGCAATACTTTCTCTCTGCTCCGGCTTTCTCCTCCTCCGCCTCTCTGCCTCCTTTTCTTTCATCCACTTTCATCAGCTTGGTGTCACTTGAAAGGCAGCGGCTACAGAGGAGGAACGACACGGCCTGTGTAAGTGAGGCTTCCTTCAGAAGATGTGTTACATGAATATAAAAAAACTCTAGTGTGAGGAGTTAACCAAGTGAATCGAGCAGTAATCCGTTAAGGATTCAGGCAGGTGGAGTGGAGCGCAGGTGGGTTTTTTTTTGTTTTTTGAGAATCCAACAAACTGAAAAGAAGGTTGGACCAGAGAGATATGGTGCCACATAATTCCATCATGCACAGTGATTCTTCTCTCTCTCCCACAGCTGTATGCTGGAGACATGATTTGCTGCTCAATTTTCTGCTATGCCCCTTTTGTTCTTGGCCCCCGTCTCTCCAAGTGCGGATTCTAACCGCAGGAAAATGCAGTCATGGTGCATGGACCGTGCATCAGAATGCGATAGAGGATAGTGTGTGAATTCCTTTCATGGAGGACTAGGTTGCACATTTGCCCCTCTTTTTTCCCCTGAAAGAGAGAGCCAATTTTACGCACCCTTATCTGGCCCCCTTCTCTGGCAAAGTGACTGTTTCCTCATGGGTCGAAGGCAACGGGCCATTTGCCATGCTTGGTAACAGAGAGAGAGATAGGAGAGTGGGCTCACTGTGCTTCTTGGGGTTTCTCCCTTCGTGGTGGATCGGGTGCCTCTCCCTCTGTTTCCATGGCAGCGGCTGGCTTTATTAAAATCCTACTCCAGATGCGACACGACATCCCCCCTCCGCTTCCCCCAGCACTCCTGCCATCACCAACACACCCTCTTCTGTAACTTCTTTCTACAACCTTTGACCAGCTTGCAACACCACCCAACTTTAAACCCCCCCAACCCTGCATCCCCCCCTTCCCCCAACACGGCTAGGCAAGCATCCCGCCACGTTTTCAGTGGTTGTCAAAAATGAGAGATGGGGCCATGCGTTGCTAAATGAAGCGGAATGGGATAACCTCCACACGATTTCACACTCCGATTGCCTGTGGCACTGCTGTCATGTAATGTGTCCTGTACTCCTGTTCGCCCCATGGCCACGCAAAACAAGACACCTTCGCCTTGGCGTAAATCAAAATGGCTCGCCTTGACAACGTCGTTTGCATCCCATTGTTGATCTATTTCCTGTGTCTATGTGTAAAAAAAAAAGCATTCAAAGGTGAGGTGGGGGGGACTCTGCAGATAATTCAGAAAGATGATTAAGCACAGTGGTATATCTTAGAGAATCACCTCTTGGCGATCAGTGGCTATGTGTGTATCATACGGCTTACTTAGGGTGCTTTCAGACATGTAACATTTATTCCATTGGAATGGAACCCTGATGTTTTTTTCCCCTTAGTGCAGTTCTTTAGGCAGAGTTTTGTAGAAGTGGTCTGCCGAACTTAACCAAAGGACAGAGCTGAACACTGGAGAAATGGATTAATGAACAAAAGAAAAACAGATAAAGAGTTTTTTAGTGCTAGTTTTTAAACTAGTTAAACAGTATATCTATCCATTATCTATGCCACTTTATCTGTAAAGGGTCGCAGGGAAGCTGGAGCCAATCCCAGCCGACTTCTTGAAGAGCCAGGGTACACTCTGGGCAGGTCGCCAAACTATCGCAGGGCTAACACTAAGACAAACTACCATTCATATATACAGTGTATATATAATTATCTAATCATTTCTTTATTATTAACTGTGTTTTCAGTTTTTAGCATGTGCAATTTTTGTGATTTCTACATGCACTTGGCAAAGATTTGAGTTTGCTATAGTTCCTATAGTCCTTCAGCCAATTTTTTTTCACTTTTTGGTTTTAATTACATTCAGTCTGAGACCAAACCCGACCAAATAGCAAACAAACGACAAGTGTCAAATTCTCTCTGATTCAGACTTGCTCTGCAAATGGCCTAATAGAGCAAAAGCTCGCTGACCACCCAAACCCACCCACCCACACACACCCACACACACATCACCATCTCATCTACATTTCTTATTATTATGACTGTATGGTGGCTCACTGCACTCCATTCATTGGCTTAAAGACAGATAATAGCGCTCCAATTCAATGACTGAAAAAAGAGTGGCCAAGTCATTCTCCTGCCTCCTTTTTTTCCTCACTAGTCCAGTTAGCGTGTGAGAATTTCCTGGCTCATCCAGTGCCATTCAAAAGAGAAGCTCTGGGAATAGGGATTCAAGGACGCGTGTCGGAGGGAATACTAAACACCCCGCTGGGTATTACAAAAAGCCTTGTTACAGGCCAAGTTGAACGTGTTTGTATTGCAGGCTCCGGATTATGGGGAATGTGACAGGAATGCGCAAGTGTGCCGGATGTGGGGTGACCTTGTGATGAATATTTGTTGCACAGAGAGGCTATAATAAAGGATATTATGCTTTAGGACATGCATGTCCAACTGGTATTGATGACAGTGATGAGCTCATGTATGTTCTAATGAGCATGGGTATGAAACAGTCAGAGACAGTGAGAAAGAATGAGTGTTGTAATACATATTATGAGTGTTCAAATTGAAACACTGTGAAATGTATAATAAACTAAATAAAGTTTATTTGAAACATTTTTTTCTCATCAGTTAAAAAAACAAAACATATCCAGTGATGATTTCTCTAGCAACAACCGGGTTTACTTGTGTATTAATTCACAAAGCAATAAAGAAGCTATGAATATATGATGATTATTGGAGCACGGTTGAGTAATTTTCTATAACAGCAGATTTGACAGTAGTGCAGCTGCAATCAGAGGTTTATATTAATGTATTCCTTCTAATACGTTATTATTTCTATAGTAACAGTTCATTCACAGGGACCTGAATGGTGGATGCTTCACATGACCTGTCCTATTAATAATGACTTTATAACTTCTGTAAGGTGAGTGATAACAGGAACTAACTTGTCTCGCAGACGTTCCACATCATTAAATATAGACAGATAAAAAGTATAATTAATAAAAACAATTGCAATTGGTGGCAAATTGCCATGGTATAAGATCAATAAAACACGTTTGGACATACTGCTATAAGAAAAGAATCAACTTTAGGGTGATAAGAGTAAGTTAGCTAGTTGTTGTTGAGCCCCCTGGTGGCTTGGGAACCCTAAGCAACTGCTTATACAGCTTATAGCTTGAAACAGCCCTGATTTTAACCCAAGTTATTAAAAAACAATTATGTTGCTTTTTGCCAAGTTGTACCAGTTGTTATGAAATGGGAATACATCTGCCAAATCTTATGATTTTATATCTTATTTGTGAAATGTAAGTTTGCTCATTTCTTTAGATAAAATTGAATATTTAATCCCTTGGAAAAATTACCAAAACCTCTACATTATAATTAATTATAATTATTTATTTAGTAATAGCTTATTGTAGTCATAGCTACCTAAACATGCATTTTTCCCCCTCTGTTAAGGAGGTTATGTATTTGGTGTGCTTTGTTTGTTTGTTTGTCTGACTCTAAGCAGGATTTCGCAAAAACTACAGGCCTGATTTTCATTAACTTTGGTGGAAGGGTGTAGCACGGGCCAAGGAAGAGCCCATTACATTTCAGAGCGGATCTGACTCAAGGGGCAGCTCGATGAACTTAGTGTCCCTATTGGCCTTGGGATCGGTCTGTGCTCTCCGACTGCTCCTCTAGTCTTAATTTTAAAATCACGCAAAGGTTGTTGAGATGAGATGTTAGACTGACGTTAGACTGATGGAATGCTGGAAAAAAGAAGGATAAGGGCTGTGAAATCTGTTGGCCTGAAGCGACACCTCGGAAGGCAATATTAATCACATCAGACAGCTGCAAATAAATAAATCCCCGTCATTCTTCAGATCCATAACAGCATATCACAAACTGTTTTGTTCCTTTTATACCTCAGCACTTTGCCAATGATTACATTTTAAAAAAATTTATTAAAGAGGGACACTTCTTTTTAATCCATTTATAGTGGCAATTAATACTGTGTAATGTCTGCTGAACAAGTTGGTTCATGTTCTCACTTACGTTATTGCAGCTATAAAGTCATTTTGTCTCTTTTTTCTTTCGTCATGTTACTGAGAAACCAAAAAGTCTAAACTCACTTTGTCTTAAAGACCTTCCCGTGTCTGGAAACTACAGCCTGTAACAAAGTGCTGACACTAAAGACTCCTTCTATAAATGTCTCCTTACAGAAATTGTTACCATATCAATGATTAGATGTTTAATCTGTTTATTGTTAGACTTTATGTTAAACAGCTGGAAATAAAGAAATCTGTACCATCCATCATGTAAACTCTCAATTCTATCACGTTGAGTTGAAAATGTCAATTCAGCTAGCGGCATTAGCCATCAGAACACTGAAAATGCTCATCAGATACAGGGGAAATTGGTAAAAACCTGCATCTAGTTTATAGTTTTCAAACTTGCTGTCTCACTCACACGGCTCTGCCCCATATGCTCGGCTGGTAATGGAAGCAGGCCGCTGTGCAGCGCTGGTTTATATTCGAGAGTGACACTGGAAAATGCATAATTCATTTTCATTTGGAGGAAATAAATTGGGGCGGGGTGGTGGGAAGCGATGCTCCAATATCACAGGGACGAGACTCGTGGTGAGACAGCTGGATGCACGTGGCTGGGTAATAACATTATATTGGTTCTGTCAGGTAATTTCTACAAGTGTTAGCCACACTGGAGGCTCGGGCGCATTGCAATCACTGGAGAAGGGAGTCTGGGGTTGGGGGAGGAGGGGAGGGGGAGGAGGGGAGGAGGAGGAGGATGGAGGTATCGCATCACAGCTCATCCCAAGCTATTCTCCTGCTCCTCGCTGGCCTTGTGAGCACGCTTGGTGAGCGTAATTGCAATCTGGGCTTGACGCTGTAAATAATTGACCCTCTCGACCTGTTACTCTGATGGGATTCTAACAGGGCCTATGACTTTCCGAAGGGAATGCAGGAGTGTGTGTGTGTGTCTGTGTGTGTGTGTGGGGGGGGCGTTAGTGTCATCCAGACTGATTGAGATTGAAAGAGTCAGAGAGGTGTTTGTGTGTGTATAAATGGCATCAAAGGTTTGGCCTCCATTGCTCATTCACTTTAATTTTGTTGCAGGACCAATACATATATATTACTCTACAAGGAGATTGGTGTATCCTTGTGTGTGTTTACTCCCACTCACACCACCGCAACAGAAACACACTCATTCGATTATGTGCATATGTCATTAAACGTGTCTTTTTCTTGAAACATTCACCATTTGATATCAGACAGGATTGAAATGTAATGTCCCACTGACTATAAAAAGATTGATTACAATAATCTAAATTAATATTTGGGACAAACTTAATAACACAGCAAAAATACCTAATTAAGGATGCTGTACTTATTAAATTACTTTCCACACCTAGCTGACATGTTTCATATGACATGTTTTAACTGATTTGTTTGTGCAAAAAATGAAACATTCCTCATAGTGCTGTTTAAGGAAAGTAATCAAGAGCCAATGCAAAGCGGAGGAGTTTCCTGATCTTGCTGATTTTCCTGTAACGGCACATGCTGAAGTGTTTTATTTTTCTGTGAGATCTTTTGTCTCTTTTGTAGAAAAAAGAATAACGCAGCTGGTCGTTTTAACAAGCAAAAACTTTCAGACTTTGCCGTGGAGGAAAACTGTTACTGCGCTGACATTGTAGTCTTCTTCCATAAACGTTACATACGCGTCGCCTCACCATATATTTCTAAATAATAACCTATTTTTAAGCTTTTCATAGATTACATAGAGCAAACTCCTGTCGATGAGCTGTTACTATAGAAATGATATAGTATTAGAACCAGTGTGTTGGTATAAACGTCTGATTTGCAGCTGCGCTGCTGTCAGAACTGCCTGTTAATTATAGAAATGAATCCACACCTTCTGACCAATCAGATTTGAGAATCATTATGAATATTCAGATTTTAAATTGTGCCTCAGACACTGAAATCCTCCTCATGTTTAACCTTGACAGATGTGCACAAATTTTCTAGCAGTTATTTACAGATCCTGGCATAAATGTAGCTGTAGAGATGTTGCTAAGCCATTTTTAGTAGCTTCTTGAACAACTTCAAAAAACAAATGACTTGATAAAAGTGCTAATTAGTGAAAGTGTAAAGGTAATGAAACAGTAAATCGTAGATAATTTTCTAAAGGACTGTCTTAATATTCATTGCTGGTATGCCTGATTAATTAATGGCTGGTTAATTAGCTAGAGAATCAACAAATCATCTGTGCGTCTGTCAGGTTAAGATTAACTTCCTTCTCTTTTACGTTCCAAAGTAATTTGAGAAAACCTTGTTATGTAAGCTAGACTTTTGCTTCATTAGAGCTGCAAATATCAGTATATTCAGACTTGAACTGGAAGTTGGCTAGACAGAAGTTTATATTTATACTTTTTATGAAACTATATGTGAATCCTACCACTGTATCCCAACAAATCAGGGAAAATGAACAAACTTTTTACTAAAGTTGTGTGTACATGTTTGCATAAACCAAACAGAGGTAACAAATGGATTAACAAACATTTCAGAAGCATTTTCTTATTTTTTTACATTCTCACATATGTGTGTGTTGATCACCGTAAAAGTGCAATCTACGTTCCTGACTCAGCTCATTTGCATGTAGTGACGCCCACAAAACTCCATAAAAGGGCACAGACAGCTGGGAGCACGAAATGAGCAATAAAGGTAAAGGCTGAAAGACAGAAGTCACAGATTGTTAATAATAATGAATTATCTGTCATTAATAATAATGACAACAACAACAACAATGATAATAATAATAATAATAATAATAATGATATAATAATAATAAGCGAATGTTAAATCCTCCATCAGATGAGGTATGAGGATGTGTTTCTGATTTCCATAAATCGCTCTGGATAAGAGCGTGTGCTAAACGCTGTAAACGTAATAAAATCAAGCAGTTTAAACTCAACAGTATATTCCAGATATAAAAGTGCAGTAATCCATGCAAATTGCATGATACGAAGTCGATCAAGTTTCATTAGTTAGTGTAAATTTATGAACGATTTATGAATAAATCCATTTGTATACAGCTTAATATATGAGGCTCATTGTTTGTAGTTGAAATCAATAAGGAGCAAATAATATTTTATAATCTATTTGTAATATTTATTATGAAGCTGGGATTCAAAGTGTTGTCCTTCAACCAGCAGTTCACTCAAAGAGCAGTGGCTCTATAAATCAAAATCACTTTTCTTTTGTGAATTTTGGGTCGGTTTGTAAAGACGTATGGTAGAAATGTGGTCCTTTACTGGAGCTGGGTAAGGCAGCGTTTAGTTCCGACTGCTGGAGCAAACCACTGAGGATAGTAATCTGTATTTGTATCTGTTTAGAAACCATTATCTCTTCATTTCGAATAATAGCCCTATTGCTAACCCCTGAATCGTTTCGAATTCTCCCACTGAGCACAGACTATAAGGACAATAGTGGGTTATTTGTTATAGAAGAACTTGCTCTTCTAAGATGTTTATGATGTGAGTCTGCGACTACTGTTTCCCCATTACAGCTGAAGGATGGTCTTGCTAAGGTCACCGTATCCCCCCGGCAACGCGAACGTCATGCCGCTCCTTGACTCACAGCATAGACAAATGCCAGTACCCACTGTTGCTCTCCAACACACAAACCCTCGCTAATGTCAGATGCTAACTCTGCCTGACCTCAACACCGGCGCGTAAATAAAAGCAACATCCATCCAAGCTACAGTTGCGTCTCCTGGCTCCTGATCTCCCTACGGAGCTGGATGTATGGAGCGTGCATGTGTGTAGTTATCAAACCCTGTTAGGTGGTCTTTGGTCTCAGCGTGTCGCTTCCCCTCTGCGCTCACAGCCAGATCCTCTCTCATGATGTGATGAAACCTGTCCTCCTCTTCCCCTCTTCCCTTTTCTGCCTATCTCTTTATCACTCTCTTTCCCCTCATAGCACCAGATATTCCTGGTACAGGAATATCGAGAGATTTGGCGATACGGAGGTTGAGATAAGTGCAGAAAAGCAGTAAAGAATACATGCTGTGAGATCAGGATTGGTTTTGGTCTCCTCCTGGTTCTTATAAAGAAAAAAAAAGATCTTCCAGTAATTCCAATAATTCCTTCATTATTGGATGTTATGACCCTTGTGTTACAGCCCTGTGCGAACCCAACACAAGGCAATCTAAAACGCTTTCCCCTGTAGGTCAAACGGTATTATCTCGGCCAAAACAATTTCAGCGAAGTCCGAAAGTTTAAAGTTGCTCGAAGCTTCGCATAAGAGTTTCATTTCAGCAAACAACACCAACATCAGGGTTTGGTGTTGAAATTGGTGCTAAAATTCTCCCTTTTAGCATGTGTTGCGGTTGCCTGCGTGACAAGTTATTTGTGCTTTTGTTTTGAGCCTGTACCCACCCCTGTCCTGTCGTTACCCTATTGTGTTCACCTGTCCTGTGTTTTAGACCTTGATTAGTTTGGCTATTTATACCCAGTTATGTCATAATATCTTTGCAAAGTCTTATTGTGCATTTCATCCAAGCCTTATTATTCCAAGAATTGATTTCTTTCTTGACCTTTGCTTGTTTCTGAACTTTGATCGTGGAATATCCCAGTTTTCCTTACTGTTTGGCCACGTACTGAACTTCCCACTGTGTATTCTGACAATGATTTATGGATTGCTCTAAATAAATATCGTGCCAAGCACCCGCACTTGAGTCTTGCCTTCACTTAACGCACTCAATGACCAGAAACCCTTTATGTTTTTCATAAGGCTACATACAAGCTATATTAATGCTTCACAGCAATTGATGTAAGCAATCATAAACATTTCGAATGGTTTAGTCTAATACATATAAGCTGTCGTAAAAATATACATAAGTATTAGCTGACAACCACTCTTTTATTAACAGTTAGAAAAGTCCGACCATCTCGGCAGTTTAGTTTAGTTTAGTTTAGTTCTTTCCCTCTGCCTTGATTGCAGTCAGAAGGTATTTGTGCTGTAGGTAGGTACAAGTCTAAAGCACCTAAATCCCTTTCATCCTCGCTAACCTCTCCTGCTCTTTCCTCCTCCCAGCGGACAGACAATCAATACTTTATCAACAGCCAGACGGGCCGAGCTAGCGGCGCCACCATGGAAGCAATTAGCTGCCTTAACAAAGATGGACGTGTGTCTTAAACCCAAACAAAAGCGAGCAGCAAACGAGAACAAACAAACTCCACATCAAGGTGTTTTTGTCACTTTGCATTTAGATGCTGAGTGTGAGAGCCAGGCACTAATGGATATTGAATAGACAGGCGCACATTAGGAAAGGCAACAAACAGACAAATAGGTCTTATCGGGCCAAGCTATTCATTAGAAAAGCAACATGGAAATCCCTGAAGGGAGCCATGATAAGTGCGAGCACTCGGGAGAGATGCGTGTGCAACAATTCAGCGCACTGACGTCTGCACAATGCACTCAATTTACGTCTCAAACGTGACACTTTTGACGTTTTTGCAATCATCGGCTTCTATAGCCGAACACATAAGGGTTCTTTCACGTATGCAGTGTTTGGTGTGTTCGAATAGACCCCTGCTGGGTTCTCCCCCTCAGTGTGGTTCTTAAGCAGGTGAGAACACAGCAATCAAATATGGTCTGAGAGCGTCTGAGTGAGGTGAACTCGAGCACAGTGAGAAAGCAATTCGATTCTGAATCGACTTGACTGCAGGAAGTGAATCAACCATGGTGTGTGTTTTGGGTTGCCGCTTTTTTTTTTTTTTTTTTTTTATAGATGGGAGCTACAAAAGGACAGAGCTGTAGAAATGCTGTGAGTTCTGGAGATTTGCACTGAAAATCAAAAAGAAAAAACAAAACTTGATCTAACACACCAAATATTGCAAAACTTTAAGAAATAATTATTTGAATCATTTATTTAGCACCATATCTGGGTACTCCGTTTCTACTCGCACTTGGTAAAATGTGTTTATTCACCATTTTTCTTTCACTGTATTTCTGAATAATGAATGAAAGAGTTGTATGAAGACATTTTTAGATCTATTCATCCTTCAGCCAACGGTTTTTAACTTCTGGTCGGTGTGAAAGAGCTTTTATTTCTTAAAGTAATTTGCTCACTTTATTGTGGAATGTGGCTATGATTCAGATGTAGTTAATTAACAGTCGAGATTGTGTATTAGTGGAAATATGGTAATTATATTAAGGCATAAAGCGTAATGTTCATGAGTTTTGAGATTTATGACAATATTTGCACTAACGTGAGACCATTTAAGAAATACATGATAATGAAAATCATGTTGTGATGCTTTGTTAAAAATGTTTCAATATATTGAATGGTTTTGGCATTTATTTATTTAAACTAGGAGAAAATAATGTCAAGTCTCGGAGTTTCTGGTATGCTTTGATCGAACCATTTTTTCCGCACAGATTTCGGGTTGCCTGCACGTGTCGACCTGGGCGTTGTTTAATCGGGAAACACGTGACTGACTACAGTCAGCAATCGAATAAACATTCTGGATTATACGGAGTACCATAAGAAACACTGTTGTGGTGACGTCTTATCATTTATCAGACGAGTTCCAGGTAACGCGGTTGCTACGTAAATTGTCCATCGCGATGTTGGTATCCTTTCCGCAAAAAGTCTTTTGAGTGTATGTCATTTGTGTTTTCCTTCCATGATCATTCAAAGCTAATTGGGTGACAGTGCTTTCACGTGAGGGAGAAAACAAAACAGGCCGATGTCGTGAATAAACAACAGTGACAGCTAACTTCTTCTCTGGAACTGGAACGTTCAACCGTCGGGCCATTAATTAAGACGCATGATGATATGTCGCACGCTAGCCGGCTGCATTTGCTAAATCCAGCTGCCTGAAGAGATATATGTTCTGTGTATTCTGGTGTCAGCTATGTAATTAATGTCAGCGCTTGCTGGAGATCTGATGCTAGCCTCGCTCATGTCTGTCCACCGAGACGTGACTCTTTCTTTCACTGCTGACATGCACTAGACAGCCTAACTAGGCCTGAGGGAGAAGAGAGTGCGGGACTACACTCTGTAAAAAAATAGAACATGTGTCTTGAACGTAGCCATAGGATTTTACCCCAGATAAGGGTTTCATTAGTTAATGGAAGAGACGGATAAAAGGAACAAAGCCACAATCAAGAAAATTTAATTACAGCTACAAATCCCTTGCTGGCTTGATGGTATTTTCTTGCTTCAGGTGGTAATCTGTGTTGTTGATTAATAGTTGTGATAATTATAGTAATAATGACCAACAGAAAGCATCATGGAATGTAAGAGTATTTAAAAACACTGTGTATAGGCAAATGTTCATGTGATGTGATGTGAAGCGGAGTTCCTGTTACCAGCCCGAAGTTGATCGTTTTTCCGAAGTGTTTTATTCCTCTTACGCCACACAGATTTACACGTCTAAAATGTTCATTCCAAGTAATGTTCATATTCAGTTATCTGTGATCTAGGTCTTCCTCCCTCATGAACCCCTAAATAATCTGAAACTCGAGTAGTCTACGTATATCCGTCATGGAAGATCTTTCTTTCTTGTAAAAAGCTTCGAAGCAAAGTCAGTGAACCCGGCGAACCTTTTCAGAAAAGATTCTTATTCCCTGAGAGTGTGCCACCTGCTCGCCCCAGCAGCAGAAGTGAGTGGAGCTCAGTCACTCTTGACAGGCTTGAGACATTTTGTGCCTGGATGTCCTTGGTTGGCTGGCTGAGTGACACATAGCAGTGGGAGACGTCTCTTATTTGAGCGTGGGCGGAGGGGGAGGATTTTCCCCAGAGTGCAGCGCAGAAGCCCCCGTCAGCTGCCCACCCCCACGCGCTCGCACACAAACCCTCCTGATGAGTAAAAAAACTGAATGTTGCCCTTCGCCTGCTTGGATGAATGGATACGGGCACAGCGGCCCCCTCAGTGTGGGCACTGATGACAGAAGAGGACAAAAGGACTACAGAGTTGCAGACTCTCCATCCCTACTGCTTCTAGTTACCTCTCTCTCTGTCTCTCTTGCTGTCAATCAGGAACTCTCGGCGGTTCTCTCCATCCTCACTCTCCTCGGTGCTTTCCCTTTTTCTTTTCATTACGTGTCGAAAGCTGTCTTCCTCCTGTCCTTTCCACTTCTCACACTTCTCTCTCTCTCTCTCTCTTTTCAATATATATGGCTATGAGCGAGCTACAGCACAGCTACACAAGACTATCCTTTGCTAAAGAGGATTTCCTCCGGTCCTCTACCTGCTGTCCGTTCCTCTCTCTCTATCCGTCCGTCCTTATCTCCCTCCATCTTGGCCGCATCACCGTCTCCCGCTATCTCTCAGCCGCACATGCTCTACCTCTTTCAAACCGGCGTATCACTTCATCTCGCTCCCTTTTCAGCTCCCTATCATCATGCTGATGGACAGAGCAAGCGACCGAGGGAGAGGGAGGGAGGACGGGAATGAGGGATCCACATTCTGTCTATATCTCTGCCTCTATCTCTTTCTGTCATTCACTTCCGTGGCTGAAACTCTGACAGTTTCTGTCAAGTTCAATAAACTGATGAGAATGCCCGCTGTTTTAAAAGGTCGCTGTGAATTTATAAAGCAGCAGTGAGACACCTTTTTAGCTGCATTAAACAGCCTACATGTAGACTTAAAGAAATAATAGAATACCTGGTAACAGAAATGAGTTCAGCTGCCTGCTAGACATATAATACTGTTAAACAACGTAGTGCCTTTTCCACTGTAATACAGATGCTGTTTCTTTTTTTTTTTTTTAAAAAAGGGTTTTAAAACGTGTTTGCTCCAACGCTTGTTGAAACACAGGCAGTATAAGCCATAACGGGCATAACACAGCGACATAAAGCCACAAAAACCGATCAGCGACGGCACTTAGCAAGCCGAGGTCAGTCAAAATATGACATCGCACACGATGTAGTCAAACATAGTCACCATGGTCAAATTCATTTCCTCTGTATTTTATTTGCGTTTGAGTTGCGACGACAAACAGGCACCAATCAGATAACGATAGAAATTTTCTGTGTTTTTGACTGCATCTGTTTTACACCCCTTTAAGACAGGATTCCTTTTACATGAGATGATGTGCCTTATTACAATGATTACTGCTGTATTTCACTCTGGAATGCCACCCAAATCCGTCGCGTCAGTCATTTCTCATGACTACACTTTCCCACATCTGGAAATATGTCCGTCTTTTACCTACTAAAGAAGGAGCTTTAGAAAAACCCCCATGTACTACACAGAAGATCCCATCCAAATACTGTTAAATATACAGACATATGAAATATTGGTGGTGTTGTGCTGTTTTTGAGTAGGCAGACCCTCCAGAAAAAAAAGATCTCTTTTCTCTCTTTTCTACCGTCTCCTGCCGAAACCAAATCCCAGCCAAGTATTGGCCAAGTTTAAAACAACGAACAATACAATTTAAATGATGACGGGCTTTTAGGTCAGGTAAGGGGTTCCTAGTAGAGGTATAACCTATAGACATTACGCCCAGGTGACCACCTACCTCAAAAAAATTGGATTTGCAACCCCTATATTGACCTGGTGGTAAATGTGTTCATGGTGCTTTGTGAAGGACAGGCGTTCCATCCCAGGATCGGCTCCTGGTCCACCGTGATACTGACCAGGATCGATGATACCAAAGCACTTACCCTGCATTCACACTAGCGAACAGCAAATTGCTCTTGTTGCTTGTAGTTCATCTTGTGGGCGTGTGGCAGGCATTTATAGGCATGTACTGTCCATCTGGCATTATTAATCCCTATGAGGAAATGTGGTGGCCAAAGTGTACAGCCCATAATTTACTACAGTGCACCAGTAGTATGTTTAGTTTTTATTGTATTTTTAACAATGGAAATGGTCACAAAGTAGCTTTTTACAGAAATAGTTCACTATTAAATATATTACTTAAGACAGTTATTTGTCTATAAAATATGCAAAATATAAATTGCCATATTTTAATGAAGTGCGAAATTGCTAGATTTTGGTTTTTTTTCTTCATATTAGCTTTGTTAGCAGATTAGCAGCACAAGCTAACTACACTCACCAGAGGCCCCAAACAAACAAATAATTTGAATAATAGTTTTTCTAATTAGCCCCATATTAAACCCCAGATTAATCAGTGTGACATTTGATTGTTCGATTTACATGTTAAATGGTAAAAAAAAAAAAGACTTTGTATTAGCTAGAGGCAAATTAGCAGTGAAGCTAACTGTACTAGCTACAAACCTGCACTCCAGAGGCATCAATGATCTCAGCTACTTCTTTCCAAGATTCATTTTTCTCTATAGACATTCCATGAGAGGTCACACATGACAGGATAAGATGAAACCACAGTTATTTCTGCCAAATTTAACTGCAGGTAGGAAGTAAAGTTGTGAGTGAGGAAATGAAAAAATGTCATAGCGCATGCAGCATAAGATTGATCTGAGAAATAATCTGAGCGTCGTTTGGATTTGTCGCTTTAATGTGTCATACCTAATCTGCATGAAGTTGAGAAAATCTCAGATCATATGTTATTTTGTTGCTGTCATGCACGTACATGGAAAGTGAATGATTGCCTTTCGCTCTGTCACTAGCTACTGTGAATGCAGGCTTAGTTTTATGACCTTCGTTGTGTTTATGTGTTTTTGTGGAGCCGAGTATTGACGTATTGTTGTAGCTAGCGGTGTAATCCTCAGGCTTCCACACAACACCATGTGATTTTGACGGTCGATATTTGATACCACTGAAGATACGATATGATTTGATGTTGCCTCCAAACGATATGTGTTACTGCGTCTATCGTTAATCCGTGAATGATGATGAGATAAAGAAGGACTATTTTAAGCATCAAAGTTCAATGATGTGGTCGTTTCACAGACACGGTGTTCAATCGTAACCATCCAGAGCAATATCCCTCCTGATGAGGTTAACACTACGTAAAATAAAACACATCAAGATGGTGTTCATTTACATAAAACTCTTATCAAATGTATTATAGCATTCCCGTATGCAAACCGATTCACTCTCAGGAGACCTACTTTTGTTTCATGATGCATTATTAACCTGGCCTGGAGGACCACCAGTAGGGTTTCCTAATGATTCACAATCAATCAAATCACTGATATAAGCTAAGGTGACAGCCAGACTGCTCGCTTTTCTACTTCTCATTTATTCTCTGGCCGTCATACACAGGTTGACCGAACCTGCCATGCAGCAGGGCAGCATTAATCAGTATTAAGCTGAACCTGCTGGCTCAGACATGACAGATCTTGCGTGCCCTGACCTCGCAGACTTGTCATTCAGCGCATCTCATGCTTTCACTTGAACTGGAGCGAGCGTGGACCGTAGGCGCGCCGCAGGACGTGCCATGACTGGGTTCTTTTTGTAAAAAAAAAAAAAGAGTTCTCAGAGGGTAGATAAAATGCTTCCAACTATCTTGACGCAAGAACCCCAGCTGGGGACGTTTGGACATAAAGTCATTGCGAGTGAGATATCGGGGAAGAGGGCGAGTGCCGGCTGTGACACATTGAGGAGTTGCTTTATTAAAATTCTCACTGCAGAAGTGGCCCTGACAGTGTGAGTCAGACCCGCACTCATCTCTTCTTCTTCCTCTTCCCTCCCCCCCACCTGCTCCCACAGACAGAGGTTGATCAGCTAATGACGTGGCCCAAATGTCACTAGCTTTCAGCGGATAAAAAGACGGAGTGCAGGTTTTCCCGACATTGTGTAGGTGTGAGTCGGTGTGCGTTTGTGACTCCAAAAATGAAACCATTGTAAATATACTGTATGACTTATGCAAATATAGATGTGGGAGAGATATATATCAGAATGTACACTACCAGTCAAAAGTTTGGACACGCCTTCTAATTCAATTATTTCTTTATTGTTATAACTTTAAAAGAGACTGAATAATGACGGACTGTTGTTTCTCTTTACTTAGTCGAGCGGTTGTTGACATAAAAGGTTATTAGTGGAATTTCTTTCC
>JAQQZR010000016.1:2996539-3006980 GCA_030068235.1 Notoglanidium macrostoma | reverse complement strand
AGGTGACGACTTCATGAAGCCGGGTAAGATAATGCCGATTGCATCATCACGGGAAATGGTGGCGACTTTGAAGAATCCGAAATATGAAATATATTTTGTTTTTGTTTTTTTGTTTTTTTTTACACTTTTTTGTTTACCACATAATTCAGTATATGCCGTACGTGTTGCTTCATAGTTTTCAGTAATGTTTTACAACGTAGAAAACAAAAAAAAAATAAAGAAAACCTATGAAAAAGACTAGGTGACCCCAAACTTTTGACCGGTAGTGTATACCATGGTGATTTTGAGTTCTGGAATCAGAAGGTGGTGATTACTTTTAGAGTTAAGGCTTAAAAGTAAGCCACTTTTAGAATTAAGGCCGATGATGGAATGATTGTTTATAGCTGCTGTATCATACGTCATAACAGGAACTGACTTACATGGACATGGCACAACATTACAGGTGATTACAAACGGAGAGAAAGTATGACGCGTCGCTCATGAAGAAATCTGAAAATGTTATCAGTGGAAGTATAAGAGGAATAAAACACTTCAGGGAGTGCTGTTAATGGAACTGAATAAACATCAAGGTGATAAGAGGAACTCTGAATTCAGGCCACGTCACACCACCCTAGTACAGATTATTTTCCTATAACAGCGCACCTGCAAGTGTTTCATTTCTTACCTTGTGAATTTCGAGTATTAGTTTGGTTATTGTCATTTTTAGCCTATATATCTTAACTTTGAAACTATTTATTGTTTCATATTGTAATTTTTTCCACAAAAAGTTGGCAAATATATTCATTTCCTTTTTTTGTTTTAGACGTGTATGGCTTAATAATAAGCTTCTTTCAGAATAACGACTTTTGCGTTTAATGAGTTGTCATCAGACATGCTAGTTACAGCCATCTAACATTATATTAGCCTCACTTGAGAAGGTTTTTCTGGGAGGATAAAATATTTTATATGTCATAGCAGCAAGGGCATAGTCAAGGTCCAGCTGTGAATGCGAGGAGTAGTTGCGGAGAATGAGCGGGTAATGAGTGAGTGTTTACACCTGCAGTGCATTTATAGATTGATTGTGTTGCAGCAAGGGATTTTCTTGGGGAACTTTTTTGATTAGAGACTATAGAGAAGAGCTTCTAGAGACTAGACATTGACCTTCATTGATGACAGCAGAAGAATTGCGTTGCATTTAGTTTCTAATAGAAAGTACCCAGAGAAAAAGAATTAGAATTGACAATGTCCCTTTCTCCCCTAACTACCTATTCAGATTTAACCGTGGCTACACTATAGACCGTCTGCTATGTTTAGCATGTTTCTGCATTCATTTCACTTGAAAATTGAACCCCGGAAAATTTGGCATGCTTTTGTTTGGAGAACAAGGATGGTGTTTTATTTAGTTTTCAATTCATTTTTGGTCAAGGAAAGCATTGATGTTATTCTTTAGGCAGGTGAGAACACAACATGTGTCTTGGATTGTTGTGGGGTTTTTTTTTTTTTGTTCGTTTGTTTTGTTATTTAAAATTTTTTATTTATTTTTTTTTTAGATGTGAGCTGTTAAACAGAAATGTGGTATGTTCTGGAGATTTGGACCAACAATGAAAAAGAGAAAATAAACGCTGGATGTGGCACAAAAGATGTTTTAAACTTGTTGTTTATATAATTATCATAATCATTTATCGAGCGTCGGCTGTCTATGCTCGAGTGATTTTTGTGATTTGTACATGAATACATTTTCAGCCGTGCCAAATTTGTATTATTTAATTTATTTCGTTTTTCCCTTTTGCTGTTCAGTTCTTTTAATACGTGAAACCACACAAAATAGAAAAGTTCCATTTTTGCTCTGATTTGGACTTGACTGATTTGGCTTGAAACCACAAATAAAGAACTACTGGTGCAGGTTTAAAGTGATGCGTGATTGTTGAAAAAATCCGCTTTTAGCACCCTGAAGGTTCCGAGGAACCCTCAAAGGAATTACGTTATGTAAAAGCTTACAGGAACATCAGAAGAACCCATTTACTAAGGGCGTTTTCACGCTTGGTCTGAATACCCGAGTCAGTACCCAGGACCTTTTCTTGGCTCAAAGTTACAGGTTTGCACGAGCATGTTCCGTTCGCATGTTTTTTCTGTTATTTTTCTTTGGAGCCAGCACTCAAATAGCGAAAGTAGGCTTGAGAAAACAAAACCAGGAAGTATCCTAACAAATCCAACCAATCACGTGGAGCACTGAAAGCGTTTCATACCTCCGAACCACCGTTTGAGGAGCAGCATTTGGTTCCCCGGACGGTTCCCGAGCACGAAGACATCTTTCCCAGTTCACTTCACCAAGCATGCTGAACTTTCGGCTCAAGTGGCCCAGAGTCGGGAAGAAATGCAAGTGTGATAAAAGACTGCATTTCATATCCAGTCTGGGAAAGAAGATGGCCAAAAACAACGACTACTTATTAAAATATTTCACGGTCAGTCACGGTTCAGAACGGTTCTCGTTAGCACTGGAAGGTCATTTTAAAATAACAACCGCGAGCATCATCGCTGCTGCAGTTCAGCACACACTTAATTCTCAACCGTTCATTAATAATCCCTCAGCAATCCTCTACAGATACGACGAATCAAGTGTCCGGCTTTATTTCTTTATTTCTTTTTCTTTTACATTTCTTGTTTTAATGAAATGGCTCATCTCAAATTAGGCTGCCTCTCGATTGACGCTGCTGGAAAGCCTGAATTTGTATTCCGCCACACAGACCAGAATCAATTTCAACCAGAGAATAAGCTGTGAAATTAAATAGCCTTTAGCCGGATGCCGCGCTCTCCGGAATGATTCGAACGGACAGTTCGGGATTGTTATGGTTATGGAAAATGAGGAAGAGGGTGTCATTTGGCATACTTTATATTCGCCTGTTTACAGTTTTTTGCATCAGAGAGCGAGTGTGAGAAGATTGCTTAGGAGGAACGCAGACATGTGCCGAGTGAAAACACAGATTTCAGCCCATTTTATGGCGTCTGTCCACAGGTCACCGAGGACACGCCACCATTTTGGTGGAACTGTGACGGATTTAATACTCCACATGGAAAAGTCACGTGAACTTCACATACAAAGAATCGCATGATGAAATTTACATGGGATTTCTTTTACACCTTCACATCATTTTTATTATATGATTCATTTACTGTATTTTTCACTTTTTTTTCCCCTTCAAATGTGATTCTCTTCCCTAAAGGATTAGTTTATTTTTCATGTGATTTCCCCAAAGGATTCCTTCGACACGTTGTGTTTTTCTACATATTTCTGCATTATCCATTTAATCTTTTTTTTTACACATGATCCACGTTAGTTTTCACATGTGATATTTTTAGAAATTATTTTTGTTTAACTACACGACTCATTCATTTATTCATCTTATACATGTGATTTTTTACACTGAGATTTTTATCCCTTATTTCTTAACACGATCTTCACATGATTAACCCTAAATGATTCGTTTCTTCAATTTTTCCACCTGCGATTTTTTCACAATTCATTCATTTTATTTTGTATGCTATATTTTTACACCTCCCCTCGTGTGAGTCTACACGAATCAGTTATGTTCGTAATTCATTAGTTTTCCGATATGATTCATTTGATTTATTTTCCACATGTGATTTATTTATTTTTTTTTTTTTAAATGATTCGTGTACTTTTACATGACATTCCCTTTTCACGCTCCCAACATGATTCATTTATGGTTCATGATTCGTGACTCATCATTACATTTACAGGCGATTCATGTGTTCACTTCGGTGCATAACATGTTGAAATGCACCTTCATGTGATTTCCCACATGTGATGTGTGCAAGAAAAAAAAAACCCAAGAGATGGACATTTCAGTATTATTTTGCGAAATTTCCGAATCAAATATGAAAAGAATATTCTGGAATGTTATAAAAAAATCCCCATCCAGTGTACGAGTGGTGTATTTATTGTCCTTTTTTTGTGCTTTGCTCTTTTCCAGGGCAGGTGTGTGAGTGCCTGCTGGAGAGATGGGACACGACACTGCCATGCCATCTAGTGGAGATCCCCTCACGGCCGGCTTCCACTACCAGCACAAAGGAGCGTTTTGTTGCAGGAGTGAGGTGACGATGCCGCTTTCTTTGTCGCACAAAGAAGGCACCATTGGAAAAAAAGCCTTCAATTCCCCATGTGAGGAGCGAGGGCCTTTCTGACGAGGAGGGAGAAGGGGGGGACTGCGGAAATTGAATTCATTGCTGGAACTTTGAAAGGTGAGACGTGGTCAGATGAAAAGAGGAGAAAGAATTCCATCAGGCTTGAGAAGAAAAAGAAAGTGTTTAGCAGCTTGGTGTCAGTCTTGTAATAAATCTGGAAAAAAAGGATGAAAGTTATATTTTTGTTAGATGGACAAGGACGTTTGAGTTGAGCAAATCTGGATTATAAGAAAAAAAAAAAAAATCTACCTGAGGCAAAGGCAATAGCGCTGCTCTTAAAGGTGTTTTTTTTTCCCCTCGTGCTCAGGTTATAGTGTGAAATCGATGGCGTCGTACTCAGGGAGCTGAAAATTGAAAATAGGTGTCTGGTCTGAAAATCCCCGATCTCATTATGACAGCCAGATAATGGAACAGATGAAATACCTGAAATATGACTGCAGTTTTTTTCTTCTTCTTTTTAGTCTCTTATCGTAATGCATAAAGTTTTCACAAACATCTGCGCTGCTATTTATACAGCTGTGAGTTTTTCAAGCGCCCGGGCAAACACACAAAAAAAAAAGCCCAGAGAGTGAAAAAAAAAGTCCTCTTTCTTTATTCCTTTCCTTATTGCGTTCTACTTTCAGCAGCATTATTTGCCTAAACTCTCCATCCTCTCATTTTGTGTTCCATCTCTGTCTGACCCTGTGCCACATTCTGTCATTCATCCTTCCCTTCCTCTCTCGCTTTCTCTTCATCATGCTCAGAGGTCAGCCATTTTGCTAGCAGGCTCGCAGCCGAAGCTGTTGATTGGGTTTGCGGCGCACGCCGGATGAGGTGAGAGACGAGAGGAGAAAGAGATAGAGATAGTGAGGATGAGCTCAAAGGCCAGTGATGCATGAAAGACACAGGGAGGTGTGTTTAAGAGCGAGGTGTTTCACTCTATTCCCCTTCATCAAAAAGGCCCTCCCTGGATGCCTCCCGTACAGCGAAGCAACAGAGTCGCATGCATAATGCCTCGCTGATTCATTATCCCAAAGTGCCTCCAGGCGTACAACCTATAGTCTGTAAAACGACACAGAATAACACGCCGCTTCCTCAAAAGCGTTCAAAGACAAAACTAATGACACTCAAGGTACCGTAATTACAAATTATGAAAACTCCTGAACCTCTGTGTGTGATTAACACGACAGTCTATTTAACACAAAAGTAAAACTCTAGCTGTTTCACACACAAATCGCAGGTATAAATTAACGCACTCATTCGAATACGTTATCGTTTCTATAGTAACCGCTCCTTCACTGAGACACCTATAGTGGACGCTGTGCGGGATCTAACACTGTGTTTCTGAGGAGACGTTTATTCCACATTTATGGAAGGAGTCTCCAGTGTCGGTGCTTTGTAACAGTTTCGTTACTTCAGGAGGAGTTCGGTTTCTTGATTAACTGCGTTTTTTTTCTTCAAGACAGGCTGGCGAGCGAACGACCGTTTCCACATCACTGATAATGGACGCTCTAGCTACAGCATTAACTGTAACTAGAAATGGATAAAAAGCGTGAGGTTGAATTAGAAATTGTGATGTAGAGCAATAAAACACCTAAGGATGTAAATAATCAAGCAATCATCACTGATTATTCCGCTATAACAGGACGTTTGATTGTCATATAGGAATATTTTGCATACTGGGATGCCGGAACATTCTTTGTGCAATGTAGCCTCGAGCAAAAAAGGAAAAATGTGTAAGTATGAGGGGGAAAACAGCAGAAAGAAAGGAGCAGAAAAATATGTAGCTAAGATAAAATAGCAATAACAATTTAGGTGTAGTGGGGAATTGTAGCTCAGGAAAAAAAAATAAATAAAAAGATTTCACGTCCATGAAGGCTCACCCTGTTTATGCTTGAGGTACACGCACTTCTGTACATCATCATGCTGTATCCCGGTATACAACTGCCAAAAACTTTCTACAGATGGGTTTGAATGCCTCGCTGTCTCCAGAGGAGGTGTTTCATCTTTCTTCCCACTGATAAAACACTAAAGGAGTCTTCCAGAGAAGACGGCAATAATTATCTCGCCGTTCAGGCCATTCGCACGGTAGCAGCCATACAGCAGCAAACACGCTATAATAAGGCACAAGTTTCTTGCTTTAATTAGAACCACCGCCGACGCAGCCAAACGAGGCAGCACGGTCGCAAAACCCAGACACCGAGCACAGGATTTTATCTTCACAAAGTGCTGCCAGACGACTAGCTAGCTTTTAACACCGCGACAAGGGAAAAAATAACAGCTCAGAGCAATTACTTTAAATCATGCCTTAGTGTGCAGAAAAAAGGTGACGTGTCGGGTTCTTTATGCTGCGTGCTGGGTTATTTCTATAGATTTAAAATGTATGAAAGGAAATGACATCACATGACATACGTTCTAAAGCTTTACTGGTTTTGTAGCATCTTCACTATTACAACATGGCAGCTTTGAATGGCGCAAGACTGAACTGTTTCTCATCACGGCGCATTTAAGTTTGGATTCCTGTCATTATGATTTGCATGAAAATGCTGCCGTTAAGGGAAGGAAGAAAATCTCACTCGTCGAAGTTGGATCGTCTCAGTGTTTTTTTTTTTTTTTTGCCAGAATAAAGAAATATTTGCTTAGAAGACTATGTAAATTTTCCTCACTGGAAAGTATTCCAAAATACTTCATACGAGAAATTGTTTTTGAATAAGAATGCCACACGCGGAAATCGATATTTCTGCAGGTATTTTGAAATTTCTGATATTAAAGATGCAGCAGTCTTGTTTTTTGGTCATTTTAGATATGCAGAACATGCTGGAAAAATCTGTTTAAGCCATGGCCTTAGCAAATGTTGCTGAGAAAACCCGTTTGGAAAACTGAATTCCAGTCCATTCGCCAATGATGTCAGTCATTTTATAGACCCTATATGATCCTGGGGGTGGAGCTTCATCAGGAATCATTTGTGAACCATTCAAATGTCGAACCCGTCAAATCTCAAAGACATAATCTTTAAAAAAAATAAGACTAATCTTACCTAAATGACCTTTAAATGATAGTCTATGGAAGCCCCGCCCCATTCCTGCATTTCACAATAGTAATATTTTGACTTCCAGCACTTTCTCTAAGGTAAATGGAGACTGAAAATGGAGTTCACTGAAAACAAAAATTTGGACCAACGAAAGATTAAATAGGTGTGCAGTGAAGCGCTAAATCTAATACTTTGCCATTAATGTTAATGCTACTGATAATGGGACGGTCATTAAAGACGCAGTTTGTTTGTTTTGCTTTGCTCGGCTGATCCGGTCAGAGGGGATGCAAGTTCTCTGAAAACTGGGAAATGGGCCACTTGAGGAAAAGGTTTGAACACTCTGAGCTAAAATGTGGATTTTCTTCCAAAATACTGCTTTTCAAAATCATTATTGGCACCCTGCTGATGAATCTTCTCTGGAGAGAAGAAGAGCACTGAGACCTTTCCTGTAATGTTTAACAAATTTCTAGATCATCTTGTTCTCTCCTCCATGGAGAACAATTAAATCAGCTTTATAGTCTTGCATTATTCAATTCAGGGGTTCAAAAGAAAAGAGACTGAGGCGGCCATTTCGTGCTCACTGTACCACAACCAAGTCTTACAGACGTAGAAGACGTACTTAAAAACGTACTCACAAAGCGACATCCACTAGAGGGCAGGAGAGAGCCAGAACCTTCTTCTACGCCTCCTTCTGTAAAGTGTTTAGAGTAAAATTTCAATGTCGACTATTTTGGTACACTTCATGGCTTTATTAGATGAGCTGCCTTAGAATCTCTTTAAAACTTTCCGGCATCATCATGATCAAATCACAAACTATGACCTTGCAGTTAAAAGCTTTCCCAATCTAGAAGATCCGCAAGATTGGTATGAGGGGTTGGGAAACCCATACTCAAACCCATGTGTAGTTTGTTTGGTCTGTTGTGCATCACGTCGTCGCTATACTGCTCCGTCACTATTACGTGCGTCTGTACTGTACGTACTACACATGAATGAAGGGTACGTATGGCAGCCATCTTGAATACTCACAGGTAAACCTAGCCCTATCTGTCTGACAGATGCAGACAGGTTTTGAGCTAAAATATACTGATACTTATCAAAGTACATGGTCAACGTTTACAAAAGCTGCAAAGCATCACTGAATCACCTCCAGTGTGAGTTTCAGGGATTTTCCTTGAACGTAGGTGGCATTTTTCACCAAATTTGTCCAAGGACAAACTTATGTTTGGTGATAAACCTTCAACACTTTCAGGGGCAGTGGTAACTTAGTGGTTAAGACGTTGGGCTAGTGATCGGAAGGTTGTGAGTTCAAATCGCAGCACTGCCAAGCTACCTCTGCTGGACCCTTCAGCAAGTCCCTTAATCCTCAACTGCTCACTTGTATAATTGAGACATATGTACGTCGCTCTGGATAAGGGCGTCTGCCAAATACCATAAATGTAAAACTTGATTCCAGTTAGGCTTGGTGAAATTGTGAAGTTCAGAAGATCTTCTAGGAATAGTTCATTTTTATGGAAGTAGCATCCAATAGTTTTTGAAAGAGAGGTGCCAATAATTCTGTAGGAGTTCATGGCTACGTACTGTTCCACTGCTAATCGTTGAAGATGCCACCTCTGAGCGAACACTACAGTACATAATGGCGGAACAGCGTATGAATAGACCTTGGTCTTCACAGGAGCGCCACTTCCTTTCATCTCTTTCCGGCCTTTGTCTTTTCCGTCATCGTCATCTTCTACTTTTTCTTTAAAGGATCAATTCCAAGCCCTTTATTAAGGCTTGAACGTGCATAATTCAAAGCACAGCTGACACCCTTGTCAAGGCAGCCTGCCAGAGCGCCTAGCTTTTATCCGACGAGCTGTCAGCGAAGAACAGAGCAAAGACGCGGGAGCTCGGAGTCACGATCGAGATTAAGGGACACACTCCTTGAGCGGCAGACTGGGAGATGTTCTGACTTTCACACTATGCTGTCTGGCTTCATAATAAAGATAAGAGGAATATTTAAGAGAAAGGACAACAGAGGGTAGATGTAGGAGGATGTTGGATTTGTTTTTGTATGGATTCTTCCATATTGTTTATAGGGATATTTTTCAGAATATCATTAAAAAAAATCATCACGTTCACACCAACAGTGGTTTTGAAAATATCATCCACATGAAAGTGCAAAGATGGTTTGAAAACGCTTACTTGAGGAGCAGATAGTGAGCCACAAACTGTTGCATCAAACATCTCAAGAATGACGAAATGCGGAAAAACACTTCTTAAATGCAGTTAAACACGTTCTTAAGGGTTCCCCAGAGGAGCAAACTGGAGAACACATTAGGGTGCATTCGTGCATAACTAAATAGTACTATTAACATGAGCACACCTGTAATATGCTACTCTACACACTCTATCTCGTAGTGATGGCTAGAGCGAGGCAGCAGAGGCTCAACGGTTAAGGCTCTAAGTTAGTGATCAGAAGGTCAGGGAAGGGTTAGGGTTAGGGTTAAGGTTATATTTTGGGATCAAGCTCCAGCACTGCCAAGCTGCCACTGTTGGACCCTTGAGCAAGGCATTTACACCAACACTGTTTTCGATAATATGGTCCACAAGAAAAATGCAAAAACAATTGAAAATGCTTACCTGAGCACCCAAATGCTGACTTGCGTAAGTTACAAACTGTTAAATCAAATGCCTCAAGAATAAGAGTGCACTGAGTGTTAGAGATGGCGAAATATGGAAAAACATGAGTTCCATAACAAAAAATGACAAACGTGAGGATTCAAAATGATGTGAAACTATCTATCCAAGTGGAAATTGTCTATCCAAGTCGTATCCAACATCTGTGTTTGCAGGACGGGTTGCAGCCGAGTGGGTTCTGGTGCTGTGGAGGCTCTGAGGTTGAAGGCTGTGGGTTAGTGACAAGAAGGTTGGTGGTTCAAGCCCCAGCATGGCCAAGATGCCAATGTTGGGCCCTTGAGCAAGGCCCTTAAACTTCTCTGACCCCAACTCCATAACAACAACCCTGATAAATGGCGCATGTGTGACATTAGCGTTTCAAGAATATACAGTTTTTAACATTCAGATGAAAACTAGTTTGCTAATTTCCATCCATCCATCCATTATCTATACCGCTTTATCCATCTGGATCGCGGGGAAGCTGGAGCCAATCATCAGAGCCAGCATCTGGCAGGTTGCCAGTCCACCACAGGGCCAACACAGACAAACAGCCACACACGCTCGCATTCACACTTATGGGCAATTTAGAGTAGC
>JAQQZR010000016.1:2974727-2986253 GCA_030068235.1 Notoglanidium macrostoma | reverse complement strand
TTGGCCCTGTGGTGGACTGGCGACCTGCCCAGGGTGTACCCCGCCTCTCACCCCAAGATGCTGGGATTGGCTCCAACGACCCAGATGGATAAAGCGGTATAGATAATGGATGGATGGATGGATGGAAAACAAAAACCCTGTTGAGCATCGGAAAAAAAGACCCGTTGAGCATCAGAAAGAATCTCCGTCCATACTAGAACACTTGAAAACGTATATCACGTGACCATTCGAGTACACTGGGCATGGGCAAGAGCATGCCGGTATAAACAGGAATTTAACTGCACAACAGCTGCTAGCAAAGACAACAAGGTGCTGCGTTCACCACCGGCGATCGAGGCCGATGCAGTCTGTTTTCTTCTAGAAAAGGGTCACGTGATAAGAGTGCGGCGAACCAGGGAAGGACACGTCGTGACTGATAAGACACAATCAGGACGCGAACGTGGGTGTCCGCATCATCGTTTCCTGTCCACACTAAAACTAAAACGGGGCCAGGAGCATTTTCAAAACATTCCTTTATAAGGGCTCGTAAAACTCCGCAGTAGAAAGGACTCCATGTGTAAACATAGCAAAAGTGACGGCAGTAAAACACATCAGTGTGGACAAAGAGTCAATCCATTTTAGCATGTGGGAAAGTTCACGAGGGGGTAAATATTTATGCAAGACACTGTACAGTGTACGCATGAGAGCATCGTTGCTTATGCCGTGTTGCTGGGCTAAAAACGCTCACTCGTAGATGCTCCACTTGTAGAATAACCTCACATTTAATGATGCAAACCGTGCTGGTGTTTTTGTCCGAGCCTTTAGAGGATTGCAGCTTGGCACAAACTTGTTACACCATGCGCTCTAATAGCCACCCTCAAAGCACAGAGGACATTCATCACCCCTGGCTCGACCTCCTCCCTGCCTGCACAGCCACCCCCTCCACCTCGACGCCCAATTCTCCACCAAGTTCCAACCTCAATTAGGTGCTCTGTGCTGTCCTTGGATGAAAGCGGATGCTGGACTCCCTTTGACTTCTCCCTCCTCACGTCTCCTGTTATTTCTGTACATGCTTAGCTGCCTTCGTCCCTTATTAGAGCTTTGGCTTTGGACCTCGGCAGGTCACTGGACTCTGGGGTTCGGTTTCTACTGAGCTTAAAGAGTCGAAGAGAAAAGACGAAACGCTTAATAAGCAGCAGACGGGTACGCACACGCTTTCAATTATCGCCAGCGCCCACGTGAAGTTTGATTCCTTTTGGAGTTCTCACGATGTCTCTAGCTTTCAAAGCATGTCAGATCGAAAGAAATACACATGTTATATCCAGATGCAGAGTGCAAAACTTTAATCAGACATTTAATCAGTCATTTAGATCAGTTTCACGAATGTTCCTGCATCGTTACAATTAACAGAATTGGTGGTTCAGTCCTCACCCATGGTCATGAGCGGTGGGTAGACGCTGAAAGGGTAAGGTCTTGGTAGAAATGAGGTTCCTCTGGGCGTACTGTCCGTGATAGGGTGAGGAACTCCGCAATCCGAGGGAGATCCTCAGAGCTGCTCTTTCTAATCAAGGTGCTTTGGGCTTTTGTTAGAAAGAGATGCATTAGGTGGGTTTCAGTGGATCAGAGCCGGGACCTGCTGGAAAGTTCATAGCTCACAGCTAGTAATGTCTGGAGTTTCCCAAGGAGGAGCTGGAATCTGTAGTTGGGGAAAGTCTGAGATGATCTTCTCAGCATATTGCCCCTTCGAGCCAAACCAGGAGGAACAGAAGGAATAAATTGAAAAAGTTTGCTTTCTGAAAGTGATATTAAAAAATGGTAATAACTGTCCATACTTCATCTTCAACTCCTTTCTCGTGGATCTAACATCCGCCCTTTATTCTTCCTGACATCTCGGCTCTTCAGGTCAGCTGTGAAGGTCATGTCTTACTTAGCTCGGTTGTTTTCCAGCTGTTATTCTTTTGGCCTTATGTTTGTGCTTCTTGTCTTTTTGAAAGATATACACCCACATTTCAATTTTAACCTCTTCGAATTCTCTCTTTCTGTTTTTGATGTACGGTGGGGTTCAAAACTCTGAGGTCACTAGTGCAAATTCTTCTGTTTTGCATTATTTTCTAATTTAATACAGTAATAAACTTGAGTGAAAAGTCTTAGAAATCTTAAGATGAAAAGTTTCAGAATTTCTTATTTTCTAAGTCGGTCTAAAACTTAAACGTTGTATCTGAAATCCATTGGTGTGTCGTCTGAACATTAGCTTTTATAGAAGGAATAAAACATAAAAAAGAGAAAAATGGTGCAAATACTTCAATATTGAATTTTCAAGATATTGATCATTACCTTTCTGTTTTATTTTTTATTTTTTTTTTAAATAAAAAGTGGTTTAAATAATGGTTTGAAATGACATTTTCATCTTTTTTTCATTCTGACATTGACAAAAAACAAGACATCTATAAAAAAATAAAAACTGCCACACACAAGAATATCTCATCAACTGTTTCAAACTAAATCCTTATTGACTTAATGCCATAAACATGACTAGATTATGCTTAAAACCTTGAATATCCTGAAGCTTGTGGCCAGAAAAGTGTACAGTATCAGCCTCTCCGTAAACACTGGGTGGAGCATCATTAAATAAATTAATTAAATAAATAAATAAATAAATTCATTTCTATTTAGGACATGAAAAATGTCACTAATGATTATTGTTTATTATTTATTCTAACATCTAGTTTGCTAGTACTTAATTTGGACTCATTCATTACAGCTTATGTGACCCTTGTGATGCTTCACAGGGGGGAAAAAACACACACCATTAAAAGAAATTAATCAAGGAGAGGCTGGTATGATGAAGCAGAGTTCCCGTTATCCCCTAGAGGCTGACAACATCACGTCCTGAAATGTTTTATTACTCTTACACAGCAATGATTTACCATATTTATTAATTAAAGAATGGAACATCAAACTTTTCATTCATTTATGTGAATAATTAATGTTGTGGAACATTTATGAGACAAGTGCATACCCCTGCATTTCTGCTTTGTCTGTAGCATTTGCGTGCTCCAGTACTGCAGGTGGCGCTGTTGAAATTCACTGATTTTGAATTTCTTAATTAAAAATTCCCTGATTTCAGCAACTACAGGAAGAAGAAGCCACTCCTCAACACTCTCCATGTTAGAATGAATTGCTTTGGGAACGGCGAGTTTGCCACAGGTTGGGTCACTTCGTCCGAAGCTCGCCACGCTCCCGTCTGCACCGCTCCTACAGCATTTCTGTATTCCACAATTACATCAGATGGTTTGTGGAAGTCTAGTCTACTGAGGCCTGTAGTTCCTGTTCTCAGTTATGCTATAGCAGCTATAAACATGTCCTTTCACCAGCCATATTTCCTCTTTTTCTCTCACACGGACGAAAAAAACCCGCAGCTTGTCATGTTATCAAAACCACAAGGAATAAACTTATCGTTGTCAGCTTTATTTCTTCCTGTTATAAGCACTGACGTCTTCCATAAAGGCTAAATAAACATCTCCTTACAGAAAACATCATATCAATGATTTCACACGTTTTTAAAGTCTGCTTATATGATGTACGAGTCCCTGTGAATGAGCCGTTACTATGGAAACGATAACAAGAGCATTATTGGAATCCTGCTGTATTGCTGTCAGAGCTGCTGCACTAGAAATTGAATCAACACCTACCGACCAATCGGAATCAAGGATTCAGCAGTAATGTTATTATATAACTGCACTAAGAGGTGTGTGTGTGTGTGTGTGTGTGTGTGTGCAGAGCCGACCGCAGTCAGTGCAGACACCACTGTCCATATTTGCTATTTAGAGAAACCACAGCCACAGCCACACACACACACACACACACACACACACAGCCACACACACACACACACACAGACACACACACACTTCACATATACATACATAACCATATTGCATTAGCCCCATGTGAGAGGATCACAGGCTCACGCTATTGGCCGTTGCCATAACAATAGGGGCGGGGAGGTAAACGGAGGTGGAGACTGAGTCTGATTATAAAATCCTTCACAGAGACACATTTGCTTCCTGTATTTTTTTCTTTCATATTTTCAGTTGTTGCTATTTTTTTGCCTCCCTCTCTCTCTCCCCCTCTCTCGCTCTCTCTCTCTCTCTCTCTCTCAGTGGCAGGGGGGGAAGGAGGGCCTCGCATGAAAAGCAGCAGAAAGGAAGGCAGTGCAGGAGCAGCCTGTGGAGACAGGGACAGACTGTGTGTGTGTGTGTGTCCACCTCCATCACACTCAAACACACACACACACACACACACACGCACACGCACACCCTCCAGTTGTGGATTTATCAGTGTTGCCAAAGAAGCTGGAGGGCCTCGTGTCGTCCTCGTCCTCGTCCTCAGCAGCAGCAGCAGCAGCAGCGTCAGGGACACTCACGCTCCTCGTCCACTCCTGTGAGTATAAACTGCAGTGCCAAAACATACGAGCTGTGATTCGGAAACAGGAACTTGTTGCTTTGATTTACAGGCTAGTCATGCTCGAGAGTGCCGGGCTGGAAGAGGTCACAGAGTGTGTGTGTGTGTGTGTGTGTGAGTGTGAGTGTGAGTGTGAGTGTGTGTTGGTCTGCTGATCGTTGACTAACTCATTAATCTGTAGAGGTGTTGAAATGGTTTAAGATGCACCAGGATGCAAAACTAAATGGTTTTTAACTAAAACTTTGGTACTTCAGTGGAGTGTTTGTTACTTTCTTTTTCTCACACCACACAGATGTGATATCATGATGACACACACTATAGATCAGTGAATCTCCCAGGGGTGAATTATTTCATCTAGTAGAAACCAAAACTTATCAAAGTTATTACCTTTGTTCTTATTGTTAGTAGTTCAAATTCAAAAACATAGAAATAATGTTAACATGTGTTAATGCGTTCTGTTAATCCAGGAATTAAAAAAAAAGACCAAGTATGTATGAAGCCCAATAAATAGTATTGTGTACATTTGAATAATGAACCTATTATTTAAATAATATCTGAATAATTCATGAATATAACCATAAATCTGTTCTATAGAAGTTTGTGGAATTATTATTATTATTATTATTATTATTATTATTATCGTCAAAAAGTTTGAGAACCCCTGCTATAGATCATACTAGATGAGATAAGGGAGAAAAATGAGTCAAAACAAACAAGTCACTTATCAGGATATGGCACAATGTCTCTTCTTTCCAAACACACACACACACAGTACACACACACACATATTTGTTTTACTCTCCTTGCAAGGACCTTCTCCTGACCTGAATAAGTAAAATGAAACCTTTGACATCATTCCGATAGTTTTTTTCTTTTTAGAAGCTGGACGGAAGTCTTCTAATAAAAGACCCGAGCCAAATAGTCCTATCCCTCTGGCCAAATCAGGTTCCCACTGAGCTACAAATACCTATACCTACACACACACACACACACACACACACACACACACCATCATGTTAATGTGATGTAAATCCAGTGGAAAAGGATTACAATAACACCGTGCTTAAAAAGGATATTTAGACTGTTGGGTTTCACCGAAGTTCCTTCATGAACACTATGTGACCTAATTAAAGAAGAAAATGAAGTAGAAAGCTATAAATAAACAAGATGAGAGTTACTTTGACAACTAGCTAGCTAGCTTTTATACACCGACACACTCGGCAAACTTCTCCAACCTCGAGGAAAGAGTGAGAAAACAGACAGGTAAGAAGAAAAATGAAAGCAAGAGTGTATGAGGAAATCCTACGTCAGTGAAAGTGTAAATAATGTACTAATTTAACTGAGTAAAAGGAAATGGTTTTTACAAGTCACGTTAAGTGTAGAGTTGGTAAGATTCATGATCTGTTGGGTGTGTTTTTATGGAAGGGAAATGTAAATAAAATACAAATAATATGCACCCATATTACGTACTATGGACTTTAAAAATCTACAAAGTAAATCGAACGAGTAAAAAGTCAATCTTTTTTCTTGGAGATCTGAGTACAAGCATTCAGTTTCAATGACACTCAAGTAGTCCTGGTGCATATAATTAAATAATATTAACGATATTGTCAGAAATTATCCCATAATACACCTTTGTAAGACATCATGATGTCATATATATATATATATATATATATATATATATATATATATATATATATATGAAATAGAATCAAATAAACAGAGGTTTTTTTTAGGCATTATCTATTATTATAGATATATAATATATAGATTTCAGCATTGTCTATTATTATATCGCAATACATATTGTGTATCGTGGAAATATCTAGAAAGTATCACAATATGATATTTCAGTCAAATCGCCTAACCCCTTTACTAAATGCTATAAATAATATCTAAGTGTAGAAACAAAGTACAATTCCAAGTATTTTCCGCTCCTCGGTGAAAGATCCTGAGCATAGCGGAAGTGGTTCAGCTCTGTAGATGCAACAGGCCGTTTAATTCAAGCTCAGTTGTACAAATCAGTCTTAAAAATCGAACAGGTGTGCTGAAAAAAACTGAAAATTACATCAAATTCTACGGAATATTGAACCGACTCCACTCAGCGATAGTAATTTTGAAATTCAGGCTCATCTGCTGAATATTACATGAGCTGCATTGGCTGTTTCTTGGCTCTAATGTTTGCTTTTTTCTCTTTCCCTGTAATAATCATTCACCTCGGGGTCTGTGGTGGTGCGTCTCGAGAAGGTGATTGCTGATAATTGCTCAGTTGAGTTTCATTGAACGGAGACAAATAAGAGGCATTATTGCCTATTGGAGTCAAATTGGAGTGCGGGTGAAATTACCTCGGAGGGATGAAATGGGCAAATAAGGGAAAAGAAAAAAAGAAAAAGAGAGCATGGCTTCTGAAGGTGAACTTGGGTGTCAATTATTGAGATCCAGTCTGGAAAAACACGACCCCGTGACTCGATGTGTTTGAACTTTATGGATCTTAAATATCTCGGTGGGAGCGGAGAACTCAGAAGACGTTTGACAAAGCAATATTGAAGAAAGTTCATTTTTTTTCACCCTCTGGTGACAAATCAGTCCAATATCAGAAAAGCAATATCGGGCACGGTCAGGGATCCGGAGCGATGGGTAATGAGGAATATTTCGCCGAAATGTGTTGCTTTGTAGATTTAGTGCGTGGTTGTTACGTTTAATGTGACCAAAAGCTGCCCATTTGCTGACCTGAGTGCAAAAGTTTGTGCCTCCATCTGTAGACAAAATATTATTTGCACCACAAAAACAAAAAGATATTTCGAGGAACACTTCCAGAGAAAAACAAATTCCAAGGATCCCATCAGATCATGGAACCCATTAAAGATTCCTGCTCTTGAACTCACCCAGGAATAAATGTAGAACATTGTGCATCATATTCGTTTAGTAGTTTTATTAAAAATGCAGTTGGATGAACCTCTTTACTTTCACACGACCGATTGATTAGGCTAATTACATAATAACCACGCACGTTGATAGCGATCACTTTCTGGACGTATCCGGATGTCATGGACGCCAGTTTGAGGAGCAGGATTTAGTTCAAAGTAACGGCAATGTTCAAATCGTGAAAATATTCAAAACCATAGAAAATGAAAGTCTCCCATTTTGACTTCCTGACTTATTATGCCCTGACTCAGTTCTTTCATGTAGAGATTGCTTCATCAAAACTTCCTCACTCTGCCTGACATTTCTCATACCTCTTTAGCTTATCAAATGCCATTTTCCAATCTGTCTGGAGGCTGAGAAGTCCAGGAATGAAAAGAACCTTGTTTTCTGCACATGGTTTGGATTGGTGCAGGATACAATACATTCATTCCCCCATTTTCTCCCAGTTTTGCCAATTCCCATCCACTACCTAGCTATCGCGCGATCAGAATGCTACCGAGGGTGAAAGCTAACACAAGACACATGATACCAATGTGAACGGTTGCATCACAAGGCAGTAGCAAGGTAAGCAAACGAAATCTGCCTCTTACACAAACATGAGCTCCCAGACATCCAAGATTCACAAGTGTTGCTGTGATTGACGGGGAACAGACAACATGCCCTTCGTATCTAGACCGCATGGCCAATTTTGCCCCCTTAGACTCCTGGATATGATTAGACATGATCAGGATTTTCAAGCACTGATCATGGCAATAAGATGTCAGTAAGCCAACATGGTGATCAGAGTGCACCATGAGAGTCCTGTGTGTTCTGCTAACGTCACTGTTCACGGCCCGGTGCGCTAATAGCCCCCTTTTACCAAGTGCACAATGCTAGAACACGCCGCTATTTACAGCTCTGATTGACATCCAATACGAATCCACAGCGTGTTTGCTTTGAACAGGTGCCCTGGTCTAATTTTGTATGCTCTGATTTGGGGACATGGACTTTGGTCATCGCCAGTTGATAAATCGATAGAAAAGTAGGACCGGGTCACTGGGTGGATACGATTTGAGCCTGCCTTCCAGGATTCAGAGCATTTAGAGGAAATATACACTGCTTCTTCTTCTTATGCTGAATATATATATATATATATATTCTGTAGAATAAGAAGCATTGTATACCGAATAGTGCGCTATTGAATTCTCAACTCGTCAGGTCATTTTAATACAGCGTTGTTGCCGTAGTAACAGCTCATTCGCTGTAGGGTGGACGCTGCACGTAAGCTAATCTTTAAAAAGCGTAATCGTTGAGATTGTGACGTTATCTGTAAGCAGATGTTTATGTGGCATTTACAGAAGGAGTCACTCAGAGGTAAAAGTGTAAGTTGGAGTTTTCCGGTAAAGAGTTTAAGCTTTAAGGAATTCAGATATTATAACGTAAGCGCTGCGTGTTTCATTCCTAATGTAATCACTATTATTAAGACAAACCGAACTGGCACTAGTTAAATAATGAAAGCTAGATGTGTAGAACGTAATGAGCGCTTTATTAAAGGCCATTAAGCCTACAGATGAAAAACTCGTACACTCTTATTAAATGTAAAACGTTACATACGTGGCGCCTACAGTGACTAACTGCAGTGATTTTCGATTGAAAAGAAAATCGTTCCCAACATTTTATTAATTGTCTAAACTGATGCCAGATCAATTAAAGGAAATGAAATTAACCATACAGACACTTCAGTTATTTGAGCATCGGCTTGTCATTGCGGCAATTTGGAGTTCTCATCGGGGGCGCGATAAAAGATTAGAAAGCCCCCTCGTATCAAAACACACCTCTGACGACTTTCTGAGGCAAGCGAGAAAACACACGCACGACCGAAGCAGACGTTTTATGAAACCACACAATCTCTGTTCTGTTCTTCTCAATCCTTTTTTTTTCTTCTTAATTATTATTTTGTTAACGGCCCAGACAGAAACATCTGGATGTAGATGTAATCAAAGGAGCCCTGCTTAATCCGTCTGTTTTTTCCTTTCACGGGTTGGCAGGATTTCTGACAAGTGGAAATGAAACGTGAGCCGAAATAGAAAATGCTATTTCCAATAAAAAAAAACAAGAACAGCAACGGTACGTGGTGTGTCGGTATTGAAAAGACGCTTTTAGGATGCTTTTAGGACTTTCACCAGAACTCGGCCAGTCATTGCAGATTACGTTCCGATATTAACGCTCTCTGAAGTTCACTCAGCGCCGATGACGAATAAACCGCTCTCTTTGCTTGTTTAGCCGGGCAGAGGTTATGACGTGCAGCCAGTCAGGCGTGTATATATTAAACAGAGGTGATATTTCTAGCGGAGAGTGGAAACTATATACAAAAACATAGCAGATCTGTCAGAGTGTCCACCAGAAATGATAGTGTTATTGAGATCACGTGTATATCCTCCATTTTTCCCGCCTGAAACGCTACAGCGATGCGGCGTACACACTTACTTCCTGATTCTTACACACGGGGCGTTTTATGATGTTGACACAATCAATTTATCGCATCATTAAAGAAAAAAAACCCTGGTCAATTATTAATAAAAATCCAGGAATTCATGAGGAAAAAATGCTAATGCTAATGCTTCTGGCTATGGCTATAAGCTAGCCTTTGGCATTAAACAAGGGTTTAGATGCAGGTCTTCTTTGTAATTAGTTTCAGGTGTAAGTAGTCGGTCACATGAGGACGATGTTCCTGATGACACCGTTAGCGGATAGTGTTATAAAGACGGCGGCCAGGAGGACGCTTGTTGCTTTACTGTTAGAAGGATTGACGTAAGACGTGTTAGCCTCGACTATACAACTGTGAGGTAAACCACTGTGCAAGGTAACCCTTTAGCGATATCGTTGTTACGTCACGTACAAAAGTATTGCGACACAATAAAATGAAATTAGTTTTCCAATAATTAGTCAAAGTCAATTTCTGTACCTCTCCGCTATTCTTCGACAGGGAAAACTCTCGTTTAGTTTTGTCACCGAACGCACGGCAGGTTTAGCTGCACCGGCAGCGGGTGGTTAAACAGTTACAGGCTAGCTAGCTAAGCTAATGAGTTAGACGCACTTTATCAACTGGTTCCTTTTTTTGGTGACTTTCAGTAAAAGACAAAGATTTGACAGAATTAAGAGGGAAGGATCATCACGTGAAACGAGAAGGAATGAGTAGGCTTTTGCTTAATTAGCTAGCAAACGTCTCGTCAGACAGCTACGCTGGTGTTGTTAGATAGCGAGATAATTATGCTAACTGGTTAGCAGCGAATAAGGTGGCTCATTCGTTAAGTTTCACCACACTTGAACTTCATTACATTTAGCATTGTTGTTCCGGGTATTTTGTAGTTAAACAATATTTAAACTTTTAAGGTAAGGAAATTACTCTTAGCCGTAGCTAGCAGGTAAAGCTGCTGTTAGCTTGAAGCTCTGTTAATGTTTTAACCCCCCCAAAAAAAACTTTTGAAACTAACAGTGCGGGCTCTGTTTCAAGCCTTAGCATGACTGATCATAGTTTATTATGTTAGCATGACTGATCGTGGTTTATTATGTTAGCATGACTGATTATGGTTTATTATGTTAGCATGACTGATCATAGTTTATTATGTTAGCATAACTGATCGTAGTTTATTATGTTAGCATGACTGATCATAGTTTATTATGTTAGCATGACTGATTATGGTTTATTATATTAGCATGGCTGATCCTGGTTTATTATGTTAGCATGACTGATCATGGTTTATTATGTTAGCATGACTGATCCTGGTTTATTATGTTAGCATGACTGATCATAGTTTATTATGTTAGCATGGCTGATTATGGTTTATTATGTTAGCATGACTGATCATGGTTTATTATGTTAGCATGACTGATCGTGGTTTATTATGTTAGCATAACTGATCATAGTTTATTATGTTAGCATGACTGATCATAGTTTATTATGTTAGCATGGCTGATCATAGTTTATTATGCTAGCATGACTGATCGTGGTTTATTATGTTAGCATGACTGATCCTGGTTTATTATGTTAGCATAACTGATCATGGTTTATTATGTTAGCATAACTGATCCTGGTTTATTATGTTAGCATGACTGATCATAGTTTATTATGTTAGCATGACTGATCATGGTTTATTATGTTAGCATGACTGATCA
>JAQQZR010000016.1:2926275-2949418 GCA_030068235.1 Notoglanidium macrostoma | reverse complement strand
ACTGTGGGAGGAAACCGGAGCACCCGGAGGAAACCCACGCATGCACGGGGAGAACATGCAAACTCCACACAGAATGGTGATCTTTAGGCTGGCCCATGTGGGGTCATCTTCAGCAGTAGCAGGTAATTTTCAGGTGTATGAGGCTCCAAGCAGAAGTGAGGCAACAGGATGGATTGGGCAGGTTTGGAGAGCAGAAGGAGTCAGGATCACTGTTATAGCAGGAGTAACATGTGACAAAGATGACATTCGCCAATCGTTGGCGTCTTTGAGGTCATGCATGCAGAAGTGGGCGGATAGCACGGCGAGTGTGTGAAGTTGCATGAGCAGAGGTTTGAAAAGATGTGGTCAGCTGACTTCACATGTCTTAGAGGAAGTTTGAGAGAGCCTTCGCTCTCCATGGTTGTTAGCTGTCGTGTGTGACAGGGCGGAGCTGCCTGATGGAGGAATTGGCCATGACTAAAGTAGGAAGAAAATCAGGGAAAAATTCCAGAAAAAAAACCCATTAAAAAGTCACCACTGGCATTTGACGCCAACGTTAGTCACTGCTGTCTGTGTTCTCCATCAGATCTGTGTCACATTAAGACAGACAATCAGATTTGTGTCACTTCACAGTGGTCATGCGAAGGTACAAGAGTGAGGACAATTACGTAGTGCAGATTATTGTAAAATGTACGCTATATTTACATTTCCAGATTAAAGTTATCCAGTATACTGTAGAGAGGCTTGAGAACAGCATTTCCGTGAAAGGAAAGGTACTTTTATTTCTCAGAGTGCTGGAGGTCCGAGATGAATTTTATCCATATTATAGAACTGTAAGTCCTCCTTTCTGTGCAGATTTAAGAAAGCAAACCTCATCTGACACTTTACGGGTCTTGGACAAATCAAAAACGTATTATTTAACACGCAATGCAACTGCCAAGTTATATTTTGGTTTTCCAGAAAACTAACTGACCACATTCAAAAGTAATAGGTAACAAACAGTAATATGACCAACTAGTTAGCTAGTCAATACAGGCTAAGAGATGCGGACACGTATATGATCATGCACCAGATCGTTCACATTGAACCTCAGCATCTCTTTTAATAATATAACTGGCTCAAATCTGATTGAGTTTTTTTTTATGCATGTAGTGAAGCATGTGGAATGAATCATTTGCATTACAGTTAGAGCATTGAGGTGCACCACATCCCTGTGTTAATGTCATATTGAAATATAGCTACTTATTACATTTTGCAAAAGTCTATAAAGGAGCCTGGATTTGACTTTTTATGGATGTTGAACTGATAAATAAAAAGACATGTGGTCCATAACTGCCAAAGTTAGTGGGTTTAAGATATTTTTGTTGTGACAGCCATCTTTGGTGTAAAACAAGTGCAAACAAGAAACAACACAGGAAGTTGGCAGTCAAGTGTTAAGAGCATCCAAGTATTCGCAAGGAGCAAATTGGAAGAAAAATCTAAACCTAAAATACCAAAACGTGTTAAGAACTCATTTGCATATTACACATGATAGAGAAATTGGATTTTAATCTGGCTAATCGAAGATATGACAACAAATATGGGAAAACTTTTATGAAGGAATAATCCAGATACAAGATGCATGAAATGCCCAGGTGAGTAATGGGATCAAAGATACTTTTGTTTCAAAGATTACGCTGACACTGATCCCAAAATCCCCATTCTGACATCTAATGTAAGTAATGCACCATATAATTACACATGAGGCTTATGTTTTGTGGCTGCCCTTCTGATCTTTTCCACTTTAATATGGTTTCTGGATTTAATATGTAATATTTTTAGTAAGGCTTATGGTGTTGGTCAGTTGAGGGAATATCCACCATTCTTGTTCCATTTGTAATGGGGAAGAGATTAGAGAAAGTGGGGCTAAGCCAGTTTGGTAATCTTTTAGTGAGATGGAAAAGTGCAAGGCGAACAGGAAATCATGCTGAGGTGGCATTTCAGCAGGCCTCAGTAGACTTGAGGGGTCAGAGCTGTTCTGGAGGAAGTGATGAGAGTACGAATGCTTGACCCTCCAGGAGCCGGACATCGCCAAGTCTCCCTTCTGTCAACTTGAAGACAAGGGCCATTGGCCCGGTGTCTGCATTATTAATGCTGATGTAATAGTGCAGTGTTATGGTGCCATCTGCTTCTGCCATCCACTTTCATGCAGTCAGTCAGTCTTAAATCAAATTATTTTAAAGGAGACAGGAGCATAGTGAATGAATTGGATAGAAAAGATGCTCAAGCCTTGCTCGTGCCTCTTATCTTGCGTGATGAAGAGCCAATTCAAAGTCAAATCAATTTGACAAGTCTGCGATGTAACATGTTATCGATCGGGACAAAAGTGCTCCGTCCATCACACAGTATGAGCATCACCATGACGGTTTTGGAAAACCTGGTTTACCTACTGTCTCTCAGAACAAAAGGATGCTAGACTGAACCGATCCTTTGCTTGCCGGAGCAGTCTTGTCAAGGTTACATATTTTTTGCGTTATTTAAAAGTCCACAGTACCAGCCAAAATTTTGGACACACCTTCTAATTCAATGTTTTTCTTTATTTTTATTACATAAAAGACACTTCATGTCTCAAAGTAATTAATGATGGATTTCAATTTACTTCCTTGAGTAGTTCTTGACATAATATGGATTACCACAGTTGCGGAATAGGGCTGTTTACTGTATGCGAACACTATCTCGGCACAACACAATGGAGAGATAATGCTAGGAACACTGGGTGTGAGCTCAGATTACGTCACAGGGCACCGCGCACACATTCATTCATGCCATGGGGCAATGTAGAGATTTCACAGCTGTTTTAGTAGGTGGGGAAAACTGGAAGAAAGCAGAAAACCCAGAGATCGCCCAAAAGAAGAACGTTTGAAACTTCGCATATTCCAGCTTGTTAGGAAGGTACGGTCAAAGCCATGATACAGTCCCCCTGTAACAGAAAGGGTCAAGGACCTTGCTCAAGAGCTCAACAGTGGCAGCTTGAACCCCCGACCTTCTGATCGGCAACCCAGAGCCTTAACTAATGAGCAACCACTGCTCAAGTTCAGTAAGTTACCCAAGCTCAGGATCATCTGTGCTGCACTACAGTCTCGTCATCTACATCAACCATTCATTTATTTTCAGTAAGCTCTTTATTCTGCTCAGGGTTATTGTGGCTCCTGGGAATGTTTGGCACGAGGCAGGAATACACCCCAAATGGAATGCCAGTCCATCTCAGATTCTGCAAACCAAATGAGGTTTAAAAATGCATCATATAAATTTTTAGTGACGGTACCACCACAGCAACTCTTGGTGGTACCACCACAGCAATAAGTAGAGATTCAGAGAAGAAGTGGATCCCCAGATCGAAGATCTTCAAGACAGACCCAGACACTTCTACGTAGTACTAAGCACCACTGTACTCCTACTTTTGAGAAACAGATTGGAATTGGTGAGGGACTTTGGGGTAAAGTTTTTTGAGCATCCTTGTGCTGTTTCTGCCAAGCCTGAGATTCCTTTGTGATGAGATTCCTCTGCACTGATTACTTGCTGGAGATGGCAAGCTTCTACTTCCCAAACCCCAGAGAGATGGCACTGATGAAGATAGCTGGGGGAGGACAAGATCTGGACTGAGAGAACAGAGAGAAGAAGTGCTACAGGAGCAGCTTGACCATATTAATATTCTGCCCTAACCTCGAGCTGCAAATTGAGCTCCAAGTCAAGCATGGAGGAGTGAAAGTCTGTGAAGACTGAGTCACGGAGAGAGACTGTGATGCCCGAGAGTGACCTGAGATATGAGATCCATCAGTCCAATTTGGTCCAATACTGTAGATTTTCAGAACTCAATTACTCTGGAGCTAATGCAGCGTTCTACTTGGATAACGATGAGATTCACTTCAGGGAATGCTGTTTTATATTAGTCTGCCTGTCTGTATGTCTGCTCTAATTCTCATTATAGTCGCGATGGATTGGCAATTCATGTCGCAACATAGCTATTTTCCGTAGAGCAAAAAATGTACGATTGAGCAATCATGTAAATGTTGTAGCCCATTACTTTGTTAGTAAGTGTTTTTGATTCCCAGAAAGATACGAGTCCTCTTTAATAGCTAACGCCTTTGAGATTTCTAAGAGAAAGAGATTCCATTAAAAAATAACTTAATTTGCTCTCTCTCTCACACACACACACACACTCACAAACACACACACACTGACATGAATTCTTCATAAGACCACAAAGGCTGAATGACCAATCGGCAGCACTGCAGCCTTAATGTGTGTACTACTAAAAAACACTGCCAGAGCGCCTCATTTTCTGTCTCTCTCGTTCGCATTTCCGTAATTACCAGCTGTTGTGTTGTGCTATCAAGCCTGTCAGACAGGCGTGAATGAAATGTGCCTGCATTCCTAATGAAAGCACCAGGCTGCTTAAACCACAAATGGAACTCCCAAATATTTTCATCGCACAAAATGACACTTACAAGCAAAAAATAAAATGGGTAGTGAACAAAACCGTTTGGGATGCGCTGTTATAGGACAATAACCTACACCTGGATTGAGTGCATATTTAAACCTTCCTTCTTCCGGCAGTGATAGGATCCTTAAGGAACACTGATGTCTCAACTAATTAACTAACTAATCAATTAGGACAGAAGGTTGCAACCCTCAAGACACTCAGCTCACCAATGCGGCCAGCGTTATTCCCAAACCAATGCAGAATATTCCCTAAGGAATCTCAGATCAGGTGTAGCTCTAATCACCATCTTTGCTCCAGGACAGAGGGATTTCCTCTAAGATCATTAGCATACTGCAGCGGTTTCTAAACTCCAAAGGGAGATCTTGGGCGAGGTTTCCTGGGTAAGACGGTTACGCTGGTTAGAGAAACGGACACAATGCGAAGCTAAAGGGTTTCTTCTTTGCTGACGTTGCTTCTCTGAAATTCATTCACTTGAATATCCACCGGTTCTCCATTGAAGGGTCGTGAAGTGAAACCTGCATGTAGCACTTACGCAACATCAAAGGCTTGCTCGGTGAATGAGAGGCTCAGACCGTACCACTGTGAGCTGAAGTGGATTTACAAAGCTCAGGAGAGGAACATTTAGCTCAGATGCAGTGATGAAGCATTTGTTTTTGCCATTACATCATTGTGGTTAGATAACTGAAGATTCAAGAGCAGAACCAAGCATCTGCTAGAGCTTGCTAGTGTTTCATAATATCCCAAAACCATCCGATTCACTACATAGTGCTGGGGTTATTCCACACTCTATTCTAGAATGGTGTCTCAAAACATACTAGAAAATATCCAGTGCTCTTTTTTAATCCCACAATGCACTGCTATAGGTTGTGTACAAATTATGTACCCTAGTGGCTATAGAATACCCATAATGCACCTTGTTGTGTGATTTGATGTAAATGTAGACTAGAGTTTTGCTTTGATTCCTCCTCTTTCAAATGGGTTCTTCACTGAGATAGGATCTGATTTCGTGACTTTCTGTCATCCGTTTCTTTCTTTTTCACACTTTCCACCATTTTCACACATTCAAATAACGTATCGTGCACTTCTTTTCTCCAGCTGTCTTTCTTGCAACATAATGTCATAGCGAGAGTTGAAGCAAAGCTTATATAACAGCCAGGTGTCATTTGTGAATGAATCGACTCTTTGAATCAATTGGTCGAGGTGAACGATGGAAGTTCTTTAAAAGCCTTTTGATGAAAATTCATCAGTACTTTATGGATTTATGGTTCTCCAATTCTGTTAAACACATACAGTACAACAGTGACTGAAGTGCAGTGAATCTTTTCAGCATCTGATTCATTTGTCAGTTCTAAAGAGATACGTGCATTTTGACTTGACTTGATGTGTGAGTGAAGCTGCGTGAGAGTAAACCATTTTGGGAGGAAAAACCAAAATGTTATATATTACAAATATATATAAAACAATATCTCACGCATCAATAAATTGTTATACAAATTTTGGACATTTTGAATCGATAAAAAAGAACCGTGATTCATCTGTTTTTCTTATCTGTAATTGTGTTTTTTAGACAGCAGACAGCGCAATTGTGTACAATAGCAGCAATACACTTGACGTCACCTTAGGTGGAAGTAACACAGCACTCATATTGCCATGAAGAGAATGGGAATGAGCTTTTGTGTAATTAACTTTACAAACAGATTCAACAAGAAATCCGATCTTTTTACAACCCGCCAAAAGCTAAAGAAAAGAGAAGCAAATGGAGGTAGTTTATGTTTAAGCGTTTTTAATTTTTAAGACAAAGCTTGTTATTAACTTTTTCCTTTTTAATAAAAGGAAGCTTTTATTTAACAGGCTATTATAGTTTACTTCATCCTTCACAAATGTTAGTAAATAATTATTGTTGGTTATTCAGAAAATGAAACAAAAGTATATATTTTTTTAATTTAACAAAAGGAATGTTTAAGTTGATAAAGAATAAGGAAATAAAGGTTGCATTTTTTATTTTCTTTGGTAATACAATTTTCTTTTAATTTTCTTTTAAATATCATGGCAAACTCGAATCATGGACCAAATATCACAAACGGAATCAAATTGTGAATTGGATGAATCGTTACATGCCTCGTATTAATGTCAATCAGTTATTTGACTTATAGACAGAACTATTGTTCATACTGCTAATAATGTAATAACAATTTGAGTGATAGGCGGTCAAAGACTAACAACTTTGAGAAACAGAAAGCACTCGCAGTGAGTCGTTTGAGAGTCGGCGAGCCGAGTCGATTGTTACGACTCGCCGAGAAGAGCCAGAATTACCATCACTGATCAATAAAAAAGTCAGAAACTCTTCCACCTTTAGCTCAATGTCCTGCGTGATTGTATTTTCCTTTCTGTAAACATGTCATTGCTACTCTAGCGGGTAGACTCCTCACCTTGCAAATATTAGCTTCAGATTTATAACATATAAAAGCAGCACTTTTGGGCTCTCTATCGCCAAGACGTATTAAAAAACAGAGTTGACTCTCTCAGTGGCCCAGTTATTGGATTGTCCTTTCACCGAGCCTCCTGTCTTCTCCCTCCACAAAGGTGTTTCACTGCTCACAGCAAGCCATCGTTCACGCTGGGTCACGGCCGTCACAGCTCTCAAAGCAACACCGCTGATTCCAGATCGGTTTTGGCTTTGTAGTTCGTTACTAACGTGATTAAGGTGACGCAGGTCCTGGACCGGCACTTTCACTTGATAAACGAGCGCAGTGGTGATCAATGAAGCTTAAGATGCTGCTGCTCGGGTTAACGTGCCGTGTGTGTGAAGTACAGGAGAGTCATTTATGGACGGTTAAATGTGTGGAAGCCGGAAGCTAAAGGAGCTGTAAAAAAGGAGAAAGGAAACTTTTAGATGGATATTGAGGATAATGAGTCATAGTCAAAGTCGTAACTGCTGTGGTTTCAAAGTATGGCTTCTCTTTTGATCAGGTGAAAATATGACATGATTCAAATTAAAGTTCAAGTCTTGGTTACCTGAATCAAAAGTAAGCTAATTTGCTAGCAGTTAGCTGGAAAGTAATTTGGCTAACAATAGTGATATTATGTGTTTTAGATGTCAAGTTGAAAATGAGAAATTGTATATTTACGTACAGTATATAAAGACCCTGGAATTTCTCCCCCTCTCTCTCTCTCTCTCTCTCTCTCTCTCTCTCTCTCTCTCTCACACACACACACACACACACACACACACACACACACACACACACACACACACACTACGGGACTTCTCAATTAAAGTTCTCAATCAAGCAATTACGTTCTAAGTGAAACTAAATGGCTGGGCAAACAATGTAAGTACAAAGAAAATTAATTATGTACACATTCTGATCCATAAATTAAATTTGAACCATAAGCTTTGATCAAAAAGTTTTTAAGACAATCAAAAATATGTTCAGGCTAAGGTGCACAAACTTTTGACCTCCTTTGTGAGTATGGTTGAGCGAGAGAGTTAATATAAACCTGTGATTTGGAGCTGCACTACTGTAAGAGCTGCTGAGATTAAAAAATTAATCAGCACTTTCTGACCAATCAGAACTGAGAATTCAACAGCGCAGTGGTGAAAGTAATATTAAATCTATAGCCTGTATCTTTTACTCTGAAGCCAAGTGGAAACTGTATTTCATTTGCTTTGGCAACACTGCGGCACACATACAATCCTGCTGGTATAGATTTATCAGAGGGGGGAGAGGGAGAGAGAGACACAGACAAAAAAGAGACAGAGGGAGAGAGAGAGAGAAAGACAAAACGAGACAGAGAAGAGAGAGAGAGAGAGACAAAAAGAGAGAGGGAGAGAGAGAGAGAAAGAGACAGAGATGACAGAGAGAGAGAGAGAGAGAGAGAGAGAGAGAGACAGAAAGAGACAGAAAGAGAGAGAAACAGATGAGAGAGTGAGAGAGAGAGAGAGAGAGAGAGAGAGACAGAGATGACAGAGAGAGAGAGAGAAAGAGACAGAGAAGAGAGAGACAGAAAGAGAGAGAAACAGACAGGAGAGAGAGAGAGAGAGAGAGAGAGAGAGAGAGAGAGAGAGAGAGAGAGAGAAATGGCTCATCTGTGATGACCCCAATTACCACCAGAGAGATCAAAGTGCTCGCTGCTGCTGTGATATTTAAATGAGCTTGCAAAAGGCCTTCTCTTTCCATATTGGCAAATAAAGAAGAGAACACACCCTCCCTCCCTCTCTCTCTCTCCCTCTCTCCCTCTCTATCTCTCCCTCTCTATCTCTTCTTGCCTTTCCTTTGTGCTGTGCATGAAAAAGAGCAGAGCTACAGCTCTCCCTTGTCTACCTCAGCATATTAATGAGACAGGATGTTTCACAGGTTCTCTCTCTCTCTCTCTCTCTCTCTATCTATCTCTCTCGCTCTCTCCATCACCATTAAGACATGACAGCAAGTGCTTTCCTCAGCCTGAATTGTCTGAGCGGAATAACATTCTCGCTGAAACCCCCCCAAAACTGAAAGGTCAGCCCCATACCTGAGATAGAGAGATCAATGAAGAGTGTGAGAACTGAAATGAATCACAGCTGGTGTGTGTGTGTGTGTGTGTGTGTGTGTGTGTGTGTGTGTGTGTGTGTGTGTGTGTGTGTGTGTGGCCAGGCTGATATTGAGTTACAGATCTAATGAAACGGAGGCGGAGGTATAAATATTGATGATTCAGATGGCTACCTGAGAGACCGAGCGAGTCTCTTGTTATCCAGATCGCAGCAATGCCTTTGTTAAGCAGCCCAGTCACCATGGAAACTAGCAATTAAACGGCAGAATGCCTTTGAACATCAGAAACGTGTCGAGATCGGCAAAGCCTGACAACGAGAAGGAAACTCCACGGTACCTTAAACAGAGGAGGGAAAAAGAAAAAAAAACAAAACGTGGAAATAAATAGCAGACTTAATTAGGTTTAACTGCAAGTTCTCTTTTAGAGGCTATTACATGAAACATCTCTGAGAAGCGAAATTAAAAATATAGACGTACACCGATGCTCATTTATTACCTACACTTCTCACCTGCTTAATAACTCCATGCATATGGGGGAACAAATGCAGTTAAGGATGTTAGAGGTAGATATTTAGAATATTAATGGTGGCCAAAACTATTTCAAAGTGTTCGAAATACATTTTTATTTTAATAACCAATCGTACACCACCGAGCTGTTGGAGTCTGGAATCTGATTGGTCAAGAAGGTTTTGATTTGTTTTCTAAAACAGCAGCTCTGACTGTAGTGCAGCTGAAAATTCATATTAATGCCCTCACTAAAAATGTATTATCGTTTCCATAGTAACAGCTCACACAGGAACTCTGTGTAATAAAGAGATTTTAAAAGACAGCATGTATAGTCACTGTTATGGTGTATTTTACTGGTAAGCCTTAAATGGTTTGTTGCCATTTATGGAAGGAATCTCCAGTGCCAGAATCTTTTAACCGTCAGAGTTAAAGCTGTCAATTTTTTTTCCAATTATTACAATCACACCATAGTGATTTGCCAATTATAAGAATTTAAATTTATTGATGAAAAACATGTGAAAATGTAAACTCCTCTGTCCTGCTTCACCCTATGAACAACTACATGTTTCTCTTTGCTATACAACAGCATGATCATTATTATTAACCTGAGATAACACTGTACACTCCTGGGCAAAAAAAAATGAGGCAACCCCAAAACATGAAGCTTTTAAGGGTGTCAACAGAAATCACTGGGCAGGAAATGGACAGGAAGTAATAAAGCGCTCCTGAGACGTCGGCCTGCTTCTGCTGGTCGATGCTCGCTGCTGAAACTGTTGAAGCTGGAAACAGGGACGTTCACTTACATAGTCTTCTGGTGCGCAAAGAGAAAATCAGGAAAAGATTGAAATGATATAAAATTGAGACTAACTTGTCCGGGGGTTCAAAACGTTCCCAAATCTCTTCAGCTTGAAGACTTTAACATCGAGTGGAACAACACGGACTCGTCTTTCTGTAAAAAGCCGTCTGCAGGTTTACCCACAAGCCTTCAGCGTTTAAAGGGAATGGAGGGAAAAGCTGCACCGCACCGAGTTACTCTATCTATCTGTCTCATTCTGGCTCATTTTCCTGACCAATGATTTGCTCTTGAGACCATTAAAAGCTTCATGTTCTGCAGTATTGTTTTTTTGTGAACGCCTGATCATCATACTCATATGTGCTTTTTATTATTCCTGATGAAGTTCTTCTTTGCTGTTATAATAAACTCCACAAATGCTTTCCATTAGGATCTGGAGAGTGTGTGTGTGTGTGTGTGTGTGTTGTCATGCTGGAACAGGTTCACGCCTCTTAGTTCCAGTGAAGGGAAATTGCAATGCTACATCAAACAAAAGAATGACAATAGAAGAACCACGTATGGGTGCGATAGCCCGGTGTCCAAATACTTTTGACCATACAGTGTAGCTCAAACCCCTGTGTATGAGTTCTTACTATAGGACACTAACGCAACAACATATTAGAACAAGCGCATTAATGTAAATCTGTGATTTATGTTACAGCCGTGACTTCTGCCAGAGCTGCTGTTATGGACAATTAATCAACATCTCGAGAACTCAACCATGCTATAGGATAAGGAGAATACTAATAATGATAAATAATGCATTACATAACACATACGGGGTTCTTTAAGGGATCAGTGGATAATAAAGGGGTCTTAGTTTCTAAAAAAATAAAAAATATAAAAAGGAACCGTTTCATTTCAACATAGAAAAAAACGACTTGAAAATGTGAAGAGTTTTAAGACAGAGATATTATGTAAATAAAAAATGGATAGAAGCTGTACAGGTGATAGAGTGCCTGTATGTAGCGTGTGTGTGTGTGTGTGTGTGTGGGTGGGTGTGTGTGCAGATGATGAAGCGTATGGTTCCTACAGAATGCTCATCACTCTGTGGTTCCTGTTCTGCTGCTTCCCGAGACTGCTGCACTGTTCGAGAGTCTGTGCAGTTATAATCCCATTACTCATAACCTCCAATAAAGAAAAATCACTTAAATAAACATAAAATAGGGGGTCGTTGAAGAAGAGGAGGATACGCCGCACTTAATACCTGAAATGTCAAATATTGCCGTGGAGAATCGATGAATCACCGGTGCGAGTCGGCCGTCCGCAATATTAACAAATAAGTGCTGTAGGGCCGAGGATTAGTCATGTGAAGCACGGAAAGAGGGAGGATTTTGATCATCCACTGAGGTCTAGTCATGCTTTCCAGGCGCGCGGTGAACTAAAATAAAGAGGCATTAGTGATCCTTTATGCTCATAAAGAGGGAACAAAGCAAAACTGAGAAGAGAAGTGGCTTCTCTTTGTGATGCCTCAGTGAAGTAAAGGCTTAATATTTCATCGCCTCAGTGCTCTATTCATCTTGTCACTCACATACAGTACTGACGGTCACGCCATTTTTCTAGAGCACACTCAGCTTTCATTCAACTTTCCTGTCATAATGTTTATGGAAATACAGCTTTCAGACTCACTTAAGAGCACTGCGCTGGAAGTGTACAGGAAGTAAAACAAAACTTGTAAAATAATCTTCACAAATGCACCGAAAATGGCACTTGGATTTAATTGGTTAAAATGCACAAATAAAAAAAAAAAAAAATCAGGGAAAAAATATTTTAAGGCCGAGTACGAAAAGCTCACGCTGCTTTCCCGCCTGACCGTGTATCGGAATGAACCCTAGCCTGTTGTAAGTATACATGAACACGTGACATTTTGTATGAAAAAAACATTTAAATATGCAAATCAGACAGTACAACATTCATTTTGCATTGAGTGGTGTGTCATGAAAACAAAAGGGTTGCATGCATTATTATTTTTTTGCTGTTTATGATTGAATTCATTTGTTTGTTTGTTTATAGTCGGTTTGTTTGTCTGCCTTTCGCGTAACAATTTTTAAACTATTCTTGTTTCATGGATATCGTTCTAGTATTACAATTGTACACGAATATTGTTTTTTGGTTAATTGTAATAGTTAAAAATGTCAAAACTGTTCGAGATGTTTAAATTGATGCAAATTAGAAGCTTAATCATGACTCATGACTCGCACAGCTTCTGTGGGCTCCTACGCCAGATTGAAGTACATTGTGTTTTAACAGAAGCAAAGACTAACACTCATTGGACAGCAGTCGTTTGAGTCCCGCCCACTAAATGCGGAAAATGTTTTTCCGTTTCAATTTAGCAAAATATTGCTTTGTCTGAAAAGCCACCTCATGCGAGAGTAACAAAACAGTTAAACAAATAAAACAATGAAACATTATATACAATTTTGAGAGGTTTTTTTGTTGAGACTTTTGATTTTTGAGAGTTATTTCAGAATTCACGTGTTTTAGTTCGCAATTTCCAATTGTATATTAATCAGTCTAACGGAAAACACGTCTGCTACGTTCCTCAGCTAGTGAGTTTCTCGTGCGGCAAAGCAGACACGGCTTTTTCTGGAAAAGTCTTTTGATGCACTTACTTAGAAGTAAATGGAAGGCTCGTCCATCAGATGAAACAGATCAAACAGAACACACACAGATATATGCTTCAATGACACACACACACCTGTGCTGCTTCTATTTAAAAAAAATAAATAAATAAAAAATCACCGTCTGTGTAGTTAGTTCCACCTTTTATACATTCTTCACAAAAATCATGAATAGCAAAAGCTCAAATCTTTGTAACGGAGTCTCAACAGGTTAAAAAAAAATCAATTTGTTAATTAATTTAAAAGTGTCTTCTGGCAGAAAGTTCCACAAACTGTGTCTGAAACGCATCAAAACATTAAAACGGCATATCTGCTTTTAGTAATTGAAATTAACGCAACGCATATTCGAAATCCACAAATCAGAAGGTTCATTTTTAAAAAGCAAACGTCGTGAGCATCGTGCACGCGAAGCGGCAAGTGGAAGGCGAGGGCGAGATTCACACCCCATGTGTGCACGCACCCTCAGGCGTATGAACCGGTGTGTGAAATTATTGCTCCTTCACAGGCTGAGAAAAAAAGAACTTCTCACAAAGACAAGAAGTCATTTTGAAGAAGCCAATAACGTCAGCAAGCGGCAGCGTAGAATCTTTCAGCATAAACAATTACGCCATGTGAAAAATGCCTGGACGTGGACTACGGAACATTCTGGAAATAAACTTCCCAAACATATAAAGGGAGTCGTTACGGAGAGATTTGTTCAATCTCTAGCCGAAAGGTACCAACAGTTTGTCATGGCTAAAGTCTTCTCAGCTTCAAAGCTTGTTAACTTATTTTGAAATATTTTTAGTTAACGCAAAACTCATTAGTACAAACCTGATAACACTTCCTTTCCATCTGTACATTTAAAAAAAAATAATAATAATTTCTTCTTTCATTAATTTCAGACATGTGAATGAAACCTTTATTACGTTTGCTGCATTTTGCACTTTTGTTTGTTGACCATTCTGCATATTTGTTAAGTAAAGAATCACTCCGTGTTGTGCTGTTACAGAAAAGTAATCAATGATGAAGTAGACCTAATGTTGGAGTTACTCGCTGTTTTGTCTCTCTTGAAATCGAACAAAATCGCAGCTTTTTGCCGATCTGTTTTGAAGGTATTGATGGAAACTCCTTCTTAAATGTTCCTTCTGGAACATCTCCGGAATTTTTAATTTTTCATTAAATTTTTACATTTATGGGAAATTTCACCATATTAATTTACACACATATTTCTTTTTTTTTTTTAATCCGTTTATATGGGTCCCTGTGAACGAGCCGTTACTTACGAGTGACCAATCAGAATCAAGATATCAACTAAAGAACTGCCATACAAGAAAATAAGAAGAAAATAACCACGACATTGCGATAAACTTCCCCAGTTTTTACTTCTCCAGTCCTCTCCCGCCATTTCGTTCCCTCTTCCCCGAACGGACGCTAACATTTCCCATGCAAAATCCAGCTCTAACGATATCAAAGCCAGCTCAGATCTCTCTCTCAGCTCGCAGGCAGATTGTGCTCCGACAGCGGAGACCGGCGTGACCATCTGAGCCCAGTGCAGGTGGTCATCTCTCCTCTTTCATCACAGAGCTGCCTGGATCTGATGAGATGAGCTTTGATATGATCGAGTTGCTCAGATCCAATTTCTGACCATTTCTTCATCACAGTGAAACGTCAGACCGTGCCCTCGCTGTCCTTCAACAAGTTTGTGCGATACCAGTCAAGAAAGTGGCAACATTTCTGTCTTTGGTTTAGAGATTTCTACGCTGTGTGAATGCGAGCGCTATACACAGCAACTGGACTAATTCTTTTCAGTTGTTTTGTTTTGTTCTCCCTTTCTTTTTTGTCTTTCCGCTGTTTGTTCCTTCCTTCCTGTAGTCTCTGTTTTCCGAGGGCAGAATGAATATGAAAATGACACCTGTTGATATTCAGACCTTAACTACGGACTTGAGCTCTATTCAGGGATCATATAAAAGTTACGCACGTGGGCGAGGTCTAAAACAGACACGTGTGTCAGTTACCTACGAGTTTGACCTTGAGTTCTATAGCGCGTTGTTCTTGCTTGACGTTGGCTCCAGCGAGGAACAGTATTCATCTGACGGTTTGCCTGACACTTTGATTTAATCAATTTATGTCACATTAGAATCCATGTTTTAGCTGTAAATACACAATGAAATGCCTTTCAAGCCTAACATTGAATATACAGTTCACTTCAGTAACAATCTTACGGTATGGAGTCATTTGTAGCAGTGCTGCGTCAGCTTATTCTTCAAAGCATGGAACCATGGCTTTCTTTCTGCATCGAATGAACAAAAATATTGGTGCTATTTTATTAATTCGGCTAAACTATAAGCTTAGCCGACGTCACCAATTAAGTATCTCATGGCTTCGTTCAGGTGTCCGTAAGGAACCAATGGAATCACTGGACCCCCTAAAAAGCTGTCGTGACCACACCATAACGAAATGAAACCTGTATTGATGACCTTCTGGAATAGCGATGGTCCAAACAGCTCCAGATAGAGATTTCTACTTCACGGCCCAGAGGACGATGAACCCGGCAGATGAGAAAAGATGGACTTGGCGTCCAATTTCTCATTCCACAGCCAACCTTGGCCCGATAATGAGGTGGATCTCAATTATGCCGCTGTGCCGCTGTGAAATGGACCGGGGGGGCTCCTGCTACCGCGCCTCTCGAGGCCCTTCAAGCCCTCTTGTCCAAATTGAACTGATGGAGCAGAAAAGCCATTTTGATTTTTTCGCTCTCACCTCCAAACCGGAGCCCAGGCACGACGAAAACAGCGGGCCCACCACCGATTCCGGCTAAGGTTGGACCACGCCGTCGGCGCTTCGCATCATAGAGGCATAATTAGATTTGCGCTGACAGTCTGTTGACATGGGATATATTAATTGGGGTGCTTCGGATTGACATGCATTTAGATAGCCACATCATAAATGCATGAAACTCTGCACGGTGCACACTAATTGCGTTGAGTTCCATAATTATGGCCCGCGTGATTAATGGCGCCTCCTGTCACCAGCATATGGCAAAGTTGACCTCACGGTTATTGAGTTAGCAGGCCAATCAGAGAGGGAGGGAAGGAGGGAAGGAGCGAGGGAGGGGGGGCGACTGGGGTGTCAGCTGCTCCGCTCGGATTGGATTAAAGTGTACAGTCCAGAAGTTCATTTTTCTACTTACCTCATAGGAATGTGATGGACAGCAACACAGCTGTTTGTTAGCTCCATCATCGTGTCCTATTTTAGGCTCATACTAAAATGTTCCAGCTGAATTGTACACGTGACCAGAATTTGGATGGTGACATTACACACTCGGCTTACTGTAATTAGTCATTTTAACAAGACAACAAAATGGAATTGTGGTAAAAATGTGAGTTGCATTGGTGGCATTCCTCCCATCACTTCTTTTCTGCCCATTCAGGATGATAAAGGTGTTTTTCTGTCACTTCCACAGATCTGGTGCCAAACAGCCTGGGCCTGCATGCTCTACACCCGTCGCCCAGTCCACTGGCCTCCGACCATCAGGCTCCGTCTCCCACCCAGCTGCACTACCACAGCAAAGTCCAGCACCGCCGCTTCTCCATGGAGGTCAGTAGCGCTGCAGCTCCGCCAAGAAACAACTAACATGGAGTCATTTTTTTCACCTCAGCACTAACATCAGTAACTACATAATCAAAAAAATTTTTGTTGTTTATTAAACTAATATTATATTGCTTATTCCAAGACTCTACAGGTGTAGCATGAGATTAGCCTCTGAGACTCCACTGGAGCCTGGGTTCTACAGTCTTTGAAAATTCAGAACCCTTCAATTGTATCTTCGGTGGAGACCCTTAAAGGGTCTGGGTAGAACTCTACAACAGAGTGTTTTCCCAGCAGATAAGGTTCCTATAGGGCCTGTTTTTAAGATGCTAACCAGTATGTATCCTTGCTGTAATGGGTGTGTAGTCATGAGTGGTGTAGTAATATAGTAACAGCAGAGTGGAGCAGGAATATAGTAACGTCAGAGGGATGCAATTATATAGTAACACCAGAGTAATATAGTAATATCAGAGGGATGTAGTAATCTAGGAGCTTCAGAGTAATATAGGACAATCAGAGTGGTGTAGTAATATCAGAGTGATTTCAGTGGTGTAGTAATACAGTAACACCAGAGTAATATAGGACGATCAGCGTGATGTAGTGATATAGTAATATCAGAGGGATATAATAATATAGGAAGATCAGATTGGCTAGTGGTCTAATATAGTAACACCAGTATAGTAATGTCAGCGTTATATATCAGTGATATACTGTATGGTCTGTACTGCGGTATTTCGTGTCTATTTTACACAAATATTTTCCTTCTCTAACAGATCAGCTCACATCTTTCTCAGGACTTCAGGTTTCCTGTGTTGTGTGTCAATGTGTTCTGAGTACATGGGGAATGTTTTATGGTATCAGTGGAATCGTTAACATTGTAATGTAGGTAAAGGGAGCATCGCCGATGCACGAAGAGGTTACGTCATGGAGGCGAGCAGAGGAACGAGCTATTTCCCTGAGCTGAATAGCAAGCCTGCTCAGGAAGTAGGCGAGAATTGTGTAGAAGTCCAGTCGTGAGTTATTGCCTGAATTCTCATAGACGTGACAGTGCACCCGAAGGATCGAGTGTCGTAAATGTCAGCGTCTTTCTCAGGGTGACTTTCATCTTGTAGAAAACAAACCAAACCCAAACAAACTCCCAGAAAATGGACCCCTGAGGGGGAAATAACAGATTAATCAAAGTCTCCCAGAACAGCGGCAGCCGCCATCATCATCACCGCCACCTCCTCGTTTCCCTCTCTCTCCCAGCCCACCATTACTCGCCTGTCCCCCAAGCCCTGATTGTGTGTGAAGGACAAATACCAGTCTCCTATTCCAGCCCTCTCCTCCGTGTCACTCCTGCCAGAGACCCGGCTAAAAGATGGAGGCCTTGGCTAAACGCAGCCGACGGGTTATTTTTAAGTCGGGCTTCATATCGCAGTGCGTTCAGAGTTCTCCCAAGCCCCGCTGTCAGACCTCATGTTCAACAGCAATGTATCTCGAGGAGGAAAATTGCACTGAATGCCCTCTCCATTTTCAAATCCATTGGGTTCCTTTCTGGCCTCTAGAAGCTTTTATCGGCCACGTGCACCCTTATTTCAATCTCGCCAGCCAGGCTCGAGGGAAAGCGGGAGCGGGTAAAAAGCCTCTTTGCTTTAAATTGCTAGATAGGTTTATTGCACAACTGTACGAAACCTTCTTATGAAGCGGTGGGACAGAGATTCCTCGGAATTCATGCCTTCATTCCGTGCAGAAGTAAAGGTTAGCCTAAATTCGAGGAGCTTCCAGCACTTCCTTTAAAACATGACAGCTCCTTCTTTTTTTGCAGTTTGAAGTTCACCCCTGAAGGACAGTATTTAGGCGAGACAGAATCTCACCAAGAACACACTACAATATGTATTTTCCTTCAGACGTTTGGTCTTTGATTTCGTCTTCCACAGTTATGAAACGACAAACGTGTCAGGCTCAGCTTGATGTCCTGACACGCTAAGGCGGGATGAGTTTCTAAAAAAGAGTTGCGGAGTAAAAAACATCGTTAGCACACAGTGAAAACTCTTTTTATGATGATGTTGGAAAGCGGTCCTGGCCGTTAGCATGCGTGGACATGTTTTTCTATCTTAGTGGGGACCAAATGTCTCCCGAAGGATAGGAATAACTGAATGTTTAGAAAAACTGAACAAGGTGAGACTGAGATGTAGGTGTAGTATATCATTGCTGAATTAATAATTGTATCAATGCAAGGTCCTCACAAGGTTAGTAAGACAGTTGTGTGTGTGTGTGTGTGTGTGTGTGTGTAGGACGTCAGCAAGAAGATGTCTCTGCCCATGGACATTCGTTTACCGCCGGAGTTTCTAAAGAAGTTGCAGATGGAGAGCCCAGAACAGTGCAAACCACTTAGTCGCATGTCCAGACGAGCCTCACTGGTCAGACACACAGACACACACACACACACACACACACATTTCTTGATATTCTCTGTCATATTTTTCATGCCAAACTGATTCTGATCAACTTGCGTTATAAAGACATACCTAATAAGTATGCAATAAAACACTCAGCTTTGTGCTGTGACAGGAAAATAATCAACATGGGGTGGTGTGATGAAGCAGAGTTCCTGTTACCACCTCGGAGTTAATTAATTTCCTATAACAGCAAGTCCCAAAAGTGTGACAACTGTCTTATACCTCGGCAATTTGCCAACATGTACAATTTTTATTTGAAAGCATGACCTGGTATACTTTTATTCCTTTTATATTAATGTTTAATGTTGTTGAACGTCCATGAAACATGTTAGTTCCAGTTATAAGTATATTATGGCACCTATAAACAGTGGTTCCCTGACTAGCCTCTTGATTTTTTTGATTTTTTCTCTTCCTTGAAGTTAAGCGGGGAACAAAAAGAAAGCTCAAAGTATAAACTGATGACGTCCTGAAACTTACCGTTATAGAGCACTGACGCTGGAGACGTCCTTACAGAAAACATCACCATATCAACAATTATACACGTTTCTAATCAATACGCGTGGAACGTTCAAGTTCCCGTCCCTATGAATGAGCTGTTGCTATAGAAACAATCCCACGACCGTAATCCTGTGTAGCTGCACTACTGTCGCAGCTGCTGTTATAGAAAACGAATCAACACCTTCTGACCAATCGGAATGAAGAACCCAACAGTGTTGCAGTATAAAATAAAACGATTTAAAGTATCAAAAAGAAACCTGTTGATAAAATGAGGTGGATGAGGATAAAAAAGATGTTTGAAAGTAAGGATTCATAACAGACAAGCGTTGATTTTAGTCACACATTCAATTCCTATTTTGAGATCATTCCACATAAGGAATTGTTCATCGAGGCCATAAAACACGATGAGCTGAGAAATTAAACACAATTAATGTTACAGCAAGTCGTGTCTTTCATCTCCAGTCTGACATCGGCTTCGGGAAACTGGAGACGTACGTGAAACTGGGCAAACTGGGAGAGGTGAGTCCGATCTCTCTGACATCTCTCGTTTTCTCATCTAATACATACACACAATGTAGGTGAATCCGTGTAGACGTGTAGAAGTAGTGATTACTGTAAACAGCAGTACTGTTGTTGTGCCCGGATTCTGGCCTGAACTCATACGGGTACCAGGAAAACTCTTCAATCTGATGTTTCGCAAAGCCAAGCTACAAAGAATATGTCCATTTTCCATTAACTGTACAAAAATGCATGCACGCTATTGAAAAAAACAAGGTGCCTATCATACAGCCCTGAGGGACACCCTGGGAAAGAAAAAAAGAAAAAAGAAAGGACGTGTGTGGGAAAAATCAGAGAGGCGATAACAAGCAAGCAGAAGCATGCCAAAGTGAATACTAAATCTGAGCATGGACTTTAATGTATTATACATTTATTATTTAATGAACGTTTTTGCTTTTGGCGAAATAGGCATATAGCGAGAGTTACGAGCTAAATGAATAAAAAATTGAAGGACTGAAACACCTGGGGGCATGTCGTTATGGGAATATTATCCACAACAAGTCACTACTCCCACCCCGAAGCTGATTGTTTCCCTTTAATGGAATGTCCTGAAGTGTTTTCTTCCTTTTACACAACAGCGGTTTTGCCGGCGATTACGGTTTTTAAGCCTTTAATAAATGTCATACTTTTTATCTGTTTATCCAATTATTGTTATTCGTTCCCTCATCAGCCTGTCGTTTTATTGCTCAACGTAAAAACAAGGCAAAAAAACCAAAACAAAACCCAACAGCGTGTCAAGTTACTGAGAATATACAGTGTATATATATATATTATTAAGTTTATATCATATCATCCATTGCACAAGCCCCTGTGAAACAATGTTTTGAAACAATTAATCACCGGCTTCGAGAATTCAATATTGCCACGGCGTAAAGAAAATCGGTAAGAATTAACATGGCCTGTTTTTTTCCATGAAAGCACAAGGACAGATTTCATATTCATTTCTCTGTTATATCACTAGCAGCAGGATATTTCACAAGTGCATGCTCATGAGTTAGGCAGCTGAATGTGTCTTGTTTTTGTTTTTTCCCCTGTATTTGAACATAATGTACCAATCTCATAGTTCCTTCACTGTTCCATCCTGGCTTCACCTTATGCTTGCTTCTACACCAGGGCACGTATGCTACAGTATTCAAGGGGCGCAGTAAGCTGACAGAAAACCTGGTGGCCCTGAAAGAGATCCGACTTGAGCATGAAGAAGGAGCCCCTTGCACCGCTATCAGGGAAGGTAGTGTCCTTCTCCGGAACAACTTTGCAATAACGGGCCATTTTTAAGCTCCCTGGTTGTTAAAACTCCAGATTTGTGGTCGAGAGTGCAAATCCTAGACTAGTGAGCTGCAGGCTTCCTCTCCCCCGGGCTTAAATCTCTCTCTCCTAAATGAGAGTACGTGGACGTGATGGGAATGGGTAAAGAGGGAGTGTCACCATGAAGCAAGGCTGCCACCCAGTGGTCTTGCAGGATTTGTCTAGTAGAGGAAGCCTATGATGTGAAGCCGAAGTGCTAGCATGATGAAGTGTAATTGAGTTTTGGCACACGTTCATCTATGAGCGCTGCTAAAGAACAAGAGAAAATAAAAAGAGGATTTGGTTAAAAGGAATCAGGAATGAAGTCAGTATAGTAATCAATGCTTAATTTGTAAAACATGAGGTATGGGAACAGGAAGGAGATCCAGAAGGGAAAAAGTCCTGGAATATATAGATACGCATAGTAACATTCAGTCAAATAAAACACAACAACGTCAGCTGCCTTTTTGTTTTTTTTTCAGAATTCTTTGTTGGCTGATCATCTGAGGACGCTGTCATTTCTAGTTACCAGTCGGGTGTCCTTGAAATGGGTCGGTTTTATTTTTGGAAGGGAGATGACACAAGAATGATCATTTCTTAAAAACAGACGTGCCAGTTCCACGTAAATAACTCCAAGTCTAATAGCTACTTGATCCCGCTCCGGCAGAATCCGGGACAAATTAAGTGCTGACGGTAACGGAGGCTAGCTTCATTCTCGTGAGTGCCAGATTAGTCTGAATGCTAAATGACTTTGGGAAGTTAACGAGACCGTGTTAAAAAAGATTTAAACACAGCCTGTGTTAGACTGTCAAATTTCCATTAACTGCAGAATTATTACGTGGTAAAAAAAAAAAAAAGCCTCCCGTCTAGCAGCCTAAAGCTGTACGGCGAGAGAAATCCTGATATCTGACTGCCGCTCGAGCTGTACGCCTCGATCTCTTGACATGGCAGGGAAAATCACATCGCAAATGTGTTCACGCTGTAACAATGCCTCACGTGGCAGGTGCTTGCATCGAATGACAAGCGAAAGCTCAAAACCAATGACACCACTAGACACCTGTGTGAAAGTGAGGCTGTTGACATGCAGGCAGCGATCAGTTTTAAAGCTCAGCGTCATGCATCAAAACTTAAAATGGAAAGGAAAGAACACGGACCTGGGAAAGGGTGTTTCCACCACTATGGCGCGTCCTTCCATGTCCTGAGTGTTTTTGCGATCGTTTTACTGTCAAACCCAAGAAAATAAGCTGGTTACTCATTAATGTTGTTACTGAGGTTATACTGAGGTTAGCAAAGTCACGGACAGATGTTCATTTAGAGTTAACTTTTACCTAGCTCACACAAAATGATGCCCAATTAATTGTTTCATTGCCAGAAAACTGACTTTCAACACCTTAGTGGACAACATCTATCATATCCCTCTCACACCAAATTTACCTTCCAGTTCCCAAGCCATTACGTCTGGGTTTGTTGGCAAATCTTTCCAAATCGTTCGAATTTAATTCAGTTTTATTTGTGTAGAACTTTTTCAGAATGGACATTTTCACGAAGCAGAAATATATAAATCATGAAAAGATCATGACAAAATCGTAGCCAGAACGTGGCAAATTCTTGTCAAAATTGTTACACAAACATGGCAAATTTGTATCAAAGGTATTGCAAAATCTTTTAAAAATGATAGTAAAATGTAACAAAATTGTATCATAAGATAAGATAAACCTTTATTAGTCCCACAAGTGGGGAAATTTGTAATTATATACACTACCGGTCAAAAGTTTGGACACGCCTTCTAATTCAATGTTTTTCTTTATTTTTATGACTTTAAAAGAGACTGGATAATGATG
>JAQQZR010000016.1:2885331-2899333 GCA_030068235.1 Notoglanidium macrostoma | reverse complement strand
GAGAGAGAGAGAGAGAGAGAGGGAGAGGGAGGGTGAGAGAGAGAGAGAGAGGGAGGGTGAGAGAGAGAGAGAGAGGGGGAGAGATGGAGGGAGAGTGCAAGAGAGAGAGAGAGAGAGAGAGAGAGAGAGAGAGAGAGAGAGAGTGAGTATGAATATGAATACAGGATTACAGGTTGTGTACTTTTGGACCCTTCACTCCATCATAGCAGCAGGAAATCTCCTCTGTTTGTGACTTTGTGGTAAAATAGAAAATTTGAAATAATATATTGGACAGAATTAATATATGTCTTTTAACATGTGTTTTCCTTCTTCTCAGTGAATATTTTGCCAGGAAATTGAAATGACTATTAAATAAATTTAGATTATGTCTACATGTTTTATAAATAAAAAAAAGAGAAAGATTTAGATTTTTGTATGAAATGTGATATTCAATATTTTGTGTGACGTTTATTCTATTTCAATTATCCTGAAGCTGAATGTATTGTGATTGCTGAAAAAGCCAAAAGTGATTAAATAAATTAAGGACTAAATAAATTATAAAACTCAGTGTTGAGTGGAGGTTATTTTCTGTGCTGCATTACCTGACTTTAAAACAGAGGCAGAATTATTGGCACCCTTCCTGAGAATGGTTGAAATCGGTTATTTAAACAAATAAACCTGACACACAATAATTCACATTTCTCTCAAACAGCTGGGGAACTACTTACCATCTGTGGCAAAAGTATTGACACCCATTAAAAATAATTGCTTTTAGTTTGAAGGTATTCATTTATTCACATGATTCAATTCAATTCAATTCAATTTTATTTGTATAGCGCTTTTAACAACAGACATTGTCTTAAAGCAGCTTCACAAACGTATATGAATTCTGAATATAAACTTATTGGATGGTTGGAATCTGCATTTTTTATTCACAAGTTCCAAGCAAAGTACAGTTCATATTACATAACAGATATTACCAGGGGAGAAAAGACAATAAATAGTAAAATAAATAAATAAATAAATTGTGTAGGTGGTACAAAGCCTATAAATGCCTTCACATGCAGTATAAAAATATATATTTATTTATTTGTTTATGTGAAGAAGGCAAAAATCTTCCCATTGTGCAAATCAAAAAATAATATAACAAATTAATATAAATAATAATGATACAAATAATATAACTATTTACTACATATATACTGCACATAGTAGACATATTTGCAAATATATTCTGGTGTTTTATGGTCTATTTCATTTATGGACAAAATATTTACCTCCAACAATAAATTAAAATAAAAAAGTTCTAGCAATTTTAGATTTTTTGTCTTTCTTTCATTAACACACATCATTCCAGATTATTTACCTCCAGTAATTTAACAAACTAATTTTTATTTAATTTTTTTTTAATAGAAGCATTATTTATATATAGCATTTATTTATTAAATGCTCTAGGTGATCTGGTGAAAAATAGTAATATATTATATTTTTGGATCTAAAATATCTGATGTTAAATAAATAAATATTCTTTCTTTATTTATTTAAACTAAAAGGTGATTTTAGAACAGAGCTGTTTGGACCTTCACACCTGACTCAATTTACCCGCTAATTAAGAAACCCAGGGTTGCCAGATTGGAGTACTTTACAACTTCCGAGCTATTTTCAGTCTCACAGCTCGGAAACGGGTTGCAATATATTCTGGATGCTACGTAGTTAAGGAAGTGTAGTTTTATTTAAGTGATAATTTGGCAACCCTACAAAAGTGCTGAAAGGTGCAGGATTGTGAAGTGTGGAGTTTGTAGGCTGTGCTGGAGCTAAATAAAGTCGGTGTGGGAGGATGCAGTAGGAGGATCATGTTGATGTTTGAACACTTTGCAGACAGCAGCACCTTCACCCCGCCATGCGTGTGTCTGTGAGCGGCTGTGGCAGAATCACGCACTGGTGTAGGTAAGAGCGCGCGCACACGCCACGCCACAAAACGCCACGCGACACCGCGCGCGCACACATCACAGCACAGCAGAGCACAGCAGAGCAGAGCGATGAACCTGGACCGGAACTGTAACGTGGTGCAGAGTGTGGTGGGCTCCCGCAGCTGCGCGTTGTTCCGCGGCCACTGGCAGCCCACACTCACCTACTGGAGCGCGTTCTTCAGCTTCGGCCTGTGCCTGGCCCTGCTCGGCCCCACCGTGCTCGACCTGCGCTGCCAGACGCGCTCCAGCCTGCAGCAGGTCACACTCGCCTTCTTCGCGCAGCAGTTCTGCCTGTTCGTGGGCAGCTTCGTGGGTGGTTTCTTCAGCAAGTCGTGAGTAGAAACAACACAACACGACCTCGAGCCTGTAGGCTCTGAACGTTCACTTACAATTAATCTCACCCTGGAGAGAGTGTACGTGCGCGCTCGCGCACCTGAAACCGCTCACCCACACCCATCAGAGTCATTTATTTATAATGAAAGGGAATTTGCTCACGGGAATAAATTCAGATTTGCACATTATAGCAGGCCTATTTTTATTTTTTATTTTTTTTAATTTATTTATTAAATATCCACCATTTACAAAAGCCTTCCGACAAACTGGGAGACATGCTGCAATGTTTCTGAAAAAGAAAGGTTTTCATTCAGCTCCTTAAAACTTAGAACTGTTTTATTTGGTTAAGTCATGAAGGGGGGGGAAAGCATATTCTATATGATTCTACTAGTTGTAGAAATAAAATAATAAATGAATGAATTTATGGAAGAAAGGCAATTTTCATAACATACCACTGTACATTTCTAATCTTTTTATGGCATCAGGGGGGGAAAAAAAAAACCCACTGACAAGTGGTGATGAATTCTGCACTTACAAACAAAGCTGTAAGCAGTAGATTTTCAAAACCTTCATGATTGTGTAGAATGTAAAACTATAAATATTAGAAATGCATTTTCTACAAAATAAATACGGAATAATCATTACGCAGTTCCTGATCCGAATAAGTCCTTTTAGTCACTTTAGTCAGACCTCTTTTTTTTGATGATCCAACTCTAAAACAAACAAACAAACCCATTTCATTATCCCTAAAAATGTCAGATTGAGTCTTGATTTTTAATAAATAAAAAAATGAAAATTGGAGGTTTTCACCACTGTTTATATACATTCATTAAAAAATCAGAAAAAAAATCATGAATCTATTAGTTGTGGAAATACATTTGTAAATAAATGAGCAAAATGTGTTTGGGATCATTTATTTATTTATTTATTTATTTTTTCCTTGCTTAAAAAAAAGACAATTCATACATTGGGTTTTTTCCTTTGTTATACACCATTTAAAAAAAAAATATATATATATATATATAATAGCATCCATTACCCTATTCATTTTTTTCTCCAAAAAGTAGACTTATTTGTAAAGGCAATAAATATTTCTAAATAGCATTTCGTGTACTATGATTAGTCCCTGGTTTTAAAGTTGAACGCTTTCTCTCTCCGATGCCTTAATCTACATGAGGCTTTACGAGTTTTTATAATCATTTCTCTCTCTCTCTCTCTCTCTCTCTCTCTCTCTCTCTCTCTCTCTCTCTCTCATAATGTGTTAATAGAATAAATGATTTAGCCGACACTCATTTTCTTCCTCATCTGTAGGCGTTATTATTTACAATATCCCATGTAATGATGAAAGATTACAGCATGCTACATTACCTCCAAAATGATTTTTTTTTTTTTTTCCCCTAGCAATAAAATACCCCATTATATGCCTTTGTAGCATCTCATATTACCAAGTATAGTCAAGTAATATAATTTGAGTTAAAATGTCGATTTAGTTGTAGTGCATACTGTCGGCAGGATTATTTACACGTACAGTAGAACACATTCTTTGTTTTTCTGTTTTATTTTCTGCAACATTTGCGAGAGAAGCCTCACACGTGGTTCTGACGCCACTTACCTGAGAACGTATGATCGGCAGTATTCATTCTTCAGCAATGTTCTTCGCCCCCAAACCACATATTACTGTCCTAAACTATCCAAATAGAACGCAACATATGGTGCCTGAAGTAATGTGTATGCAGTGATGTGCTGTTTTATTATATTTGCAGTGTGGAAGTAGCGCCGTTCCGCATCCAGGAACTTGGATGTAGGAACAAATACAGTAACATGAACGTGAGAGAAGACATGCTCTATTGTTTCTTGACTCATTTTGAATGGTATAATGAACAAATACACATGCTCTAGCTCCAACCTCAGACACATTTTCCAACAATTACAAATTTTTATTAATAACGGAAAGAAACCTCACACGTCTGATACGTTTATAGTTCCATTTAACCTTGTGGAACATCCGAAAAACAGGTTCTTGCTTGCGTTACAGCAGCTACAAACAATCGTTCCCTCTCCAGCCGGTCTTCTTTCTGCCTTGTTTTTAATAAGGGAGAAAAAAACGCATCACGTCATGTTACCAAGAACACGTAAAATGTAAACCACGCCGAAAAACCTAGTCACGGTCCGAGTCCTTCATAAGACTGACACAACGGTTTTCATTTTCTTTTCAGTTTCTCGCTGGCTCTCACTCACAAGCAGACATCGAACAATGCAGGCAGGAATACTTGGATTCAATTAAAAATGCAGGAACTGAGAGGCTAGTAAAATGGATTTAAAAAAAAAAAAAAAAAAGTACATCCTGTTTTAAGTTCTAGCATGGCCTGAGGCAAAGGAACTTTCCAGAAGCTTTCAAAATGGCAGTCGATAACCATCTCTGCTCGGTTAGTCGATGTCTGACCTCTAAATACCCTCCAACACCGCTTAATTTTCGGAAAGAGCAAACGCGTTCACTGTATCTTAAGGTGAGATTGTAGATAAGAGACTTTCTCATTGCGTCTCAAGGTGATTTAAGAAACAAACAGGAATGTTAAACGCTAAGAATTAAAGTAAGATGAGGAACCGTGTCTTTAGAACCAGTACAAGGCTGGTATCATTTTAAAGCAAAGAAATGGTCAGATTTGACAACTTGAAGGAATATTTGGTATGAAAGAGTGCAGCGATTTTAAACTTATTTTCTAGTTCTAACATTTCAAACGTTATCACGGTATTATTCAAGGTAAATAGAAATATCTCAAGCCAAGGTGAACTCAAAGTTGCTGCCGGTCAGCAGTTCTGCTTCCTGGTTCCATTGTTTGAGTGAAATGGAAAAATGATTTTTTTTTTTTTTTTGTTTGTTTGTTTTGTAATTGCTTTGTTTAATGCAGAAAGGTGTGACACAATTGTGTACTTTTCATGTATAATCTCCAAAATGATGTGTTACAAATAAAGTATTGCTCAGTGCACGCGTCCCAGCAAGTGTCCCGATTCCTCTAGAAAAATTAATTCAGTTCTAATTATTGTACTTTTAAGGGTTTTTTTGCTTTAACTTGCACTCATTTGTTTTTATTTAATAACCTGAAGTTAGTTGTCTAAGCATCAAATGCAAGCGCCACAACCGTTTACACGCAAAAGGCAGTAACTCCTCAAAAGAATTCGGTGCACTTTTCCACATTAAATAAATTCCTCAACCAGTGTCACCAAAATACACACAATTAGTCACTGCTAAACCAAACCAGTCCAAAATGTAGTTTTACTTAATTTCTTTGAGGTTTTTTTTTTAAATATCTTTTGACAACTGAATGGCATTTGTCCAGAGAAATTTCAAAATTTACAGTAAAATGTATTTATCCACACTTTAGACACAATCCATTACATGTACTGTGTGTATATATTTTCACATTATATGCAAACAAGTTACAGCGACACAAAACTAAAAGGGTGTTTGAGAGTCATCTATGATATCCAAGTGTGCACGATACATTCTCTTAGTGTCGGGATACATTTCCAATGGCCATCGTATTTCTACATTGGCTATATTTTGTCATTGACACTTTAACTTTACTGCCATCTACTGCATTTTAAGATGTAGGACATTATTAGGCACAGACTTTTCACCAAGGCCATATCTCGCAATGTTGGCAAATGCAAAAATAAATCCGTGGATCTTCCCTGTGACTCGGATCCGTTCCACAATTTAATGGATTTGTCCTTGGCTGATGTGAAACCCTACCACCAAGTTTCATGGAAATCAGTTAAGTGATTTGCATGTAATTCCCAATCTTTTGGAAAAGTCCACTAGACAAACCTTCTATATTATTTGGTGTTATAACCTGGAACTGAAATGGATTTAATCAGGATTGTTGTTGATCTAAGCAAAATGGTGAGTGTGAGAGTGTGAGATATATATAATTTAGGTAGCATTGCTTGATGTGGGACTGCAAATTGAATCTTGTTGTACTACTTGTACAATAACGATAAAGGTAATCATATAATCATGCTGTTCCAGGTTATAATGCTCCAAAGTATGGAAAAATTCAGATGGGCGAATACTTAAGCAAACCACTGTACAGGACTCTGCATTTTTAATCCTTCTTGCCGTCTGTTTTAACTCGCTTGATAAATTAATGATGTCAGTCTTTATGTAGCCTTTAATAACATCATACGTTTTTCCTTTAATTAAAATGGCTTCACATGGAATCAGTTGAGAAGCTACAAATGGTAACCATCCAAAGAACACCTCAGGAACCCCTTTTTTTTTTTTTTCTTTTTTTTTTCTTCCCCTCTTCTCCCTTAAGCGTGTAGATAACTGGCGTACTATGCTTGGCTGGTTAAAACCGTTCCCACCGAGCCTATTAGCCAAATCAAACAGCAGTCCGATGGACAATTTATTCACAATGTAGACTCGTGGAAAATCAAGGTCTCCTCTAGCACCTGAAAAGTTTTAGTTTGTATAGGTTAACAAAAACCAAAACCCTTATTCTGTGTAGAACCTGACAACGGAAAACCTATGGTTTTCTTTTTAAAATGGTTTCAAACGGAGCTCAATAGAAAAGCTTCTTTTCAAAGGTTAAATTAAGTTCTTGGGGTAAAACGGCTTTAAGACCAATTTCTACTATATTAGTATAACGCATACAGTGGCTGGTCGTTTCCATTTCTTCTCCTATACCTGACACTAACCCCTTGCCATATACTGAATGATGTCCATCTCTCCTCTCCAGACTTTGCTCCTCTTTGTCGTCCCTCGCTGCATCTACATTCATCATCTCTGTGGTGTTCGCCTTCATCCCGCTATGCAGCAATCTGCTGATGCTGGTAGCTGCGATGGCTGTTACAGGCCTGGCCATGGGCATCATAGATACCATCTCCAACCTGCAACTGGTGAAGCTCTACCAGAAAGACTCCACTGTCTTCCTCCAGGTAAGAAGATGCATTCAGCCATGTGGTGTATGTGGATACCTGACCATCATACCCGTGTGTGCTTGTGGAACATCCCATTCCAGATATATTTCCTTTTGCTGTTGCAATAACCTCCACTCTTCTGGAAAGGTTTTCCACTAGGGTTTGGGTCATGGCTTTGGGAATTTGGGCTCGAGGTCCGGGCTCTTTGCAGTAACTCGAGTTATTCTACACCATCCTTGGCATGCCATGTCTTCATGGACCTTGCTTTGTGCACAGGGTCACGGTCATGCTGGAACAGGTTTGGGCCCCATAAAGGAAAAGATCAACATACATTTTAGTTAAATGGGGTTGAGGAATTGCTCTAGCCTCAGAGAACAAGTTTTTACCTAAACCAACATCTCGAGACTGAATACCTAAAGGAAATGCTCAAGACTTTGCTATTATGTGTGGTCCAAAATGTTGTTTATTGACCTGTGAAATTGACAACCTTTAAGAAGTTTTCCACAGCGACGCAGAGGGTAGCATTCCCACTTCAGCTCCATGGTCCCCGGTACAATCCTGAGTTTGAGTTACTGTGTGTGCAGAGTTTCCCATGTTTTCCGGTTTCCTACCATAATCATGCCAGTAGGTGGATTGGCAGCCTTAGATTGCCCCAGGTGTGAACAAGTTTGTAAATGCAATGGAATGAAGTTCCATCCAGGGTGTATCCCAACGTGGCATCCATAATTCCTGGGATAGGATCTGAATCCACCAAACCCCCCCCCCCCCCCCGACCATGGGAAAGTGCTAGCTGAAGAGACGTGACTGTCTAAATATAGCCATCCAAAGAACCATTCAGGAACCATAGCTAGCCTTGCCTTTTGCATAGCTGGCTGAAACTGTGCTAGCCTGTTAGCTAAATGAAACCGCAATTTGAGGGCCAGTTTGTTCATATTTGGACTCCTTGTAGCAAAAAGGTTTAATTTAGCATCCTGAAGAGTCTCTGGACAAACCCTTAAAGATTCCATCTAGAACCTGACCATGACAACAGACCGTTTTGAACCCGTTTGTATATTCATTCTTTTTTTTTTTTTTTTTTTTTTTTCTTTTTTTCCCCCCTCAAGGCTTCATGTTATTTCTCTCCCCCAGGTGCTCCACTTCTTCATTGGTCTCGGGGCGTTGTTGAGCCCCCTCATCGCTGACCCGTTTCTGTCGGAAACTGACTGCATCTTGGGAAACACCACCATCAATTCCTCGTTAACCATGAGGCATTTGAGGAACACACTATCTGGCAGACACCTGCATAATGTGTCCCACATTTCTCTGCATACTGAAGGTGAAGTGATCACCAACGTGTCCTACGCCTTCTGGATCATGGCGTTCGTCAATGTAAGTAATGTTGATGATAAATCGGGCAAATGTGATCAGACAACTTTAGGTTGAGTTATTTGCATAGACAATGTTGAACGCAGCTTCTGTGAGGTGTCATTTGAAATTATTTGAGGCTGGATTTAGGAAGGTGACTAGCATGAGTGACTGGTTATTTAATTATTTGTCTAAACTCTCTTGTGTAATTTGGTGCAGATGGAAGGCATAGCTCCTAGGAGAATTAAACACCGACTTTGCATCGGTTGTGAATAATTCCTCATTGCATTGCATCTCACTTTCATCACCGTGTTGCACACAACGCAACCGCGTCCCAATCGCCGTTCTAGGCTGTATCCTTTCCCGTGATGGCAGTCGGAGAATGGCTTGAAATCTGCGTTTTTCCAGTAGACATCGTCGTCCGTGTAAAGGGAAGAATTATTTGAATTATAATTTTTTTTTTTTTTGGCTCGGACTAAGATTTTCAGAATTATTACTAAAACATGAGTTTTAATGAATTTCTTCAATATTAATTATGAAAGACGCTCGTATTCTCTCACACTTCAGCATGGCATTGACTGCAAATTCTTTAAAAAAAAAAAAACAAACACGTGACATAAGAGCAATACGGTGACGGTTTTGCTTTTCACGTTGTCCTCGTGAAATGAACAGCAGTACAGTCTGCTTACTGCCTTTCAAGCCTCCTACATATTGCAATCTTTCCTCTATATGCCTTTGGAATCTTTTCCGTACCATGTGATAAATATTTAAATAACACCATGATATAATGGTGGCGTCACTAAAACGTCCTCACTTCCCCTCTACGTTACGAACATGCATTGGAGATTTTTCACACCGTCTTCTTTTGGGCCCGAGTAAGGAAGACCGAAGTCCTGTATGTTCATCCTTATTCCCACACAGAAGGAAACGTTTCTCTTGTGTATACAACATGAGGTGTGGCTAGAAATCCTGAGCCCTGCCTAGACTTTATAAACCACCTAAAGCACTTAATCCTAGAAAAGGTTCTGGCTTGAACAGTATAAGGATATAACTTTTCACACAGACGAGCCTTAAATTGTACCAACAGCGCCGTACGGAGGCGGTCTCTACTCTACATGTCCGCTTTGAATACTAGGTAGTTTGAAAATGTTGAGTAGTGGGTATCCTGGGCAATTTAACTGGCCTTGTAAGCATGTGCAAGGCTGCATGGAACAAGACTTTCAGCCTGGAGTTTGACACCTGCTGGCTAGAACAACTTTCAGCCCATTGAAGGGGAAAAAAGCTGTTAAACCCTGTTGCAAGATCACAAACGTGAAGCAATTATACCAAGAGTCGCACGACCAAACGTTTCCTCACGGGTATTTACAGATTCCATTTTCCTTTCCAAAATTGTGCTCCGCTTACAAGTATAAACCGTTTCATTACAGACTGACCGTTAGACTTGTAACCCTGCTGTATATTTTTGTGCTTGGCGTTTTGTCACGGTTACCTTTTAATAGCCGTAATTACCTGTTTGGTTGTTTACCTTTCCATCCTTTACCGAGGCCTCTTGAGGAGGGTCAGGACTGGAATGAATAACGAATGTTTGTAAAGTGCACGACTCCGCTCACTTTTCTGCATCCAGCTTCCTGTGCCTATCGCCGTTTTGGTTCTCATGTATCGGGAGCGGCTGCTCCCGTGTTGCCCCGAGCCCGGTCCTCGTCTCTTGAGCGGGGAGTCGCGCTCGGGTGCAGTAAAGTTCCCGAGGAGCTCGGACCAGGCCGACGTGAACGCGACCGAGCTGCATGAACCTACAGGCAAGATCCAAGCACTAGCTCCACCTTGTTCTTTGTCCTGATCGCGTCTGACGTGAAGCACCAGGATTGTCTAACGTTCGAAAGCAATCCTGATCAACCTGCTTCCTTTCTTTCTCCACAGGCCACATGGACATGCTAAACTGCTGTCACCTCCGCAAGCTGAAAGGACGTCCACCTTCTTTCTTCGGGCTCCATGTCTTCGGCGGGATGGTGCTTTTCTTCTCGGACGGCATAGTGGTACGGAATCCTACTGAACACTACTGAATCCTATTTCTAATTTCTTCTAGTTAAAGGTGCGAGTAATGGATAAAAGTGCAAGGTGACGTATCGTCTATCCGTTTGCATCTCAGGGGTCATACACGGGTTTCGTTTACACCTACGCTGTTGCTCCACCCATGAGTCTAACGCACAAGATGGCAGGCTACCTGACCAGCGTGTTCTGGGCGGCCATCACCGTGGGACGTCTGGCCGCCATTCCGCTGTCTTACCGTGTCAAACCGGTTCGCCTGCTCACATTTAACCAGGTAAGGGAAAAGCTAGCAAAGCGTTAATAACCCAGCTGTGTAGATTATAATGATCGCTAATGAGAATTTAAATCTACTTCTCAATTTATGTACGTGGTTTACTTTCAGTGTTCATGAGGGGGTTATAGTGTACGATTGATACTCGGATGATGTACTATAACCTGCAGTATGTATCAGATGAGGCCATGGTTTACATTTTCTGAAGAACTGATGCAGGATGGGACTGCTGCTACACCATGACGTAGTAGGCCGCTAGTCTCAACCAGTTGCCCTGTAAAACCTTTGACGCGTCGTCTTTATGTATCGGTTTGGAACAAATCAATGGTTCATTCCAAACATATTCATACTCGGCTACATCCGCACTGTAGCGCAAGGGCGAGGGACCAGTCTCCGGGAACCTCTCCCGACTGCGGGCCAGGTTCGTAATTGCATATCTGAGCACAGAGTATGTTGAAACCGTGACCAACTAATACGGGTTTTGATTTGAGACCGCACTACTCGGCAATACAAATATAGTACATTTCACACGCAGCTAAGCTTTTCTGTCTTCCTTTTGACATTTCATAGGAAGTTTGGAAAAACAGCACGTCAATTAAATAAACTAGAACTTGGCAAAACGTTCATTTAATCGTTTAAAATAATTAATATACGTTTATTTTAGTTCTAAAATTGACATTTATAAAAAAAAAAAAAAAAAAAAACCCTGCATTGTGTATCAGAGGAAAGAATAAGATATCCAATAATGGTCAGTTTTTAATTGTAAGTAGCAAAGGTTTTACCAGCAGTAAAGGCTGATTGCATCAATATTTAAAAAAAATTTTTTTTTTTTTTTTTTTTTTTTTTAAAAAAGATGTGTTTACTGTTCGACACCCAGTGTGGGCTGATGCTTTACCAATTTTATTTTCTCGTGCTGGTTATTCCTCGATTGGCAGCGTTTCAAACTGCTCTCCTACTCGGATATTTAAAACTCCGCAGCTTTTATTTGGAAAGTTTGTTTTGAGGGGGATTTGCGCCATAAAACAAATCCAGCCATAAAACAAAGCACACACACACATCTACATCCTTGTTCCGGTTGCCTAGGTCATATGGCACGCCGGAGAGATCGACTGCCAGTGGTACAGCCCACTTTATTTTTCTTTTTTTTAAGGTGGTACAGCCCGCAGGTTTAAATGGGTTTGTGTCTCGGGGCTTCTGGAAGAGCACCAGGACTGAGCAGGGCATGATCTTGGCAGTGCTGATGGTCGTTCCAGTTTTGTGTAGCGGTAATATAATTTGTCCAAGTACATCTAAATGGCAAAAGAAAGGGAGGTGTGCAAAAGTCTGAAACACTCCTTTTCTTCCTATTCATATGCCGATCACGTGTAACATGCAAGCACGTCTTCCCGACGTCGCACCTTTTGCATTTAGTGCAGCCCACAAAAGCACAAGATAAACAATCGGGGTAAAGCCGAAAAAACAAATGGGAATTATTTTGACTCCCTGCTATCCAAATAAAAATTCTGATGATCAAGTGCTTAATCCTCCGTCAGCCGAGGTTTGCTTAAGGCTTACGGCTCTGCACAGGCCCAGCCTCCGTTTATACGCCGCCATTTCCTCCGTCATAACCGACTGATTCGTTTTGCTTTTTAATTTTTGGGTTTGTGCGGACTCGCTTTCTCTTCGTTCCATTTTTAATATCCTTTAATTAATGCCAGTAGTATGAAAGGCCACAAACTGCTCTCGAACCAGCACGACGCGTTTTTGATCGGGACCCCAAAGCGGTCTGGATAAGGGCGTCTGCTTAAATAGGATGGAAATGTTTTTCGGATTTCCTTTTGAACGCTCATTTTTGCGAACGCATTCTTTGGCGGCCAGATTGACGAGAATCCCCTCCACGCTCCACCAGCAGCAGGACGGCTGTAGTAATGTTCTATAGTCACGGGTCTGTCATTGGAGGGTCTTCGTCGCGTAACGGGACACACACGGAGAGCACGCACCGATCATGGCGTCTATTCTAGAATTCGACAAGGATTTTACTGGGCTCTTGTACAGCGTGACGAGGAATAACTTGAAGACTGCTGTACTTTGTAGACGGCTGGATTTTCCTTTCATTTTGCTGTTCCTCTGGTTGCAGGTCGGCGTGATCGTGACTCAGTTGCTTCTGCTCATCCTCTACACGAACAGTGTCTTCCTTTTCATCGGTACCTGTTTTCTCGGTCTGTTTATCAGCAGTGTCTACCCGTGTATGCTGGCTTTCACGGAAGACCTCCTTGACTACAAAGGTATTGACGACAGTCTCTGTGACTAAAGATGTTGCTTTTAGTTTCCATTCTGACAGAGCGGTGACAGTACAGACTGCGCGTCCGTGTTTACCCAACGCTTTCCACTAAGGATATGCCAATAGGATATGCCATCCTTTGGCACGAAAACAAGTCATTCCTGTCTGCTTTTATCACTGGCATCTCGGTTTGACTGCCCAGAACACAAGATCAAATTGATCTGCCCTGCAAAACCGACTGACAGCTTTTTTTTTTTTTTTTTAATTCTGATTTCATCCCACCAGGCCTGGAGTAAGGACGCTACCTCCAAGCCGCTCGCTCGATCCATATTCAAGTAAATGATAATTGATCTCTTCGGAGCCCCTTTTAGAAGGGCTGAGGAATTGGCCAGGGCTCTGCGCAGCTAAAGTTTGAAAGACATTAATAACCTTCTGAATGCAAGTCTGGGTGAGTGAATAATCTCATGATCCAGCAGAGAGAAATTAAAGCGGCATTAGTTCGTTCTCAACGGCTCCAACACGTTCCCTCCTGTCCAATTAATCTAAGCCCTCTTCTATTAAATTTGCTGCCATCGTGAATCGCTCTCTTAGAAGTTTTTCACAAGATACCCTTAAAAATACTGAAATATGTCCGTGCAAGTCTGAATTTCCTGCAGCGAGACCAAGCTTCGCGCCATCCAGCGCAACCACCCGGACATGGTTTTGTTTTTCTTTTTTTTTTACGTTCAGGTTCGGTTGTAGAATTTGATGGGTTCATTCAACACACGTCCTTGGTTTCCGACGCCCAGTTATGTCTCTTTCTTTCTTGAATCCACTGTTGAACATCCACATTTGTCCCGCAGGTTGCGCCACCACGGTGCTCGTGACCTCGGCTGG
>JAQQZR010000016.1:2856404-2879501 GCA_030068235.1 Notoglanidium macrostoma | reverse complement strand
GTATAAACCCTATTTGAACAGTCGATACATACAAAAATAAGTATCTGGATGTTGTCCCTGTCTTCATTTTTCCATAACCAAACTAGATTACGGTCTGTAGCGATTTCTGAAAAGCGTTTTAAACGTCCGAGACGTCATTAGTGCGTAAGTGCATCGTTAAGTGACTGGTATTAGCGGTTGTGTCAAGGTGCTTGCAGATTTCTGGCAAAAAAAAGGTGCAAAAATGAGGAAAGGTTTGCTCGGAAGGTGTAGGTCATCTCCCTCTAAGTACAAAGGCAAAGAAACGAGCGCATCGGCTTGGCAGAGAAGCGATTACGTATGATGTAGAAGTAGGGATGCATCGATACTAAACGCTCCGATACTTTCAATAATAGAGCCTGATAAAACATCTTAAGACGCTAGCTAGCTAGGCAAGAGAAAAAAAGCAATACGGTATCGATGTATCCCTACGCGTAAGTCATTAAAAGAAAATCACTGTAATACATAGGAGCGAAAACTCCTGAAGACACAAACGGCAACTCCCTAAAAGCCACTGTTCTCTCCGCAAACGCCACAAGCAGCCGAGAGGTGAACGCTGACCCTTTCAGGAACTGCGTTTCGATGGCTCGACATGTAGAGAGCAAAGAGAACACGTCACAACTCTCCCTCCAGGCTGAAGACGAAGTTCCACCCGTAATGAAGGTCCTGAACACTCGTCGTCTTCGGCACCACGAGGGAGAATTTGGTCAACAGGTAACACGCGGTGGGTCTGCGTCTTAATACGGGAAAACGCCACGGGACGCGTGTTTCCGTGTAAAGGCAAACCCACCAATCTTATCAGTCCGTTTTCTTTTTCTCATCTATGTCTTCTGCGGGTCTGGAGAGAGCGGGCCGGGCGTGTTGGTGCCGTCTACACTGTGCATCGGCACCGAGAACTGGGTGGAGCTCAGGACAGACGGAAACTGCGGACATACAAGAACGACAAACTTTGGGTTTTATTTATTTAATAAAAAAAAAAAAAGTCAGGTGGTAAAAGGAAGTATTAATAAAAATAAAAAAAAACATTTAAACATATTCAAGTTCTCTCGTGTAGTTTATCTGATGAGACGTGTGTGTGTGTGTGTGTGTGTGTGGTTTCTCCTGCTACTTTAATCTAATCTAAAAGACAGTCCCTAATAAAGGTTTCATGTTTCAGATGACACACCCACCCCGCCAAAATGTTTGTTCAGTTACGACCAAATAAATGGGTTTAAAAAAAAAACAACCTTTTTTGCACACTGGCATAAATATTAATTTACATACGTAGTTGTAATTATTTACTAGCATACTCTTTTTAGACAGACACCATCCACTTTAACTGCATAAATGAGCAGGTGTTTCTGTTCTCTAATCAGCCAATCATGCAGATACGAGTGGAGAGCTCCGTGTTCACATCACACATCAGAATGAAGGAAGAGGTCTGCGCTCTGTGACTTTGGTTGTTGGTGCCAGATGGGCTGCTTTGAGTATTTCGCACATACGACAGTGCGAAAAACAAAGCATTAAGTGAGCGTAAATGCCTTTTTAAACGAGGTCACAGGAAAATGGCCAGGTTGGTTTGAGCTGCCAGGAAGGATGCGGTAACCCGTACATTCACGCTTTATAACCACGCTGCACAAAACCTCAAACCCTGAGGTGCACAGGCTACAACGGCAGCACACCACGTTCGCTTCCGTTCCTGTCGTCTGGTCCTCTGCTGACGTAGCGCATCCACCTCAGCGTGAGATGTTTTGTGCTCACCACGGTTGTAAAGAGTGATGTGAATACTTACTTCCATACTTTGGAGCATACCCGCTCCACAAACACAAAAAAGAAAGAGTACGGTGGCGCTCACTGGGTGAACGCGGGACATGTATCGATAGCAGGACGTGAAGACTCACCTGAAAGAGCGTGTGCGCGCCTTGTCTTCGGGCCGGGCTGATGGGCGCGACGGGACTGAGCGTGCTCCAGAAGTGGATGTTGGAATGCAGAGGACTCGGCGTGAGCAACAAGGGTGTCTACGACAAAACAAATAACCGCTGATCAGCTGCCGTGCTTTACTTTACATTCGTGTTCTGTTTACTGTCTCTCTCGGTCATTTACATATAGCCATTTACCGTCAGGTGATCGCTATCTCCAACTAGTAAATGTCCATTTCTTTTCTACAGCTGTGTGGAATGCTGGGTTCTGATTGGTCGGAAGGTGTTGATTAATTTTCAATGAGGTTTATATTAATGGGCTGGTTCTAATAAGTTATTGTGTAACTATAAAATGTAACACGCACACATATATATATATATATATATAAGCACTCTCATTCTTTAAGAAATACAAAATTCCGTCTTCATCTCATCACTGATTATTTTCCTACAACAGCATGCCACTGTTGCTCTCAGCACAAACCGATTCGAGCCCTAACAATAATTTCATAAATATTCCATTGACCGACGCTCATTTTGTCCCGAACAGAACATTAAGGATCGTTTCTGAATATCTGATTTAACACGAAACGATAAATGTGTAACGTGTTTCGTTGCGCTCGGTAATGACGCAACAACAGAGAAAACGTTAACGCGAAAAGTGGTACTTGATTAGTTTCAGAGGAACGGAGGAAGCCCACCCAGGCGTAAGGACTCCCCGTATCGTGACAACACAAAACATTAAAAACAATACAATCCGTCATCTGTCGCGTAACTAAAAAAGGATGGCTGAGAGACAGCCGAGCGTCCTCATCTGGAGCCGAGCGAATATCTGATCATAAAATCAGCCATTGTGTGGCCTTAATGAGGTCATCCATCAAAGCGCCGTTCAACCAAATCTCATCACGACCCTGCGGGAGCGAGAAACCCACCCCTGCAGCCGACTTCACAGCAACACCGACCGACCCCGAAACTGCTGCCGCACTGCCATCTACTGTCCGAATAACGAGCCTCCGAGCGGAAAAGAGGGAGAACGGCGTCCCTACTATCGACAGAACGCTGTAAGGAGAATATTACACCTCCAGGAACGTATTTTACAACATGCTGCTTCTGTGGTGGCCTGAAAACCCCTTTCACATGGCCACGTTTGGACGTTTCATACCGTAATGATCTGAACCTGTTTCTCGTTCGTGTGCAACAAAGTTTAGCATTTCATACCAGAAAACATCTCATTTCTTTCACTGGAATCGAAAAGAAACGTCACCGACATCTACATAACCCTAACTACCTACCGAAAAAATATCCGCGTAATTAAATATAGCCTTTCTCGTTGCTTTTAATATGTTTTTCGTTGCTTGATACTAATGATTAATTAATAACAAATAATTTAAGTGATTTTCTCACATACGAAAATGAAAATTGCATCACATGCTCAGAATGATTTACAGCCGAGTTCAACCTAAAAAGCAAACAAACAAAAAAACATTTTCAACAAAGAAAATGTGCGCTTGGGTGATATGAGTTATAGCGCTGCGATGGAGGCGGCGTTTGGGTTTTCAGCGCAATAGTAGTGCATTACTGGAAGATGGATGAAAAAATAATAAATAAATCGAGGAGGAAAATCGGTGCACGCTAAAGCGCAACACGCTGGGAGAGTTTTAAATAGCCTACAGGGTCTAGTAAAGATTAGGTGACTGAACTAATCTGTTATTTTCGTTCTTAGTTTCTATTTTACGGAGTTAATAGAAAGTACCAGAGATCAGGTGCGTGTAGAACACAGGGATACAGATGCTACACCACACTGTAGCCACTAGGTGTCAGTATAGTCCTCTGAAAAAACTGCAACATGGGCGGCGGGAAAAAAAAGGAGAACGATCAGAAGTAGACCTTTAGGACACCGTTGTGATGATTTTGTAAACCGTAATCAAAACCCTGGCAGGAACTCCGACACCCGCTCCACACCGCCGGAGACGGCTGGAGGGAGGACACTGACCTGCAGGAAGGCCGGCGTGAGGGAGGCCGTAGGGAGCGACGGGCTGGACAGGTTGAGGGGGCTCAAGTCCGAGCTGCTCACCAACAGCGTGGGCATGAGCTCCAGCCCCCGGGGCTTCTTCGAGGATTTGCCGCTCTGACTGCGGCTCAGCGACAGCGAGAAATCCGAAGAGCTGCATTCAGACGAGGGATGAACCTGGAAAAGAGTCGAAGATTCAGCACGATTCAGCGTTAGAGGTTTCCCAACATGGGAAAGTCTTCAGGACCGAGATTACGCTTTGTGGTTTCATGCGAACACGACAGGCTGCGGTTTTGCGTTTCTTAAAAGTAGCATAAACACCTCCTCTCTAACCATCTCACACACATCTCCAGAAGGTATCTGTGGACTTCACCTGCAGCTGCAGCTCGGCATGTTGAGAGGAGACGGACTCGACGTCGGTGTCGATGATCAGCTCCTTGGAGTCGGCGAGCATGCTGGGAGAAGGCGAGGAACATCCCAGAGAAGGAGAGATCCCTGAGAGGATGATGTTTATCGGTGCTGCGTCGGTACCAGCGTTCACGTCGAGCGTGGAGGTGGGAGTGAGCTGCTCTTCCTCGGGCTCGGACGTCAGGATCGGGGGCTGAGCGGGCTGCGCAGGCGGAGTCGGCTTCGCAGGCGCTCTCGTCGTAGGCGACGTCCCGAACTTGATGACCGACGGAGGCTGCGCGGCGTCCTTCTTCTCCGCCATCTTGTCTCCGGGGTTTTCCATCTTGATGGACTTGAAGAGCTGCGTTCCTGACTGGAGAGAGGTCAGCGTGAAGGATGTGTACAGACCTGAGTGGATGTAGTCGTTCCGGCTGGACGATTTGGGCTGGCTCGGAGAGGCGCCGCCCACTCTGAAGGCGTCCTTGGTTGCTTTGCTGCTGGCGAGTTGGGCTTTGCTTGGTTGTTGCTCGGGAGAAGGAAGGGGACTCGCGTCGGTTCCCTCGGCTCGGGCCGCGTAATCGGCTTTTAAGATGTCCGGATAGGAGACGAAGCGGTATACGAACTTCTGCCCGTTTACTTTCTTAATTATGTTCTGAGAGAGAAGAAAAAAAAGAAGTTTACTCAGAAGAGAAGCAACGTTTATGAGGACATGGATATGTACGTGTACACAGACTATTTTTTAAGTCAAAACATCTTGTTGAACCTTGTAACGTTAGTCAGTGTTTCCCATGCGAACCTGTTTCGCAGCGATCGTTTTTGTTTCCTACTTTTTCGCTATTTATAAGCTGCCTTTGTAGAAACGTGGCTTAGAGACGAGTCGAGCCGACTGCTCCGTGTCGGCCGCCGTAATTGGCGGGAACACAAGCAGTCAAAGACTAGCGAACGCTTACTCATCGCTAATCATCGCCGACTCTACAGTGGGGGTAAGCAGGTACCTTGTCGTAGTAGTAGCGCAGGGCTCGGCTCAGCTTGTCGTAGTTCATGCTGGGCTTGTTCTTGCGAGCGCCCCACAACTTGGCCACCTGCTCGGCCTGCAGCAGCTTGAACTCGCCGTCCTCATTGGTCCAGCAGATGAGCTGCTCGTTGCCCGGGTCCAGCAGCAGCTGCAGCAGGAACTGCCACAGGGTCACTGAGCTGTCCATGCTCTCCTCTACGACACAGGAAAACAGCTAGTTACATGCAGCTAGCAAACAACTCTTGGAAGCGGGAAGTGCAGTTAGCTATTTCACCAAGGCGGCTGTTTAATCAGCGCGTTAATCACAGTTATATGTTAATAAAGATCACTGCTTTTTTTTTTTTTTTTTTTTTTTAAAAGACACAGACATGATAAATTCTCGACAAACCTGTAACGTCAAACTACAGCGTCTGTGTCAACAACAGTGTTAAACATCACTGATACAGGGTCCTACAGACGGCGAGCTTCACACACGCAAGTGAACGGGAACGGTCACAAAAACGGAGGCTGCCTTCAGTGAGCAGGTAAGAGAGGTTCGAAGCGCGATTCAGGTTTACTTAATAAGCATACGTCTCTGTGTGTAGGTCACGTAACCCTCCAAAAAACGTGTTTGTCAGGTGGCACCGGTGGCGTCTCGGGGTGATTCACGAGGCCACTTCATCGCGCACACATTCGCACGCTCATTCCTATCATGATTCATGTCCTCTTGTAAAGCGTGCGTTTTCTCCAGTCTCGAAGCCGTTTGCCGAAGCCTGAAAGCTCTTGGGAGACGGATCGCTGGTCTTCTTGAAAACAGAGGTCCGGAGCTCGCGTTCGCTCTATCGCCACCTGCTGAATAACATGATTGTTCAAGTCGGTTTAACAGGTTACTTCCTGTTTCAGGTTTCATGGTTGCAGCTGCACTGAGATCATCATTAATAAACCACAAGCATGGTTTTGTTCCTGCATGATGTCATGCCGTGCATCAAAAAGGCGGTGTTCTTCAAACACCCGAGAAAATTTTTAAATAAATAAATAAATAAATAGGCAGCCCCGGTGTCTACCATTTTGTAAATCTGTGTTCATGAATGTGACTCACGGAATAAAGCTACGGTTTATTCGCCTCACCTCGCCAGTCTGGATGATGTCGTTTCTACCTCGGTATAGAAAAACCTGAGCGTCTCCATGTTGCTCTTCTGTTAGGAACAAAGTGTGATGAGTGATGGAGGTTGACCTCCTCAAACACGGAGCTGTGGGATGTTTTAGGGTTTGCATACAAATATGTCTGTATGATTGATCTAAAGCGAATACTCGTGTATCAAGGTAAGAAGTGCTACTTTGCAGCCGTGATGATTCGCCGTCACTCCGGAACTGCAGGTGAAAAGACTATCTGGAGTTGTCGGGTAGGAAGTTCAGGTTGGGTTGGGAGGCTCGTTTGGGTTTTAGAGGTTGGAGATCACGAGTTGCGACTTCAAGTCGAGCAAAACTCTGTCAGTCCTGCGTACAGACTCGGGATACAGTCCAAGTGTTCAGAGTCACCAATCCGGCTACAAGGATGTACAGGAAACATCACACGGCGCTCGGGATCGAACCGGGAGCCCTGGAGCTGAGGGGAAACCACGCCAGCCACCGTGGCACCTTGTCTTGGCTCAGCGCATTCGTACATCTATGTAGTTTCTCCAAGCACCATGTTAGGGTTCTTCATTACATCCTCCAGGATCTCCACTTTCAGGAATGGTTCAGAACTCCTTTAGAAAGCTAGAACCATCCAAAGAACCCTATTTGAGTGTACACACGATTTGTAGTTGCACAATAATTCAGCTCACTAAAACGAATAAACAGTGAAACAGACCGTGTTCATTTGATTATGGTATAAATACAAATATACGGCTAGTTAAATAGAGTATTCGTTTATAGCCCTGGATTAAGATTAACCATCTAGTTACTATAGCTAACACGAGCTAATGTTGTTAGCAAAGCTGCACACGTCGCAGTTTATCCAAACTACTGCGACCAAAGTTCACTTAGCTAGCTAACAACTCGGTTAGCCACTTAGCTAGCTAGCCTGCACAACTATTAGCAACAATAGGTTAAGTTTTGCTTGTTTAACTGTAACTGTTTTGCGTCAGGAAAAAAAAAAAAAACGCGCCATTTACAGTTGAGCTTTCAGCTTCTAAACAACCTGTCAGCTAGATAGCTAACAATTAGCGCGCTAGCTAGGTAACTCCTGCTAACTTAGCTAGCGTCCCAGGTAAACAGCTCTAGCTAGATAGAGTTATCCGTCTGATATTCACCAATACAACGCTTATATGTATTTGTCTTAATTAGATTTTTCTGGAGCGAGTTGATAAATTGGGAAAACACATTTCTGAGAGAGACTAGCTAACTTGCTAGGTGGCTAGCTATAGCACTCACCTTGCTAGCTACGCTAAATTAGTTATGAATATTCCGCTCAATTATTCACCATCATCATACCTGCCAAATTCGATCCATTCAAAAGATTTAATTTCTCACGTGGTAACAAATAAAAGCAGCCTTCAAGTCATGTAAAGCATTAAAACTCCGAAATTATTATTTTTGTTTTAATCCCATCTCTCAAACCAAAAACAGGAAGTCTGCGTTTCATTCCTGTACTGAGTTAGCAGCGGTTTGGGCTGTATCCCAAATTCCCCCCTACTCCCTACACAGGGTACACTTCATAAAGCGTAATGTATAAAGAAATGCCGCTAACGACCTAAGAAGTGCACTATGGTTCAGTTCACGGCTGGATTTGAGACGCAGCCCACGACTATCGTTATAAATGAAGGGAAAATGGTTGAAAATGTTTTAAAATGTACTAGCAGTGGCAGCTGCCACCCTGAGCTACTTCTCAAACCGCAGCCACTCACAAATACAGGATTTGAGCAACAAAGTCTAGAAATAACACTAATTTGAAATGGATGGATGTGTGCATTTACAAGTATCTGTGATCCTGTCTGAAAATAATCCACTGGATTATATAGATTTGTCAACTGTTTTCAGGGGGAAGTTGCTGACCCCTGCTCAGAAAAGTCGCTGTCACCGGATGACATCACACACGGGCTGGCAGATTCAGAGTCGTCATGTTCATTTGCATATCGAAACGTGTTACATAAGAAGAACGATTTTCTGAAGAGTTTTATCAAAATCATGCTCGGTGATTGGTCATTGGGAGCAGCGGTGGTCTGTGATTGGTCATTTGGAACTATATTGATGAGCGATCAGTCATTGCGAATAACTGATTAGTGGTTAGTTTTTGAGAACATTGTGATTGGTCATCAGGTACAATGGTGATGTGTTATTGGTCATTAGGAACAGTGGTGATCAATGATTGGAAGTTGGGGAAAACAATCATGATCAGTGATTGGTCAATGGGAGCAATGATCATGAGTCAATGGGAAACAATAGTGGGCCATGATCGGTCATTCGGAACTATGTTAATGAGTGATCGGTCATTGGAAACAATTGTGATTAGTGGTTAGTTTTTGAGAACAATGTGATCAGTGATTGGTCATTGGAAACAACAGTGATCGGGGATTGGTTGGTGGGAACATCCTTACTTTCACGCAAATGCGATTCAGGCAGTTCTGATGGTTAGTTGAGTGAATCTGCTCTCTCAACCTGTATAACCAGCAGCTGTGATTGTGAGCTGCAGAGCCGTATCGAGTGCAGGACAATCGCTACTAACTGCTTAAGTCAATAGGAATTGTCGCTAGGCTATTTATTTTTTTTTAAATCACTAAACGGGTGACAAATCTAACAGCAGGGTAAAAATGATGGGTTTTTTTTTTTTTTTTTTCTTGGAATGTAAATCAGAACTCAATAGCCTTACTATAAACAGCAGGCTTACAGGTTTGAGAAAACCTCTTTACCTTTTATCAGACAGTTTTTTTTATTACACCAGTCTAAATTTGACGCTTCGAACAAGGTTTGAATGCACCAACAACAAAATGATATAGAACACCATATTGGAAATGGGACATTTTTGTTGGCTGCTAAACCTAGGTATCAAAACTTGGCAAAATAGATAACACATAAAAAAATACTGTAAATGAACATGACAGTAAGAATCCTGTAAATACGGAGAACAGTTCCTGTGTGAATTCGGCTGTCAGTAAGTTAGCGTACACCTACAGATATTTTTAAACGATAAGCCTGGTCGATCCGTGAACCAAAATGCTCAAATTCCCACCGTTAAAGTTCACCATCTCGAACGGCTTAATCTCGTACAAATACCCACTTTTCACGTTGGAATGGTATTTTAAACGAAAACAAACGCTGGCTTCTGAACCTGCCAGTTATTCCGAGTCAGCTACGCTTTTTAAACCCACTCCAGGCCTTCAAAAGTCACCACAGAGAGCCAGACATTCCTGTTTAACAGGCCGTCCAGCTTCCAGAGCCGATTCTCGGATTCCTTTCCCACATGGTTTATATACATACCCACTATATAAAGCACCCACCTACTGCTACGGAGACAATCCGCTACAGAGAAAGCCTGCAAAGAGAAGAGCAGAAATCAGCCTCAGTTCCGAGGCTCTGGGAGCGGAAGATGGAAAAATGATTCGATCAACGTATAATCCGATACAACAAGAAATGTATTCCAGCGTCTACTTACCGTGTTTCCATTTTTCAATTTAAGAGATTTCAAAGGTAGCAAGTGATCTCTAACAGGATTATTTTCTAATCAGGATCCAAATTTTCCAAACGAATCTCCGGTAGTTCATCAGAACAATCCAGAAATGATTTCCACCGACTTTTTCCCCCGATGACGTTCGTTTAGGCAGCCTATATAGGCAGGCATATATATATATATATATAAAGATTGTGTCAAAACTTGTGCATTGAAGAACCCTGTTATAATGCATCACAGAACAGAAACAGTTTTCTCCGACTTTTGCTGGACGGGTCAGGCTTTCATGACGTAGGCCTCCACATTTTAAAGCACATTTCGATATTGTAAACGGAACCTGCATCCTTTCGTCACACATCCATTACCGCCGCAGAAATCTCATGAGCAATGCCGGAGGATTCACGTAAAACCTTTTACAGTCACAACAGACGTTTAATATAATATGTGACTGTCTTTATATGAAGACGAATAACCCGGTTATAATCTGTAACATGGTTATTTTCATAAAGGATACCTTCACAGATTTATGATTTACTATCATAACTAGATAGCGTTGGTGGTTATGAAGATAGAATGAATGACCAGATATCGACATAACTGTTAAATCATAACGACACCGCAGAAATCTCTCGTGAAACAATGATGGAGGATTCACGTAAAGTTTATGAACCATTCTTGAATATGTCAATTTGTAGGAAGTATACATTAGTGCTTCATAAGAGTGTTAGAAAGGCACAGTTGAGTAGCTTGAGAACAATACGGGCTTCTAAAAAGATGTAAAAGCTGTACAATACAATGGCATGGTGCTTTATAATAGTTTTCGAAACGCAAAGTGTTTCTACGACGTGGGTACAGAAATGCAAAAGCCGGCATAACAGGACAATACTTAAGAAGAAACGTCATAAAGCTTCATGACTCTTCAGAAACCAAAAAAAAGAAAACACAATAACAACAATAACGGGCAGCGCTTCTTTAACCTGAAACGTAAAAATGATAACGCCACCTCAGAGATGTTGGGAAGATCCTCCAGCGCCGCTTTACACGAGAATGCTTACGAAGGTGTTATAAACGGTCAATGCATTAAAAAAATAAAGTGCTGTGTGTGTGTGTGTGTGTGTGTTACATAAACATTTTAAAAATGACACATTTCAAGCTCCATACAGTACTTACAAATGTTTTAATACTTAATGTACGTACATTGACCCTTTAGAACACCTTCATTACATATATCCACGTGACGATATAAAGGATTCTGGAGGATTTTAGAAAAATGTGCAAATTATAAGGTAGGTTTTATTATCGATGTCAGCATAGAAGGCTTTCGGGAATCCGCACGAAAGGAAGTATGAAGGATTTTGGGGGGGAAAAAAAAAAAAAGGAATGTAGTTCTCAAGTTTAATTAAAACAATACCTCAAAGTACTACAGCAAAACCTCGGATTTGGACAATTTTTAACTCCGTTAAATTTCCTTCACTGCTTCTGAATGGGATACGAAGGCCCGGTGTAGCCATGCTTCCAAAGACGTGCGACCGCACAACGGTTAAACGCTCACATCTGCACGTCAGACCACTGCACGTTTACGCTACTTGATGAAATAATGGCCCAAATGAACTTTTCAGCGCATTGCTTCTTACGGGTTTTATTGTCGTACATAGGAAAATAACATTTATATTCTTCAGTTATTCAAAAAAAATATAACCTAGACATCTCCGGCGACACGGCCGAGCAGCTCTACCGGATGGCTTTAATGGTGAAATTAAAGTGTTAATGCATTACTTAATGGGTGCCTGGAAAGGAGACGGACAGAAAGAAAGCAGGGAGGTGCGGAAAAAGCAAACCTCTTCCAGAAAGAGGAGAAAATAAAAGGAGCTCATGAGTGCGTGCTTCAATACCGCTTTAAAGACGCCCTCGTCGGCTTCGTGCCCGAACGTGAACGCAAAAATTCGGATGTTGCATACGATCAGCCAGTCAAACGTTCCGGAACATGCTATTTTTTTTTTTTTTTTTTAGTATTTATTTTGAGGGGGTTCATCGACTTCGTTTTATCCTCTTGAAAATATAAAAATTCGACAAGAAGAAATGTCTAACATTAAACGCTTGGCGAGAAATTGATCTCGGAAGAATCTAGATCGAACGTGAAATCTTTAGCGCCCGGATTCTGGATTCTGATTGGTCAGTAATTTTCCATCATGGCAGCTCGGACAGAAGTGCAGCTGCGAGTCCCATAAACACGTAAAAAACGTGTAGAACTGCTGATTCTGAGGAGACGTTTGTTTAACCTTTATGGAAGGAGTCTCCTGTGTCAGCGCTTTGCACCAGTCAGAGGTAACGCCGGAATGGAGAAGTTTACCGTTTGCGGTTTCTCAGTAACGTGACGAGCTACATTCCGGGTTTTGTGGATAGAAGGCGGAGAAGGAATGGACGTTTATAGCTACTAGAACGTAAGTGAAAACGCGAACTTACTTGTTTTACGGACGTTAAACTGCGTAAATTCTTTAATAAGTGGAATCGTTGGTAAATAGCTGTGGTATAAAAGGGATTAAACGCTTCGGTATGTTTATCTACATCACCACAAATGTTTTTTTATTCCTTACGTTTTTTTTTTGTCTGCTCTGGCTTTTAAACCGCTTTTCCCGCTTATTTTTTTTCCATTTGAACATAAAATGTCGGAACGCGTCGATTTCTAGACCAACAGCCGACAACTACGCTGCCGCCACGCGATTCCACCCGGGGGAGGGCAGGAAGTCGAGGGGGTAATAAATGCAGTATTGAAACAGCAAAGTAACGACGTAAAGCACCATCACAACGCGAGCACCACCGGTCACCGTGACGTGTTACTCGACGTTCAGCCTAAGAGCCGGCGTCAGTAACGCGCCAGTGGCTCGTCTTTGTGTTCAGGACTTCTCCGAACAACAAGAAGAGCAATTGAATTAACCGTGACGCGCACCAAAAAAAAAGGCAAAGGCAATACTGAGGAAGCTTTATAAGCTACTGATCAGCTCCCGGAAAGAAAGAAACTCGACAGAAGGACGGAATTAAAAAAAAAAACAGCAACACTGATTCATGATTTACACACACAAGATAGCTTCATTAATGTTAAAATTAACGTTAAAATACGAAACATTCATCAGCAGCTCCTGATGAATCGAACAACACAATACAGCTCTGCTCTTAAATGTAGCTTATAAACCTCAAGTTTTTATTTACTGTCCCTAACAGGGATGCATCGATACATGTTTTTCAAACTGATAACGTTACGGATCGTTACGACCATGAACAACAGCGACCATGAAAAGCTGACGCGTCGGCGCGCATGCGTTTCGGCTACTAGTCACTAAAGTCAGCTACCTGATTTGAAATGAAGTGCGTTAGCTAGCTACGGTGTTTCGCGTGTAATGAGCTTTTGTTTTCCTTCGCGGCCGAACACTCGTTCACTGACCTAAGCATTTTTATTCTTGCGCAGATGTTTTATTGTAGTATAGCCAAAGTTTGCTTTGAATGCCATCAATAAGTACGTCCATATAGCTGTAATGTCCCCTAATCTGTCCATTAACTCAGCAACGTACATTAATCTTACATCACATCGCGTCACCTGGTATCAGGATTCTTTCCCCAGTACAAGTAAATACGCACAGTATCAGACTGAGGCCCGATATTAGTATCGGTATCGATGCATCCCTCTTCCTTAGCTTATGTGTTATTTTGTTTTTTTACAGTACATGAGCGGTAATTCCTTAAACGTAGTGAATGTCGAACGCCAAAGTCCCGCCTGTACCCGGGATTTCTGGTTTGGCATCAGCCTCTCTCAGCATCTGAAAGAGATACGAGGCACAGCGTAGACGCACTTAATGTTTGGTTGATGATTTGGTTCGATCAGGGATGTGATTGTGAAGAGGACAGGTAGCGTTTTTTGCAAAAGTTGAAAGGAAAAAAAAGGAATTAAAGTCAGTAACGTTAAGCATTAGTACAAAAAAAATAAAAAATAAAAAAAAATAAAATAAGGTAAGATAGTAAGATGCATGAAGGTACAAAAAAAAAAAAAAAAAAAAAACAATCACGCCAGAGTTTTGCATTGATTTTCAGAGGCAGGACATTTTAAAACCTTACCTTAAGTGCTATACATTAGATACTATTCCATGATAGAACGATACGCATTATTCAATCCAAGCGGACACTGCAGTGCATATTTACGTGGGAGGAAAGAGAAATCGTGATTATCTTCGGTTCTCGGTTTTAGCACACACAGCTTACATGAGACTTTTTTTTTTTTTTTTTTTCCACACCTTTACAAGCAGGTGTACACGAAGCTTATGATAGACACCGCTTTAAATGTAAGGCAGTCCGGAGACGTGCTCACGTTTGGACTTCGTACGAAGTCTTTCCGTTTCAGATTACTAGGGAATATTCACAAAACGCACCAGTTTAGCACCGTGTTCATCCTCGCGCCGGATCTTTGCACTGAAAAATGTCTCTCCCGAATCTGATTAACGCCGAGAGTGTACGAGGGTAGTGAGAAGTGTGCAGTGCGTCGCGGCGCAAATCTGCTCCGGGGCTGAACAATCACATCCCTGAGGTTCGACTTAGCCAACGTTAGCACCGAGAAGAGCACAGATCTGGAGAAAACCGAGCAGGAGGAGGAAGGAAGGAAGGAAAGTGAAAAATCAAGGAAGATCTAGCTTTTCCGGGTTTAGTGGAAGGATGGTGCAGATTCAGACGCTGGGTCGGGCCAGTCTGCTCGCGCGCGGGCTCCTGTGCACCTTGGTGTGTTTGGACAGGTGGTCGCTCCTGGCGAACTTCTTGTCACACATGGTGCACTTGTAAGGCTTCACTCCCGAGTGCGAGCGACGGTGACGGGATAATTCATCCGACCGGGAGAACCTACGAGCAAAGCAAGGCCAAATGAAAAACCGTGGAAACAAAGCGGACGTACCTCCTGAACAAGGAAATACATTTAAGTGCGATTTATTTATACGCCTACAGTCAAGCTCAGAAATATTGGCACCCTTCATGTAAACAAATGAGAATTAATATATAATATAAAATGAAAAATGCCTTAAGCAAGCGATATTGCCATGGTAAATGCACAAGAGCACTAAATAGTTTCATGTGTTAGCATGAAAAGTTGACGTTTATTCCTTGTACATTTAAAAAAAAATAAATAATAATAATAATAATAATAATAATAATAGGCACCCAGATTTACACTGATGTGTTAAAACTACATATTTCAAATTAAAACTAATTAGAAATACATTTCCGAGTCAGAAAATAGATCTGTATATATGGGTTATGTTAATATCACTTTATGAGATCATTTCAACCAGTTCCGTAGTCGTGGTTTCAAAATTATTGGCACCCCAATTTGAATCCACATGTTAAAATGATTTGCTTTCAATTAAAAACATCATCTCAATAAGTCTTAAAGCGAAATATTAATAATACTTATGTTATAATTACTACTGGTCATGGTTTCAAAATTATTGGCACCCAAACTATTAATATTACATACGTCTAGGATTCTTCTTCTGATAAAGGGTGTCAATAATTCTGGAGCTGACTGTATAATATCCATATATTGGGATATTGTGATTGTACTATACGAGATTATATATTAACATTATAACACATGCGAGAATATACATAGGTCTTACTTGTTCAGAGCCCGCTAAAATATTCTATTTTGTCATATGAAAGTATATAAAATGTCCAGAAACACACTTCAGTAATTAAGAACAGTGGAGCAGTTTTAACATCAAACATTTTTTTAAATTAAATAAATAATCAAATAAACATGACATACCTTTTAATTTCACTTTAGTTACAACCGAATACAACCGAATTACAAACAAAAAAAAAAACCTGAAAGTGAACTCCAAACAGATTAGAACAATATATAAACAATGAGCCTGACCTCCAGCCGCAGTCTGGCCAGCTGCACAGGTACGGCTTCTCGCCTGTGTGTCTGCGGAAGTGGGCCTTCAGGTGGCTGCTCTTGGTGTACATCTTCTCGCACCCTGGATGAGAACACTTATGCACACGCAGGTTTTCCGTGTTGGGCCTGGGTGCGCGTGGAGGGATGGCTTTGACCAAGCTGGTCCCTGCTATGCCAACCGCCCTAAACGTGATGGGCAGCGGAGCGATCTTCACATACTTTTGGTCTTGGCATCCGGTCTCACCTACGACAGGCAGCACGGTCGCAGACGGCACCGGAGGGTAGAGCAGGGCAACGTTCTGCCCACCCTGTACACCCAGCACCAGGTGGGCCACCCGCAGTCCGTTGGCAGGGGGGTTCGTTTGGGGAAGCGTGTGGCTGATCTGCACGGGCTGAATCTGAAGCACCACCGGAGCACCGACTAACACTGGAGCAGAGCTAGCTGTATCGCTAGCGGTCTGACTAGCAGAGGCTTGGGAGGAGGACTTGACTCCCGTACTGTTTAGCTGACTCAAAGGAGAAGGCGTGTCTTTATCGACGACCTGCTCCGTTTTTGCGTCTGGAATGACGAGGCCCTTTTCCACCTGCTCCATCTTCTCCATCAAGAACTCCTCGATGTCCTCAAGAGTTGGAGAGAAGTTGCTTGAAACCTGCAAGGCGAAATCAGGAAATCTGGGAACTTCCTCTATGTCTGAAGTGAAGTCGAAGCTCAGGAGTCCATCATCATCATCTTCTTCTTCTTCTTCTTCTTCTTCTTCTTCTTCACCCAGACCGTTGGCAGTGTCGCCCGTCTCCGGGCTGGAGCAGGAGGCTGAGCTGCCCCCTTCACTGCCCCCCGCCTCCATGCAGGGCAGTGTGAGCAGCATAAGCGAGTCATTAGCAATAGTCACTGGTTTATCACTTAATGAAACCATTTATTACAGTCCAGATCAAAAGAAGGGGCAGGTGGGTGAGAGAGGGAGTGTATAACCACAGACCCCTCGCTTTAATACCCCTAAAGAGCAGGAGGGAAAAGAAACAAGAAATAAATAACAAGTATTTCAAGGTGCTTATAAATATTAACACAAGACAGACAAACGTAAAATGGAATATAACAAATATAGCAAACATAACAGAAAAAAAAATGTTATGATATAATCAAACAGTAAACAACAACAATGATCAAAATCAGTGTTTAACAATTACTTGAAGCATTATGTGAAGAAAACAAAGAACAAATTCATGCAAATTGCAAAATTAAATTAAATATAAATAAGAATGAAAGAATGTAAAAATCATACTCTTATAATTAACTTTAAATAAATGAACACATAAAAAATTCAAGTATAAATACGTGTAAACACGTAGCCTATAATAGAGTCAAATAGAAAATGATTGGCATGCACCATACACGGGGTGCCAATAATTTTGAAATGAGTGCTTTGCAGAAGAAAAACATTAAACTAGTGAAGAAAACAATGCATTATGTGAAGACAATTTAATTCAAAAGTAAACCTGAAAGAATGGGAAGCTAAATGAATGCAAAAATGTACAACTGAAATAAAGACAAACAAAAAAGTTTAATCTTATAGTCAACTGCAAAATTATTGGCACTCAACTCAAACTGGGGTGCCAATAATTTAGAAACCTGCATTTTATAATGCGTTAAACTCTACAATACAACGTCACCATATGTTTAAGCTTTGAATATTACTCTTTGCATAAATTCATATTTTTCTAGCCAGAAATCTACAGTTATCTGCATATTATAAATATCAAATAATCACACAAGCATATAATATTGGATTTCTGTTGCATTTAAACTGCATACCTGTCGTTTTTATTTTTAAATCACTACTTTTTTGAACGTCTGCTCTGCGCAAAACCTGCGCAGCCACAATCCCAGTTACGCAAAAGTGCGTCAGCGCTCCGGATTCGCAGGTCTTTTGCGAAAAATTCGCGATGGGATTAAACAGAGGGAGGGGGGGAAATCTTAGCCAGTTAACGATTTTCCCAGCAAAGTGCCCATAAACTACCCCACCCACGTGTCGCAGCGGAAAAGCGCATAACTAGAAAAAATGCAGTCTGCGTTTTTTCTACGCAGGGTCATGGAGAAGCGACCCCCCTCCTTTTTCTAAAACGCGCGTGCGACTTTAAACATTAAGCATTTAACCTGTTAAAAAATGACGTATTGTTGTTAATTACCTCAAAACCGAAACGGATGGAGATCTCCGGTGCGTGATTAAACAAAACTTGGCCTGGACGTAGGTCTCTTTTTCGCATTATTTCAGCTGAAGATCTCGTCCTTGCCTCGGTTCCATGTTGGCATTTTCTCGGAGGCCCCCGTCACATGACGACACGGATCCGGTTCCTTCGCTCTGATAGGCTGATGTTCCGGAGGCTCGCCTTGAGACGACGCGTCTGATTGGTCGCGCCGCCACGTTTCATGCATTATTTATTTTGAGGAAAGCCAGGCGAGAGCACGAGGCCACACTGAAAACAGAACCAGTGAGACGTGCAGCACAGCAAGGGCGCGTGCGTGGACAAATACACTCCCAGGCCACTTTATTAGGAACACCAGGCGAATTCTGGGTGCTTTACAACACTCACTCACAACTCCCAGCTGCGCCTACCAGCACCAAGACTGTCCCATCATATCATCCCATCCAATGTGCATTCTGTACAAATATACTTATTGTAGAAAGACATTTATGTTGCCTCACAGCAAAGACGGTTCTGGGTTCCAATCTGCCGGCTAACTGGGCCTTTCTGTGTGGAGTTTACATGCTCTCCCTACGCATGCATGGGTTTCCTCTGGGGGCTCTGGTTTCCTTCAACAGTAAAAAGCCAATCAGATTAGGTCAACTGGCTACTCTAAATTGCCCATTGGTGTGAATGTGAGTTTAAACGGTTCTTCGCCTCTCTGTGTTAGCTCTACGGTAGATTGGCATCCTGTCCAGGGTGTACCCCACCTTTCGCCCAAAGTGAGCTGGGATTGGCTCCAGCTTACCCGCGGACCTTAAAGGATAAGTACGGAGCCCCAGAAGTGACATGGCGGGACAAAAGTTGGGAGTTTTGCGAGATCTCACAAAACTTTTTACTAGTGAAGCTGTCCAGAGTATTGCAATTGGTTGCTAATGAATTCGACCAGGGCTGCTGGGTCAGTATACGCTTTGTGGCGAGTGCATCCCCTTGCGTTAAGTATTCTCTTTAGATGTCTTTCACTTATGTGAAAACCGTGCCTACTGAAAAGCACTGATTTAATGTCTTTATATTTGAGCCCAATTTCAAAATAAAACTCCATGAACCTTTCGCACAGGTGTGCGCGCTGCAATATTGTGGTCTCCATGTTGCCAAACTGACCCGGATGTACATCGACCAGAATGCAAAACTACGATGTTTTGCGAGATCTTGCAAAACCCTCCATGTCACTTCGGGAGCTCCGTAGATAAGTGATATACATGATGAATGGATATTTATTGTCATTTTCCCTGCACTGCATTATACTACAATGTTGTACACTTTGTCTTACATGCATTGTGTCTTTGCTCTTTGTAGTGTTTGTACAGTTCAGGAACTTGCAAGTAATAATTTCACTACAAGAATTATACACTATAAGTCTATGCATGGGACTTCAAGAACTTGAACTGAAACGTTAGAAACATTCCTTTGAGATTCTGGTCTATGTTAACTTCATTGCATCACATTCATGCAGCAAATCTTCCATTCTACTAAAGTGCTGTATTGAAGTGCACGGTCATGTTCATGCAATCGGCCTGAGACGACTTATGCTTTGTGTCAAGTGACAAGAATAGTACAGTTCACTACCCTTTGTTTATGAGAGTGCATGATGGATCTAGTAGTTGTTTTTAACATTGTGCAAACCCAGTAATTAGTTGTGTATAATTCTGAAACTGTGCTATTTGCCGTCTTCTTTGTTCTCCTCGCCAGACTGTTTGTGATTTGTTTAACAACAGCCAAACTGAGTCAGCCAGTGAGCATATATGAAACTCTTGTATGGATCAGTTTTATATAGAATTAACAAGAAAGACTCTATTTTAATTGAGGAATTGGTAGTGTGGTGATGAATTTGAACCAGACATCATTCTATTCCATAATTATATGGATAGTGCCTGTTAAAAACACCTACAGATCACTCATAGACACAAATTAGTGATGGTTGCGACATTTCTTTATTTACATGTCTTTGCAGTCATTAATAATAATAATAATAATAATAATTTTATATTTGCAACAGATGAGGGTCTAAAAATCTGTTCCATTGTGCTACATCTGTGTCTCGTGAACGTATAAATAAATGTCCTTTAATAATTTGACTTCAAGTTACCTCAAAGTAGGCAGATTAAATTAAATAATTCTCCTAATTCTATATTCTCCTAATTCTCCCCCGTTTTATTCTTATGTGGTATTTTGTGTACATTTTGATGAAGAATCACTATTAAGTTGTCAATTTCTGGTTGCAACACTACAAAAGGCAGAAAAGTTCAAGGGGAGTGAATACTTATGGAGTGCACTGTATAAATATGTTGGAATGTAACAGAACTGTGACTAAAGTCTATTTATGCTTCAGCCTTATAAATACACTTAACATACATAGCCAAAATAGAGAATCCAGTTTCCGAGGCAAAATTCTAATAATTGTGATAATAATGGAGTAGTCCGTTAAAATAATATAAATATAATGACAGTATATTGCATATTTTCATCTAAATTTGCAAAACGTTTATTTTAAAAATAATTAGTTCAGAAAATGACCAAATTTTCGCAATTCCCCCCAAATGTAGTCAACTAAGTGTTTAATATTTGCTTGTTCTTTATCTTTGGAAGTTTCTTGGTGCGTTAAATTGTAGATTCCTGATTCTTAAATAATAAGGACTTCGAACACTGTTGCTAGGCAACTGGGAAACTTGAATATAAAGCACAAGGTTATTATTTCTCTACCTAGTTTGTAAAAGTCTCTTTTGCAGATAACATGAAGACAGCATGACAGAATAAATGACACAAAAGTGTGAGGAATATCAAGGTTTCTCTCAGATATGTTGGTAAATTTCCAAGGCAAAGGTCTCCGTGAGCATTATCACTGTATTTATGATTAGCATAGAGTGCTAATCAATTTCAATGGGCTTAGCCATTTTGGGAAACATCTCAATCGTGAACTCCTCAGTGCTGTGAGGAAATTTCTTAACTTCAAAAGTCATGATTAACATCTGGATGGTTATGTCTTTTTTGGGAACTGAATTATTAAAGTATTAAGCATACTGATATTTAATATTTTGTCTATTCACTGGATTTTTGATTCCTGAACTTTCCAACAAAACACAAGTTTATACACATTAGACATTATTTATAGGTTGAGCTCTTGAGGTTTGAACTGAACCCATTCAGTTTGAGTGAACAGTTAAAAAACCCTCATTAATATATTATAACATTGTGATTTCCACCCCAGTAACAAAAGAAAGAAATCGAGGACCCCACTTTACAAACCAGTGTCTTATGTACCACATGGGTAAAATATTATTCCTAAACCCATATAAGCTTTAACAAAACAACTTCATTTCAGTTTGTAATTCCACATTCCATAAATTAGCAAAAACTTCAGAAGTATAAAGTGCAGAAATACCAAAGCAAATACATCTCCCAGTCCCAACATTAAAAAAAAATAGAAATAGTCTCCTCTACAAATATTCACTGACAGTCCATGAATGAGAATGGCACAAAGGTCAAATAAATACATTATACATTCAAATATGTTAGGAAAATAAATTAGAAAACGTCTGTCATTGAAATGAACTCAAACCGTCAATATATCAATAAAGCTACGTTCACACTAGCAAGTGACAAAGCGACTTGGAGTCGAAATTTCAGCGACATTTCAATTTAAATTTTCACATTTCTTTGCAAACTAGATTTGACAGGAAAAAAAGATAAATACGAACAACTGGCTTGAATGATTCCTTGGACCGATCCTTTGGCATGTGTAGTTCGACTTTTCTTCAGTTCCCTACTTTCAACTTTAGTTCCTACCCTTAGAAGTAGGAAGAAGTAGCAGAAATTGGTGGTGTCTCTAGTGAGCGTACATACTGTAGCTAATACAGTTAATTTGCTCGGTTAATCTGCCACTGAAGCCTAGAATGTAACATGTAATTCAAAAACAACCAATTTTCATACTGATTAATGCGTTGGTTCATTCGTGTTTAACTAGTTAGCTTAGACAGCTACTCCTGTTTCTAATTGTAACTAAAGGAAATGCCTACAGGAGACAACAAGAGCATTCCCTACATAACCACAAGAGAAAACGTGATTTATCATCTGCTCGTGTGAAAGTAAGGCAAGAAAATGCTACAATCTTTTGGCTAACTAGCCTGGTGCATGCCAACTATAAGCAGTAGCATCTAAGTAAAAAGCCAACCTTCGTCATAGTGATGAAACCAGATGTACTAAAACAGATGTTGGTGTTAACAAGCTTGGATTTACACTACTTTTACACACTACACATTTAGTGGATGTGGAGTGTGAAAATGAAAACAAGAGATTTTGAAAGAGAAGTTTGACACATTTGGTCTCATGTTCATGTGAGCCATATTTACACAATCACATTAGCAGGTTTCCACATAAAAGCATGAAATCTTCATTATTTCATGACATTTCTTCATGCGCCAGTTGCGCACACAGTTACTACGGAAAGACAAAAAAAAAAAAAAAAAAAAATCACATTTCACAACAACACAAACATTCATTACTGTGCTGTTATGGTGTAGAAATAGTCTTGATGGTTTTTTCTGCTCGTTTCTTGGTTGAAGTGATCCGACTTTCATCCATGATTGGATAGATAACATTCACTTTCAAGTTGGTTGGAATTCCTTCAGGAGTGGGTGAGATTGGTATGAATTCATTCAGAAATGGGTGAACTTGTTAAGAATTCCTTGGGGAGCTGGAGTGGGAGAGATTCAGAAGAATCCATCGGGACTGGGTAAGATTAGTCAGAATTCTTTTGGGAGTGGGAGAGATTGCAGAGAATTCTTTTGGGAGTTGGCGACATTGATCAGAATTCTTTTCGGAGTGGATGAGATTGGTGCGCATTCCCTTGGGGGGCAGCATTGGTCAGAATTCCTTTGGGAGTGGGCAAGATTGGTCAGAATTCCTTTGGGAGTGGGTGAGATTAGTAAGAATTCCTTTGTGAATAGGCAAGCTTGGTCAGAATTCCTTTGG
>JAQQZR010000016.1:2814179-2829111 GCA_030068235.1 Notoglanidium macrostoma | reverse complement strand
AGTCATGAAAGAACCAAACTTCATGAATGTTTTTTGTGACAAAAAAGTATCTGTTCCAATCACTCTATCAGACAAAATTCAGAGTTGTGGATATAACGGGAAACTCAAGAGAGCCATGATATTATGTTCTTTACAAGTGTATGTAAACTCTTGACCACAACTGTATATATATATATATATATATGTAAAAAGAACCTGCCTTCGAGTCCTCGTATGAGTTCGGAGGTGGTGATTACGATCGAGTGCGAGTTCAAGTGTTGTTTTTTTGTTCAGAAATGATAGATGGAGTAAAAAAATTTTTTTTTTTTTGGTATTGACAAGGCACAAGAAAATGAAGAACTGATGTGCATTATTACCGCTTAAAACTGCTGCAGACGCCACATATTGATGCCTGCCAAGATCTTTTTTGGTTTTTTTTTTTTCCTCTTATTGACACGCCCACAAATCGGAACGTCGGGGTATGTACAAAAAACATTGTGGAGGCGTTCGTGTGAATTCATCTCGTGATTACGACTGTCTGAAAGGACATGAAGGAGGCACAAATTCATCTTAAAAAAAAAAAAAAACTCACATAAGTGAGAGCAGTCAGATGTGGCATAATTTCTGACAGAAACGGCAGATTTGAGTGGGCGGGGCTTTGGATTGATCTGTCGGGATTTGATTGGCTTGTGAAAAGTGGGAGTGCTTTGTATTCTCCGATATTAACTGAAACTGCCTGGAAGCCCCGCCCACTTCGCCACATGTTCTCGACTTTGGGCTGAGACTTTTTTTTTTTTTTTTTTTTTTTAACGAGTACCTGGCGATTGGGATTTTGGGTTTGGTTCTAATTTGGAACCGAGTTTCGGTTTCCAACCCATATTGGTTCTATGGCAGCTCTATGAAAGCTGGGTGTGGTTGAGGCTGAGGTAAAACATGACATGAAATGAAATTTACTCAATAACCAGAGTTGCTGCGCTTTAGCGCGAGATTATAGACGAAGAAGAATTTTCTCTTACAGGCGAATCGTGAACAAAAGGTTAATAAGAGTTAATAAAGGTCTCCGATTTCAGGTGGCCGTCGTTGCAAATGTCATGACTGGTTTTCTAGTTATTTATGGAGTAACGCAACCCAGGATTTGTTTTATTTGTGTGCAAAAAAATAATAATAAAGTACTAAAATACGTCGTTACCTGCGTCATCAGATTCGTTGAACTGTGAATAATTCACCACCTTTCTGTTCCTGTAGAATGAACACAGAAATATCGTTAAACTGATCTCGGTGTCGGAAAGCCGGGATGCTCCAGACAGCACAGAGAGACGGCAATGAAAATTCTCACGAAACATTAACTTCATTAATGAATCCAAACGACTTCATTAAAATCTACTTCACATGACAGGCACCGGAGGCCGACTTTATTCCAACCCCATAATCGCAGACCCCGACTTTCCACCAATTGTTTGTGAAAGTCGGACCGATCGCGGCGTTGCCTCCGATTCAGGAGACGCCGAGGACGTGGATCCGTTGACTCGAACCACACGCCCTCTTCCTCACGCCCTCTGGTCACCGGTCACATTTTTAATGTGTGTCATTTTTCTACATTACTTTGCAACACGTTTATTTTTTTAAAATAAACATCACGTATCATATTATTTAAATAACTTGCATCAAAATGACATAAAATTATAACCAGTGATTATACAAATCGTTCGTTAAAAATGATTTATTTACAGGACGTCACAGAATCTCTAAATCAGAAAATTTCACATTCAGAAATTTTTTTTTTTTCCCCACAAGTTTTAATATCAGCTCATTTCTATCATCTGGACTTTGTATTATATATTGCTCAGTTAAATAATTTTAAACATCATTTTATTTGTGAGGTGGCATTAATGTTATCTTTCTACCTTATTTTGCATATATCAAATATTGATTTTGAACTTTTTATATTGCATACTCTATTTTTTTATATTATTTTGCATAATAATATTTAAATATTCTGAGTGGGTAGATACGTTTTTACTTCTTTTTTGCGTTGCGAGTGACAGAGCGGCATGACGTGATAAATGACCGTTTCTTCTGAGATACCGTGAGCGTTGTTGGTGCCACTGTCGCTTTTATACGATTGCCTTCGGAGCTCCACGCAGTAACATGCGGCTGATTTCAGCGTTATTCAAATATATATTTTACTTTACGTCAGTTTTGATACTTCTACACGTAAACGTCCGTGAACTCAGCTCGTCTCGGCTTTACACGCTGTAGATCACGTTACATATCCAGCCCCATATTTACATTTTACAATTATAGTTTTGGAATTTAATAAACTGAATGCATTAATGAGCTTACTAGCTAGTTCTTTATTTGAGTGACAAACAGCACATTTTAATAAAATGTGCTTTTTTTTTCCAGGATTGACTACATTTATAGACCATGTGGAAAATAATAATTAATACTTAAAAATTTTTTTTAATTAAATAAAAAAAAAAAAAAATCCCCAACCCCACGAGCAGTCTTACATTCACCACTGTTTTTTATTTATTATATTTTTCCAAATAAAAAATTTTTTTTTTTTATAAAACATTAACTTTATTTATATTTTGAGACAAAATCAAATGTTTTACATCCTTATCTGAACAGCTTAAAGCTTTAAATGTGTTAATTATGCATAAAAAAAATTTCAATAAAAATTTAATATTTAGATATTCACGCAAAAATAAAAACAAACCCTCTGATTAGATTACAGCGCAAAGGGGGTGCGGTCAATGGATATGCCCCGCCCCTCTGTTGCGTCACTTCGTCATGTTAATTGAGCGCGAGCCGCAGCAGCGTCTCTCTCTCTCTCTTTTTTTTTTTTTTTTGTGATTAAACACGTTTTAAATACAAATAATAAAAAAAATCGTCGACTGGTACAAAATCGATTACATGAGTAAGGTGGAAGAACGCTGCGGCTTTTGCACAGGCTTTTCATAAAATAAATACCATCTCATCCGTAGCGCTTCAGTGTAGAGATTTTATTCCTGAGCCTAGTATGAATGGGAGGCCATGTTCTTGCTCGAGAAAAAAAAAATCTGGACCTGATTGCATTTATCAGACATAAATGTCTGCAACACTGCGTTGTATCTGGATGATTCATGCAGGGGGGAAAAAACGAACCATGCAAGGCAAATGTGCAAATATACATTCTGCACAAGATGAGCAAGCACGCGTGAATGAATACAATCTGAATAAATACAAATAATTAAAAAAAAAAAAACACTACTAAAACGAGGTTATTAAGAAAAGCAAAGCTAAGCAACGCTGGCACATGCGTGAAAGGCAACAAACTCCTGAGTGCACGCGCTGCAATCAATGCAGCAGCGCACGAGGAGGACATTTTAAAATCCAACGTACCTCACTGGTCTTGACATTTTTGCAGGAACACTGTGGAGGGTTGTTTTTTTTTTTTTTTTTTTTTTTTAAATAAAAAGGGAAATAAAAAATATATATATATGTAGGTTCACCAACTGACAGACTCAATGTAACGTCGCATAGAAAACCACCAACGCCCCCTTTTTTCCCGAATCGCGAAAAGTAAATAAAACGGGTGGACCGCTCTGCTGCGCTGAAAGGGTTTTACTTTAATATTTTACCTTCAGCTACACAAAATGGTGAATAAAACAAACTGAAACTGCAGCCCTCGCGCAACCTAACCCTCGGGCTCTGTGGGCGGAGCTTGTCCGGACCGAAGCCCGCCTGTTCCAGTACTCGCGGCGCGCGCGCTTTTCGACCCCCCGTCGCCATTGGCTCGTTCGAACGCGCGTTCGCGTCCTGATTGGTCGCCGTTTTAGTCCGTCAAATCAGCGTGCGTGACGTGACCCTCCCCCTTCCTTTCTCTCTCTGCCCCTGTGTGCGCAGATAGGTTGCGCGGTCACTGCTTCTTCAGAAAACAAAAAGAGGCCCTGCTAGAGATCTGGAGTGGCTTCAGTTTACGTGTTAAAACACAAATTGTCCGGTTTGGACACTTCAGAAGGTTGTTATTTAGCCAGCTCGGTCGATGAGACGGGTTAATATGCGTTTACGTGTGATTTCCCCCCCTGAATTGTGACCTATTTTGGCTTACACGGTGTCCAAAATGGCATCCTTCTCCCTCGTCCTTACTCTCCAAACTTACATGCATATAACAGAAGCACAGTCTGCCCTATTGTTGGGTCAATAACCTTCACTGCATTTTGTGATTTCATGAGTGCTTTACAGTCTACAACCATTCTGCCTTGATTACCTATAACTGACAAAGTGCATAAAATTTCATACAATTTTTTTGTGGGTGGATTTTATGATATTTGGATCTTTTCCACAATGTCTTTGAAGCTACATAATACTGCACTATATAGTGAACAGGTTGCAGTTTTAAATAGTGGAAACATGGAAATTAGGGCATTTTTCCAAGTTCCGTTTTTGTATTTGTTGATGGCCACATTCATCATTTTCCCCTCATTTTAAAATTTGGTATTTTTATTTAGAAAAATCTCTCGTGCTCTCTTTCTGTCTCTCTGACGATGGTGACCGAAATCGAATCTCTTAACCATCACACACTCTTATAAGGCTTCCTTAAGCTTTCGTTGGACGAATACGCCTTCGTAGCTTCCAAAACAAGTTTTACTTCTACATAGAAATTTTAAGCTTTCCCTCAGAGGGAAAAAACTGACCCAAACCCAACCCAGAATTTTCTAAGTGCGTGTACTGTATGTAATGTAATAATCCTGATCAGTTGAAAATGTGAATCTGCAGCTATTGACCTAGCAGATATATTCTGTAAGCCACAATGTGTTGCATTTCAAATCCCTGTGAGACTCTGTAACTCATGTCTTCCAGTGCATTCTGTACCTGCTGTGGACGTAAAGCCTCTCAAAACTAAAAACCTTCACCCTTACGATAGCAGAGCTCTGAAGAGAGCTTGTTATGTTCATATTAATTCGGACCCGGCTGTGATGTCAGCGCTTAAAAATCCTGCATTTCTTTCCATGAAAATAAGAAGGAAAAATGCATGCTTCTCATCGTTACTCACTGAGTATCGAAGTGAGGAGAGAGACTGTTTCCATGGCAACCAGGTGAGGCAGAGCTTTCTCCTCGCCCCCTCTCTCTCTCACTCACTCTCACTCTCTGTTTTTCCAATTTGTGTGCTGTTTACCTCCACTAACCTCCAGACGGGCCTTTCTGTACGTCTCTGGTTTATTTACGCATGCATCATGCTGATTAACACACAGGAGATGCAGAAATTTTATCGTCTCAATGCGTGCACATGTGCACGATATAATGAAATGCTCCTGGGTCAGTTTAGGAGGAGATCAGCATTTCAATACACAACATAATGTGAGAGCAGAAATCCAGAAGAAGGAAAAACACAATGCAAAAAACAACAACAACAACAAAAACAAGACTGGGAACATGACTGCAATGTTAGGTGCAATGTAAGTGTTAAGGTTTTACAGTGGAGAGACATAAATTAGCAGTGCAATCTGTATAATAGAGTGTTGTGAGATTTAACCAGACACTATTATTCAGCAGAAAGTGAATAGATTTATTCATTTGGCAGACACTTTTATCCAGAGCACAAAGCAAAGGAGCCAATTTCATATGCTTATTTTTTTTAATGTTTTATTAAAACGTCTGATCAAAATTTCTAAACTGTTTGTAGTTCGGATCACTGACATTGGCAAATCCTACTTTTTAAGGTTTATATTTGAGACAAAAAAAAACAAAAACAATTTTAACTTGTCAACAATACAGCAAAAGAGCCAATTTTGTATTATTTTTTTTTATTATTTAAATAAATAATTTAACAATTTTATATAAATAAAAATAACAATGCATTGGATTCTGGGAAGGGTCAGATGGCCGCTTTCGATATAGTATTTTTCAATAGTATTTTTAATGTTTTATCATACTTTTGATAGTTAAGATTGTATTTCTAATAGAAGGTTTGTTATAGCATTTTTACAGTATATTCAGCATAATATTTTTAATTGCATTATTTACTTTGCAGATTTTTTTGTACAGTAGAGTAGCATGACCTAATGAGATCCACAACTGTCATGTATTAAAGTAGTGAAAAAGTAATTTCTAAAAACGCCGAGAGGTCTGTTTGTTTTTCTGTTGGTGTTGGAATGAATCTCTGTAGTAATCAGCTGATAAAATGAAACGCAGCCCTAGTTTTTATTTCACATTTTTTTAGTTTTGTCGGGTGAATGTACAGATTTTTTTGTCTTGGGTACATGAAGAACACCGAACTAAAACTTCAACATCTTTCAGAAAAAAAAAGCAGAACAGCTCTAAACACGTTTAACAGAAACCAGTCGAGGACAATTGGTAATGTGATATGGGATGGAATTCCCCAGGAATTTCCAGGCCCTTCAGTCTTGTGGAGGTTCAGGTTTTCCCACCCCCAACATTCCTCGTCCGGCTGGTGTAAGGCCTCGTAATTAGCTAAGTTGTTCTAGTTCAGAAAAAAAGTACTTTGTATCATTGCACTTTGTGTCACTGAAAACGTGGGCAAAAAAACAAAATGAACCCCCCGAAGAAATCTGGAGAACAGTACAAATTTGACTGCCACATCAACACGTTTGCAAAATCTTACATTTATGTCATTTAGCAGACGCTCTTATCCAGAGTGACTTATATATTTATACAGTTGAGCAATTGAGGGTTAAGGACCTTGCTCAAGGGCCCAGCAGAGATAGCTTGGCAGTGTTGGGATTTGAACTCACAACCTTCCGAACACTAGTCCAACATCTTAACCACTGCCCTTATCTTACTACCTCATGAGGAATACTGCAAAACTCCATATCAAATATCCTAAACCTTTTCATCTTGTTCGTCAAAAGACTCGAAACTAATCCAAAACGTTCAGGCATGGGAAAAGGAAGAAGCATTTTTCTCAGTCTTTACGTGGGAAACAAGTTAACACGCATTTCTGATTTATTCATAAATCCATCTAATCCAAAGATGAAAACTGATAAGAATATTTGAGGCATTAAACAAATACACATACAGATGCAGGTACATTGTGTTGTGCCTTGATGGCCTTGATGAATGATGTAAAGATGTAAAAAGATGTCACCTACCTCAGGGTCTCCGAGGTGCCCTCGGTGTCAAATTTAAAACCAGCAAATCTACAAGTCTCATAGTTACTTAAGAACAGCCTATTATTTGCAATGTCAGTGGCAGCGCATGGCCATTAGAGGTCAGCAGATCATTATATTCTAGATAGAACTCAGTAAAATATAGAAGACTCTATAGAGGAAATAAAGAAATGTTTTCCAAGCTTATGAAAGTGGTACATTTATAATGTTTCTTACAGTGTGATAGTTTATTGGAAATCTGATATGGTTATGTCATTATAATGACATAACCATATCAGATTTCCGATAAACTATTAATATTTACCAGGATTTGTTATGAACAGGCTGAAAAACCTTCTGGAATCATTATCTAAGAACTCTTTTCAGCCTGTTAGAAATGTGTTGGATAAAAAAATCACCACAACACTGACAGGCTACTCATTTACACTTCCATACATATAATACTGTTTATCATCCCTGATGTATAGCTGTAACTCGACTGTGAAAACGTGAAACCTCTGACACATCAGAAACCTCTGAATTAGTTGAACTCTGACTATGCCATGATTTTTTTCTTTTTTTTTTTTTACAATTTTGTTTCACCTCGTAGAACAGCTGCTTACTTTTTATTAAGTCTTCTGCGTTTCACAGATAAAGGATTTACGTCCTAAATGTGGATTGTAATTTCATTGAGCTTTGCAATTTAAAGCTTATGAGCTTAGAGCTAATGAGTTACCATAAATAGTTATTTTAAATCAAATAAAATAACATCCTAAATCATATAAAAGGGGACATGCTGTACAATTATTTCATAGTATTGCCTGAGATGCTTTTGTAAAGTATGCCCAATTTTAGTTGAAAAAAATAAGTCCTTGGTTCTTTCTTCCTCATGCCATTTTAACATGATATAAAAACCCCTTAGGATAAAATAGGCTGATTTTGTGCCTTTAATTTAAATATGTAAATAGCTTCATTCTGATTGGCTAACAGAATCTGCAGGTGCGGATGACCAAGTAGGATTCTAACCAATCAGAGTGAAGCTACTTACATATGTAAATTTAAAGACACACACACACACACACACACACACACACACACACACACACACACACACACACACACACACACACACACACACTTCAACTTTTTTCTCTATTAAAATTTTCACTAAAGTGAATCTGATTAAATTTTCCAAAGCTCCAGGTACAATTATTTATCTTTTGAACCACTGATTGACCCGTACCGATGATATTTACAATCAGATGCTCATTGTGCTGTCGATGAAGTTTCATATCTTCCTCAATGAGAGAAATGACTTAAACTTGAAAAAGTCAGACAGTGTTTCTTCTTTAAAAATTAACCCATCATGGCGGAGTACGATGTGAATATATTCTGTACAACCAAAATGGCCTGTGGCTGAACGTGACGTTTGATCCTGTAATGACTTTGTTCTAAATGAAGTGAGTTGCTTGAGGGGGAAAAGCTTTTCCCTCATTTTTATCTCTTATTTTTCCTCATGTCGGTTTCAAAGTCCTGCTGTGAGCCATCTGGAGCTCGGCTCCAATTATAAACCAGCGCTGTCTTTAGGAAGTGGATTTCTTTGGTAGGGAAACTCACAGAACACATGGATTGACACCACACATCTGTGTAGGAGAGACATCACGCCAGGACTCCTCGCTTCGTCTACTCCTCTGCAGTGTGGGCTGACTTTAACTCTTTATACCACAGCACAGGTGAAGCTTGGATTCTGATTGGTCAGAAGGTGTTTTAATAATTTACTCTAATGTTATATAACATTTCCATAGCAACAACACTTTCGCATAAACTGATTATGTGTGTAATGGCTGACATGATGAAGTTTTGTATGAGGAGGAACATTTACAGAAGGACTCTCCAGTACCTCCAGAAGTTTACGCTTGGTGATTTCTCCGTAACATGACAAGCTGCGGGTTTTCTTTTTTTTTTTTCGTTTTTTTTTTTTGCCTTATTTACTTCAAGAGGGAGAAAAAAGGCAGGCTGCTGAGGGAACGACCGTTTATAGCTGCTATAATGTAAGCAATGAGAGGAAATAACTTGGTCCTTCCAAAACTTTCAGCGCAGCTGTAAATGGATAAAAGGGATGATGTCATTCTTTAATAAGTTAAAAAATAAAAGTTTAATAAGTTAATAAGTTAATGAATGCTATCCATGCTGTTTGACAGAAAAACCTGTATTTTCCCGCTATAAATCCGAGCTGCCGGCCAAGATATCTTTATGTGTAGCAGGAAATCCTGGAGTCAGAATGAGGCTGAGGATTCCGTCTTTCTTATCATGTCACGGAATCCTCATTGGAATATTCTAAAAATAAGATTCCGACGGAGTTTTCCGAGGTCTCCTCGTAAACAAACTCGCACTGTTGCTATGGTGACATGTGGACATGATACAGTAATAAACTTATTATTGCTTATTGAACCATATGCCGAACTCAAATCACCCAAAACGCTACTTAATACCTGAATTGATGTGACGGATCACAAATGTTCAGGTTGACCCCAGCTGAGCACATTTCTACCTACGGGTATTTTTACAGACTATATGAAAAGGGCAGGCGATTTATGTTACAGTTTTGTAAATAAGTCTATTTAAATCCATGGTCTTGAAAACAGGCTTAGGACTCGGTCTCGCCTCCTCTGGAAACTCAGCCTTGACTCCGAAATCCCAGAGTCTTAGTCTTGACTCGATATAGGTGGTCTCGTCCCGTTCTGAAGTTTTAGAGAACTACACCGTCTGCTGTGTCTCATTGTATAACACCAGAATCGTCTGACTCGACTCGACTCGACAGCGTACATCCGTCACAACCTCGTGCCACGAGGTCTCGTGTGATTGATGTCCCTTCATATGCCTGGGATTCCTCCATTTCTTCTTTTCCTTAAGTGAAAAATGAGCACGCGATCATTTATCAAAGGCCTCAGACTCAATCCATATTGATTTATGACTTTTATTAAGATGTATTATCATTATAAATGTCCTGTTTAATTGAATATGGCGAGATGATGATGATGATGATGATTCTGGTGCCTCAAAAAAAAAAAAGAAAGAAAGAAAAAGTTGACCTCGTTTTTCAATCAGCGTGTGACAGAAAAAGCAAGACGAGGTGTGTATAGTAAATAAGCGTAGTATTAGTTTTCAGAGTGCCCTGAGTGTATAATACGATGCACATTCATAAGGCAACACTGGCAGCTGTGTGTGTGTGTGTGTGTGTGTGTGTGTGTGTGTGTGCATGTGTGTGCGTGTGTGTGTGTGTGTGTGTGCGTGTGGGATGGAATATTTGAATAAATTCCCCCTCAATGCCGAGTGAGACACAGTATGACGGGTTCAGCTGTGGGACACGGGCTCCAGAGCCGAGCGCTCCATCACTGCAGTGTCTTTATGTCACTTTAGAATAAAATAAGCCACTTAATTTATGTAACATTTTTAGATTTCACCTTAGATAGTGTCGGAAGTTGTTTCGTTTCCAGTAATACTTTTAGAAGCAGCAGTTTGCTAATACGTACAATTTTGCGTTTATTAAAGCAAGTCACGTTATACATTTAATCGCTTATAGTTAAATTAAATGTTACGTGACGTCTGCGAAACAACTTCCTGTTCTCCCTTACGTCCTAGCTATAGCTGTAGACAGTCATTCCCTCACCAGCCTCTGTTTTCTTCTCTATTTGTAAAACAATGGGAAGAAATGCAGCTTGTCACTGGATTGTAAGGTCAGTCTCAGAGGCAGGACTCAAAATCAAATCATTGTCCATGTCAATGATCCAGACATCATAACACATGAGCAGTCCATACCCATAATTGAGAAAACAAGTGTGGGTCAAAACCAGGAAGTTTCAACAAGAAGCACAAAAACAAAGGAACAAAGGAAACGCAGGAGAACATGGCCCAGAAAACAATGACGAGCCATCATGCTGAAACAAAAGACGCAGGAGGGTATAAGCGGACGAATTAATCAGAAACTAAACAGGAAACAGGTGGACAGAATCAAGACACGATAGGGAGATAAACCGATGACAAGAGGCGGAGACTGAAATCAGAGTAAACAAAGGAATGTATGGAAGGAGATCAAAACAAAACAGAAATACGTGTTTGGTGCACGTCTGGCTCATGGAATATTACAGGTTCTTATCGATTGCTAAGACGCATCAAGTCGCTTTCTCAAAACTCTTCACACAGGCTGCAACACCAACACACGGTTCATCTCGCCTCCAAAATGCACTACGGCCACCAAAACAGTTCGTCCACGTCTCACAAATCACCAAAACATTAGCACTTTCTGTCTTTCTGGAAGAACACTGTCATACACAAGACAATGGCCTCCAACAACAGACAGTGTTACATTAAATATGATCATCATTAAAGGATCATCTTTAAAGTAACTCTGGATTTTATTTTTTATTTTTTTATCATCCTGGTTGATGTCGCTTCGCCAGGTTAAACCCAGCTTCATCTACAAAGATGAACACATGGGCTGTTTGCTTAGCCTCCAACTCCATGACGCTCTAACAGGGAAAACACAAGGTACTATATCGTAAGGATTAGAATGCAATACATCTATTCATCGCAACATAAAAGGCCTAATGTTTAAAACCTACCTGTTATTATGAATAGTATCGAGTTTGGTCTTCCAAACGGCTTCCGTTTTGCTTTCCCTGAAAAATGGACTTACAATCGTGTTCACGCTTGTCTTGATACCATCAGCACTTTTTCAAAACTCTTCACACATCAAATTAAAGGTCCAGTATGTAGGATTTTGAGGCGCTCTGTTAGCAGGAATGGAAAATATATTCCATAACATGTTTGGAATTCATAAGTATGTCCTCATTAGTGTATAATTACCTGCAACCACATATTGTTGTGTTTTCGTAAGTTTAGAACGAGCGCTTTATATCTACACATGGAGCGGGTCCACCTCTACGGAGCCGCCATGTCGCGCCGCTACAGTAGCCCGGAACGGACAAACCTCTAGAGAGCGGCGTTTCATATTTTCACAAGCGGCAGCGTGAATCTGGAAAGAAAGCACTGGAAGAACGACAAGGACGAAGAAAGAAGAGGAGCCAGTGTTTGCTGGAGCTGGAGAACAAGTTTGAGAAGCCAAATTTTGAACAATGGAGGATCGTACTTATTATTTAGCGCTGAAAAAACAAGGGATTGTGAATGTAAGTACTCGGAAGTACGCTACGGGCACCTGCCGGCCACCGTACGCTCTAATACACGCTTGGAGAGGGAGGGGTAAGAGAGGGGCGTTCCGGGGGCAGGATCCTACATAGTGTAGCACTTGAAAATACACTTCAACCACCAAAACAATTCATCCTCAAAGTACAATGAACTAAACAACTTAAAGCATTGCAAAATACATCCTCTAAATTTGCATAGTTTGTGCTGCATTGCAAAATAAAAGAAAAAAAGTATGACAAAAAAAGTATTACAGCAGGCTACATATCATAATGCCAAACAAATACAGCACATCTGAAATTCTGCTCTACGTTTCACGACAGCTCTATGATAAATATTCTGTGGTATTCTACAATACAACAAAATCTGTGCAGACACTTGTCTTTTTCAGTACAGTAAGTGAAGCAACAACCCATGAGACGTCTGCTGTAGCCCTCATGCTCATTCATGGGGTTCAATGGATTTTGGATCAAATTGTTATGAATTTCATATTTACTGCTAAATTCTGAATGCCATGTAAAAAAAAACCTCTTTACTGTATCCACCCCTACAATCCTCCTTGACCCATAAATATTTAAAGCCAAGCAGCTATAATGACCCCAAGAACACAGCTTTTGATCTGACTTACATATACAGCAGTAATGGTAGAAAAATCTCTATGGCGACAAATACAGCTATATTTTGCTGATATTTTATACATACACATTTCGGTGCAAATATGACCACTTTGGTGGTCTACAGCGATCCAGATCTTGTTAGACTTTGAACTGAATTTGAGCAGAGGATCTGCTGCAGTGGTACAGCATGGTGCTGATGGTGAACACTGGCTGAGACGGAGGTGCTCGTGAATTTTGGAAGAAGTGATTGAAGGCATTCGGTATCAAAGCGGCTACGCGGTTCACATAGTTCACATGGTCTACAGATCCGGTGAATGTGTTTTCAAAAAGTGGACATGGTATTGAGACACGTGTGAAAACGGTCGTAAAACTCAAAAGCGGTAAGACGAACTGATTACGAGAATCTTCCGCCCGGCCTTGACGTTAATGTGCGATATTAAATTTAATATTGTTTTCATTAACGGATGATCTGTAATCTGTTGGATGTGCAATGGCAAGATATCAGCGCTATCACGTTCCACTAATCTGTGAGAATTCGCGGTGGGAATTGGTGCTGTTTCTAATAGAGATAATATCCTTTTACATGCACACGTATGCGTGGTTTTAAAATGTCATAAAATGTGTTGTAACGTTATGAAATCACTCACACACGTGCCACAGATCAGGGAGCGTCATAAAGCGTCGATGTGTGTCTGTACGCTGTGCAAATTGGGAATGAGATGAACATCACACACATATCCTCGCAAAGTCTTGCCTCTATAACCCTTAGCCTTATCCCACTTCTGCCTCTGACTCCCTGTCTCATTTACCATCTTGGATTTTGGTGTTTTAATGATTACTAGTGTTGGACTTTGAACTGTTTTGGCTCTGAATAAACTACAACATGGCTCGACAACCAATCACGAAGCACGTGAGCGAGCACCCTGTCCGAACTCCACCCCAGCTGTAGTGCCTACTGAGGTGAGTTAATAAAAGAAAACAAGCTACTCAAATGCTTGGATTGTTTGGATCATGTCCCGGAATAATGCTGCGTTCCAGACGAGGATAGACTCGGAAATGTCTGAGTGGGAACTTCCGAAAAACATGCCTTTACAAGATCAAGTCGGAAAACAATACAGATGCCGGCGGAAAGATCTTCGCACTTTGTTGTTGTCTTTACAAGGAAAACATAAACAAGTTGTTACATCTGCAAGGGTTAGCAACCCCTAGGGTTATGACAAATAATCCTATTCGAGTTGGATTCGTAACGGGAGCGTCTGTGTTGTCTTACGGACGTCAGCTTGGGTCCTGCTGAGTACTGTTGGAACAAAAACAAAAAATCTGTGAGCTTGTCTTAGCATGATAATGCTGTCTACGAGTCACGACGGAGGAAGCCATGATTGTAGTTGCTATGACGTCGAGTCGGGTAAATCGGGGACCTGAATTTCCGCACACATTTTCGAGCAAAAAATCTGACCCGGCCAAATAACTCGTTCTGAGTCGGAGCTCGTGCTTTCTGAATTTCTAACGGGTCATGAATGCAAGACGGAACAGTGACACGTTGCGTGGAAATGAATACATCCCGAACGTGTAGCTTTGCTCTGCTTGTAGTCATGTAAAGCAGATTGCAGTGTGTACAGGAGAGTAAACAAAGATGGCGGATTCTCTCAAGTGTCTCCATATCAGTATTTGTTTTGTGTCTGCCATCCTCCACTGTTTTACTGAGGAACTGTTCCCTCTGTGTGTGTGTGTGTGTGTGTGTGTGCGTTTTTGTATCCTTGTGAAATTTTACTATCCTTGTGAGGACAATTTGGATAGTTCTCACAAATGGCGGGTTTGTAAACAAAAATAAGAAAAAGTAAAAGAGACAAAGTTTAATTTCTTTACTGACGTTAAGGTTAAGTTTATGTGCAGGTGCAGGTGCAGCATTAATTAGCTGCGTTCATCATTATATCAATGGACGGTCCTCACAAAGATAGTTAAACCAGCATGTGTGTGTGTGTGTGTGTGTGTGTGTGTGTGTGTGTGTGTGTGTGTGTGTGTGTGTGTGTGTGTGTGTGT
>JAQQZR010000016.1:2798522-2814079 GCA_030068235.1 Notoglanidium macrostoma | reverse complement strand
TCTTTCCATCTGTTCAAAGCTGAAACACTGACTGTGTGTGTGTGTGTGTGTGTGTGTGTGTGTGTGTGTGTGTGTGTGAGATGGGTGATGTTGACTCTAAAAAAAAAAGTGCACATTTCACACTGACGCATTCTTAACCCATCCCGCAGGCTGTTTGATCCCGCACATGATCAAAATTGCAAGAAGTCCTCTCCTCGGGTCTCCTCCAGCTGCACGGCTGTTGAGAAGCTGTCATCTTTTCACGCCGTCTGCAGAGAAGGATCAAAGAACCGAAGAGGCGGCTGGGGAGGAGAGGGAAAAAAAACAGAGAGAGAATTTTCGGGGTGAACCAGAGGACGCCGTCTCAGCGACTAAACAAGATAACCCAGTTCTTGTGAGATTCAGGGGAGCTGGCGTACTTATAAACATATTCAATTAAGACATCAAACGTCAAAGCGGACAAAAAAAGGGATTTTGTGGGTTGAGGCGTCTCCGATAGTCCTCTCAGGTTGTTTTATCACTCCTTATGATAAAATAATTATGGCATAGTGCATTCGGGCTAAAATATAACGAGCTCAGTGTGCCAGAGATTTAACGACTCCTTATGAAAAATAAAAAAGCAAGCCATTCTGTTTATAGTGCAAAACTTCAATTGGAATTCGGGCCTCTTTAACTTTTCCACTACAAAATGATCATAAACATGTTCATCGCTTTTAACTTCCGACTCCCTGGTACTCCGCTCGACCTCATGGCCGAATCCTCAATCAGGACGCATTTAGCATATTTAGCAGCTACGACACTTAGATGAGTTGAATTTTACTCATTTAGTCTTATGCTGCATGCATTTTTTTCATTTAGTGTTTTTATTTTATTTTTTTTTATTTATTTTCCCATTTCTTTTTTCTCCCACAAAAATTAATTAATTTTTATTTTATTTCTCACATGTTTTTCAGGGTAACTTTACACTTGTGGTGCACATGGTTTTATTTTTAACATGTCTTTTTTCCCACAAGACTAATTTATTCCATTTTTTGTATGTGGTGTTTTATGTGATTTTTTTCTTACTGACGCAATATATTTATTTTATATAAATTTGGCATTTGTTTTCACATTTTATCAATAAATTTTCTTTCCTTTTTGGTTTCATTTTCCTATTTCTTTTTCCCCCACACACAATTATTTAATTTAATTAATTAATTTTATTAATTTTATTAATTTTATTTTATTTTATTTTATTTTATTTTTATTTTTTATTTCATTTCATTTCATTTTCTTGTGTGATTTTTTTTTTCACATAGCCCTTACATAACCAGATGTGAAATCTCTGTGTGTTTGTGTGTGTGCGCGCGTGCGTGTGTTCGTGCATGCGCGCGCGTGTGTGTGTGTGTGCTTGATTTCTCTACCAGATAAAACAGTAATATGTATAAGAACTGATTCTTTAGCAGAAACCAGTACAAGTTTCTCCTACAAACTCGCTCATTCAGCCCCACATGAACAAAGAGACAATTACAAGTGATGCTTCATCATAAAGAGATGTTAAATTAAAATCTGTTTTTAAAAAGTTTACACTTTTAAGCATTTCAATATGCTAAGAAAAACGAGATGCTCAAAACTGTGAAAAATTTCAAATAAGGATTTCTCAATATATTCCTAATTATGAAAACTTCTACGCTGAAAGAAATGATTATTAAAATAAAACCAGCTCCTGCTAGTACAAGCCTGTGCAGTGGGAATGATGGAGCCGTCACGGCTGTGACAGGTTGTGGATGATGGCTTCATTAGCCGGCTGCGTGTGATGACTCCCTCAGCCAGTAGAGGTCACTGTGGACATTTGATCGACCAAAGAAAATAAAAACCTTCACTTTTAATCATAAACACTAATTTTCTAACGATGTGAAAGTTCTAGTCTAATTATAGTGCATTATACGAGCTTTATGAGGCATTATTAGACCTCATAACGAACTTCATGACGCATTATAAAGCTCTAAATACAGGATTGATGGAAAGCGGTACCCTTACCACTCTATATAGGCCATTGTTATGACACATTGTTATGATTATTTAGGAATAGGTGTTACACTGTGTGCCATCATTTTTAATGTGTTTATGAACTGTTAAAAGAACGCATCGTAGCACGTAGTGCTTATAAAGCATTATATCACCATTATATCTTCTCATAATGCACTGTGCAGAAGCAGGACTTGCTGATGTAATGTCTTATGAACTTTCACATACTTATAACGCATCATGTTACATAATAATTATTAATATGTAATAAAGGTAGCTGTAAAGTGTAAGACATTTCCTTAAATGATTATAACAATATGTACTGCGCTTTATAAATGTAATATAACATGATATGAAGGTGTTCATGGTTTACTATAGCTATGACTTTCCTAGAAACGTTATGAATGCATTCATAAGGCTTGACATGCATGATTTTAGTTATGTTTGAAAACACGTTACAGCTTGTAGGGTTGCTTATGACAGTTAAAAGAGTGAATTATATGGAGTTAAAGCACCATTATACGAGTCTTCTCCTAACGCACTATGCAAAAGTGGGGCTTGGTGATATGATGTGTTAGAAACATTACGTATAATGCATCATGTAAATAATTCATAATGCGTATGAAAAATAGGTATAACGTGTAATGCATTTTGGTAGTGTAATGCCTTATGAATGCATTATAACATGTCTTCATAGTTATGTAAGTGATCTAGTTCTTGTTGTATCATATTTCTTATTCTTCTAATTTTGTCAAAAATATATTGATCACACCAAGGGAAGGACTGCGGCAGCTCAACACCGCCACTTTAGGTGAGTTACGAAAGCACATTGCAGGGAATTGCTAAGCAGTTCTTGCCTTCAGGTGAGTGTGATATATATATATATATATGTGTGTGTGTGTGTGTGTATATATATATATATATATATATATCTGATGATGTCTGCTAATATGAAACAAATCAAATCTCCATCTTTTCCACTAAAGGCACTAGGAGACCACTCAAAATGGACTACTACTACTACTACTAATAATAATAATAATGATAATAACATAATTGCCATTTGCTTCGGCTCAGCCATGTGTTGTGAGCAGACAGACAGCAGACACGATGACTTATGGCTGCGAGACGCTCATCTCAGTGAAGTCCTTCAGCCCAAGAGGTCAGAAGTTCACAGCTGCCATTACCGCAGGTCTTCAGGTGAACCCCGTCAATTCTTCAGCCAGATTGCACCTGCTGTGTACTCGGAGATTGATTCCCGTTTTTTGGCTGCCTTAAGAACTTTTCCTATAAGGACTTTTGAGGATAAATCACTGAGGATAGAGCCAGTATGATTTATAGGATTATGCCCTCTCCACATGTCTTACCTACTGTATAAATGCACATGGACTGCAGGATACATCTCTCACGACACGTATAAGATCTCTGTGATGAAAAAAAAAAAAAACGTGAAATTTAAAATGCAAATCTATATGCATGATTCTTCAATTTATAACATGTGTACAGTTCACTTAAGTACAGTCTGAACATAATTAGGCTCTGACTTGCAATCATTAAATTATCCTAATGGACGACAGAATTACTTAAAAATGAGCAAAGCGATAAATCAAAATTCCTAAACACTTTATTCCAATATTATAATATACATTATGATGATGATGATGAGTAGGATGATGATGATTATTACAACAACAGCTGCATTTTCCCTGGCTTCACTGTATATTAATTGCAATATTGGGTGCCAATACTTTTTGAACCTGAAAACCAAATATTATGCTAAATTAAAAGTATACAGCATCTCTATATGCTTAAGCTCGAAACACTGCTCATTTTGTTATTCCTTTTTATGTGCTTAATAATAATAATAATAATAATAATACTCCATAATAATAATGTGCTTATTCTAATTAGGGGTGCCAATAATTCTGGATTTCTGTGTTCTGTTCAAATAAAACGCAACGAATATGCAAGAAAATGTTAATATGCTTCATTAAACAAAGATATGACTAACTAAATGACAAAATGGTAAAAAGCCTTATGAAGTTTCTTTTTTTTTTTTTGGATATAAAAGTAGCAGCTTATTGCATCATTGCGAAGGTTTCATAGATCTATAATGCTTTATAATGATTATATGTCCTTATACGGCCCATAACACCTGCTCATAGATACATTGCAGACTCTAATGTTGAATTGTATGTATTACACACACGCCGCTTCAGTTATAATGCATTAAAACAAAGAAATGTTCATCCTGTCACATTCAATAAAAGTTTCATAATGATTCTATAACCTGATCATTTTTAGGTTACGTGACGCGTTATAGTAGTTTATAACTTTTCTACACAGGCTCTGCTACACTTATAAAGCATTATAGCAAAGAAACTTTCTCTTGATATTAGTGATATGTACTCTAATTATATAATTCATCCTGTAAATACTTCAATGCATCTTCATAAGGAACCCCAACTATGTCTGAAAATGCTTTATGAATACATTATAGCATGTTATGTCATTATATACTTGTTTAGCCTTGATAGAAACTGCGTGTAGGTTCATGTGGAAAGGATGCAGGTTTATTAAAGGGCTTTATGACATGAACAAGCATAATCATTACTGTAAAACTCATCTGATTTAAAATGTGTATTAAAAAGATACACATCATGTGACATTAAATACACCGCAGTGTCTCAATGCTTCAGTGATCTGAATATTTTCCAGCAGTTATAGCCATCTATAACCGGCTTATCATTAGTGATTAAACTCAAATGTTTTTGCCATTTTTGTGTGTTTTGATCAATGCTGTTACGTGACGAGTCGTCTGTTTTAATTAAAACCTTGCAGCTTTCCATTAAACTCATAACAGCACTGGTTTATTTAATCATCTTGTTTAATTAATTCCTCATCAGGAAGATTTAAAGCTTATGCCTTAGGAGCAAAGGGGCACGGAGAGGCTATGCGGTCGTACCGGAGTTCACTGGAACAAGCCGAAGGAAAGCAGGAGACTAAAACGGCAGTCACGCTACAGACTGTGCATCTCAATTTGCCTGCTGAGCTTATTGATTCGTTTAGCATCTCAAACTTGATATAACTGGTGTTACACGCTGTTACAGAACAGATGTTATTTACCACTACAAATTCCGACAGGAAACAGGATGGGGAAACAGGCCGGAACGGATGGAGACACCGCTCTGTTCTGATTGCACTCTGATCACACTGTAAACACGTACAGGGTCTATATATATATATATATATATATTATATAGATTACAGACAACAGTGGAGGAAGGTCTAGGAACGAATAATATATTTTTGACATGTTAACTTGACCATGATCATTTTAAAACTTTAAAGGCCATATGAATAATGTCCATCAGGCTTTATTCATTATTCCTTCTTATTATAATCATTATTAGTGCTTACATTTAGTGATATAAATGTCTAGAAATAGGTTTAATACTCGTATTGATGTCATTTTAATACCAGATTAATACGTAGATCGTTTTTTCCCAGTGTTATAATGTATTCATAAGGCATTATACACATTATGATCAATATTAGAGGTTCAATTTAGTAGAACACATCTTCAAATTGGTTTAAAACTAATATATCTGGTCAATTGTACTCTTAAAGTAGAAACTAATCCATGAAAACTGACAATATTCAAGATATTTTCACTTGTGTCATGCTTTTGCAGTGTTATAATGCATTCATAAGGCATCCTCATGCCAGCAATTCATAGTGCAGAGTAAAGACAGCTGTAAAGTGTAATGTAGTCTGATAAATAATTACAGAAATGTCTATAATGCCTTATTAATGCATTATAGCATGATGCGAATGCGCTCATATGAGTTAAGGGAGTGTAGATAATTTCCCTCTCTCCGTGTCAGCCTGCTCTGAATCTGGGCCCGTCTCTGATTTAGTGTCCTACAGATGAGCTCAGACTGCCACACACACACACCCACACACACACACACGAAGAGAGAAGTAAGACCTTTGGTAAATACTGATGATTATGCAAATTTTCTGTTTCATTTCAGAAACTTTCTCAAAGGTAATATCTCACAGAAATGAAAGAAAGCCACAGACGTGTATGTAGAAGTCATTTACTCTTCACATGAATCTTTTTTGGATTTGTTAAATGTGCACCACCATGTCTTCTGGCTTCTTCTCTTTTAAATAACTTGCAGCCCTAGTGAGGCTGTAAGACGTGTTCAGACATAAGCAACCTATTCCAAAGCTGTTCCACGTGAACTCAGAAAATGATTCGACTCTGAATCGACTCGACTGCAGGAAGTGAACCGAAATGGGTGTGCGTTTTGGGGATTTTTTGCATATAGTTATTTAGATCATTATCAAAACATTTATTTAGCATTACTGCATTCTCAGTGCGCAAGCTGGCGTGAACTCCACACGTTTACCTAAAAACGATCCATTTACGATCCATTTTTAGATCAGATCTATTGGAGTGTCATCTGAAGTAGTGCATAGTTTGGTGGTATGTACAGTATTATTCCTTATTTCTTCATATTTTGCTTCCAAACAGCCAGACTTACTTGTATTGTTATGCAGTCTTGAGGAACAGTTCTCCAGGCTTCCTGCATACCTCAACAGAAAACACGATGGAGCACCATCAGTCACGGATCGGCCTCCTCAAAGCCCGGATCTCAGCATTACTGAAGCAGCGTGGGATCTCGACAGAGAACGGAACAAAAGGCAGCCGACGTCCGAGGAAGAGCTTTGGAGCGTCCATCAAGAAGCCTGGAGATCTATTCCTGAAGACTACTTAAAGAAAGCTTGCCTAAGATAATTCAGGCTGTGTTCATACCGAATATTGACTTTAAAGCTTGTTAGAATTATACGAACTCTCTGTGTGTTATATTCTGTATTTACATGTATGTTTGCACATGTTGCAATAAATCATGTCATTTCATTTTCCTGGCAAAATATAAAGAAATGAGGTGTGGCGGGGGGGTCAAGACTTTTGCACACTGCTATTATTTTCCAATAACAACATTCAATTTCAATTCAATTTAATTTGTATGGCACTTTTAACAACAGACATTGTCTCAAAGCAGCTTCACAGACGTATATAAATTCTGAATATGAACTTATGAATCTATACATTTATCTACTGTATATATACCCCTAATGAGCAAGCCTGTGGCGACGGCGGCAAGGAGAAACTCCCCGAGATGGCAAAAGGAAGAAACCTTGAGAGGAACCAGACTCAAAAGCGATCCCATCCTCAACATCAGAACAGCACCAACACAATTTGCAAACTACTGTAATGTTTAAGTTATTAAATAAAAAAGCACGTTTTGTACCTTTTATCCATTCACAGTTACATTTTAATGTTCATTGCTGTTATCACTTAAGTCATAGGAGCTATAAACATGTCTGCATAGCATCTCCAGAGCTACTAGTTGGAATTTTCTAGTGCGTTTACATTTTCTTTTTCCAGATGTCTGTTTTCTCTGAGTGCATAGTGTTGTTTTCATTAATCAGAAAGTCCTGCGAGAGAAAGCCCACCTGCCTGCTGCAGCATTTATCTGTTGCTAATTTCCTGGACAGCTGCCCGTCACGCTGTGATCACGACCGCCAACAGGTGTAAACAAAAGAGGCCCAAGGACTTGGCTCTATCCCGACTCCACGTTCTCGTATTTACCGCTACAATAGAACAGTGTTGTATTACAAATATGTAGAAATTCGAGTTTATTATTAGATATTAGGTGTCAGATATAAACTTGAGTAAAGCATGAATTACTTACACTTACATTTACAGTACATTTATGCAAAAGTATTTAATATAAATCAGTTTCTGTTTTTCATAAAAGTTTGTTTCTTTTTCTGACTACTGGTTTCTTTCAAACTAATTTCGCATTGCTGCATAACTCCTTCTTTTTTCCCTTGTAGATGTCATGAGAACCAGGTCAGGCAGGATGCATATGCAGTTCACTCAGTTTATTAAAAAGCTCAGGCAGAGGTTCAGAATCAGCAGGCGGTAATCGGGCAGTAATCCAATCAGAAGTCGGGTGACTCTGAACGCAGGAGATAGTCTTCCTTGTTGTCTGTGTGCAAGTGTTCTTGGGAATCGTAGTCCATGTCTGTATCTGAGTGCATGTCTGCGCCGGACCTGTTCTCAAGGTGCGAGTGCTCATGGGAAGTGTAGTGTGGAGTGTCTGGTAATGGTGCAGGTGCAGGTGCGGGTATGACAGAAGATAAAGTCATTCATTTAGATTAATGAAAATAAATATAAATGAATAAATAGACATAAATACTGAAAATGAGGTTGAAATAAAAATAGAGATCTTTTTCTACCCATAAATCATCAGGGGGTACAAACTTTTGCAGTCTTTCTTTCTTTTTACATTTGTTTTTCCCATTTTACTTTTCTCTCCCCTTCTTCCTTCCTCCTTTCTCTCTCTCATTCCCCCCATTCTTTCCTTCCTTCCTTCCGTCCTCATTCTTTCTTCTATTTCATGTTTTCCATTCTACTCTTCTCTCTCACTTCCTTCCTTCTTTCTTTTTATTTATTTTCCATTTTACCTTTCTCTCTTCCGTTCTTCCTTCCTCCTTCTCTCCTTTCTTTCTTTCTTTCTTTCTTCCCATTCTGTCTCCCTCCCTCTCTCCTTCATTGGTTTCTTTTGTCTTCCTTCCTTCTTGGATGCCATCCAGGGAGCAATTAAGCATTAAAATAAATGAAAAATCTTTGAATTAGCCTCAAACCCATAATCGAGCATCGCCTCGATCTGCAAATAACTGTGTGATCAGTGTGCAGCACAGACTGTGTGTGTGTGTGGAGTGAAATAACGCACAGCGAGACCTCAGTGAGGCCACGGACGTTTCCACTGGCAGAGCAGCCCAGCACAGCGGCGTGCAGCTGGAGCCAAACCTCACAGCTGACAGCTGGATCGGACTGGAGGCAGTTACGTGCACACACTTGGGCCAGCTCTGTAGATCAGCATGCACACAAACACACAATGTGGTGTTGTGACCTCTGAAATCATCCATTTATATTTGGTATAAGGTATAGACTATAGGATTTTTCATCATAAATTACATACCAATCCTAAATTATCATGTGTATATGCATGTGTACATTATATACAATATACAGTTCATTAAACTAGAGTTACATTTTCTAAAGCACAAATTAATAATAATAATAAAAATAATATATATATATATTATAAATATATACTGTATATATTCGAATAATAATATTATACCTGGTGTACCCCGCCTCTCGCCCGAAGATGCTGGGATTGGCTCCAGCTTCCCCGCGACCCAGACGGATAAAGCGGTATAGATAATGGATGGATATATATATATATATATATATATATATAATATATAATATATATAAATAAAACGAACCTTGTGGAACACCGAACTTTAAGTTAGTATGGATAGAGACATCACCATTGACAAGGACAATCTGATAGCAATCAGGTAAATAATATCTGAGCAAGAAGAAAATTTTCAAGTCTATCTAAATTTTCTAGCCTATTATGACTGTACTCTATCCTTGGTAAGATAAGATCAAGCAAAACAAGCAAAGAGACACAACCCCAATCAGAGCCCAGTAGCTGGTTATTTACCACTTTAACCAGCGCAGTCTCAGTACTGTGATGAGTCCTAAATCCTGAGAAGAATGCTAGTCCTATGCAAGGATAAACCTAACTGCTATGGTTTGTTGCTTTGATATTATATTATATTCTATTATTACTATATATTATAGTAAGTCAGTATTGCTACATACTGTTCTTTCTTTGCGTCTTCTTCCTAGTTAACGTTGTATTAAATAAGAATCTGGGATTATTTTTGTATTAAGATGGATAGATATGCCGATCTAGCAGCATTAAGAGCATTTGTATAACTAAGAAGGCTCTCTTTCCATGCCATTTACTTTGACACCATTTTCCAAAACTTTCCAGAGGTCTGTTTTAATGTGCAAGTGTGATCGTTAAACCAGGGTGCTGCGTTTTTCTCACTAATTATTTTTCTTTTAAGTAGGGCTGCATTTTCTAGAGTGTAGTGGAGGATTGACTCTACGCATTTAGTTCTGTGGGATCAGATGGCGAACCAATCAAGATCAACAAATCTGGAAGATTTTCAATAAAACTAAGTGCAGTACCTGATGTGATTTGTATGCTTGACAGAGTAGTGTGGTGAAGTGCACATAATATGACTAAGATACAGACTGGGGTGTATTTTCTATATTCAATCCAACAATCAGTATTAAGCCAAACGTGTGTCCGCCATTAATGCCATTCTTAGCGGAAAAGCATCTCAGAACAAACCTCAAGGGGGCCGGGCGAGCAAACGGAAGACCATATCAAGTTCCAGTCCAGTCAGCCAGGAACAGAAATCTGAGGCGACAGTGTATAATAAGTGAAAACTTATTCAATGTTATGTTTTTATACTTTGAATCAATATGGGCTGGCAAACAAACTGACACCACATTCACAAGTCATGCTACTTTACTCTTTAATTTTGTTGACCTTCAGATAGCGACGGTCTTAGCTGACACACGCACACACACACACACTCTTAATTTATTCTACTGCCTTTTTTCCCAACAACACTGCAGCCTAATTGTCTCTGACAGCCTCGCCAACTCAAATCTAAACAGCTTTTCCCCAGCACTGCATTTCCCCCCTCCTCTTCTGTACAATTCTAATTAGGCCCAATCAGCCCGAGTGATATTTATCGATTCCACCATCTCTGTTTGAAGGAGACTTTACCTCTCCGCCCCTGTGCTGCCAGCTAGGCTAACATTTACCCAAAGCCTTGTGTTACTTTTAGCATCAGTAAAGTAATTAAGATTGATACAGGTATGTCTTTGTTCGTTCAAATGCAATAAGCTGATAAAACAAAAACGGATGAGAAAGTAATTTCTGTATGAATGGCACGAGAAAGAAGTTAGAGGTGTTAAATCTATCTTGGTATAGGTACCATTTGGAGGGGATACAGACAGTGGAGACAAGTTTCCTCTTCTATTCTAATTCCTGGCAGCCACATCACATTTTCTTGCTGTTAACAAATGTAAAATTGATTTTTGTGGAACCCGAGCAGAAAAGCACCACCGATTTTTATAAGAAAAGTACACAGAATGGTTCGAAGTGAGACGCGAGACTAGGGCTGATTTATTTCTAGCCTAGATGATAGTTTCATGCAGCCTATCAGTGTCAGTTGTGTTGGGGGGGCACAAGTTAGTGCTGTCTTAGTGCCGATCCCAAGCCCGGATAAATAGGGAGGGCTACGTCAGGAAGGGCATCTAGTGGAAAATCTGTGCCAAATCGGACGTGTGGCAGTGGACAGTCCGCAGTGGCGACCCTGAATAGGAGCAGCGAAAGAAGAAGGTTTCCTATCTCCAAACAGTGAACTGTGTAGTCAGTGCTATAGATTGAGTAAGTGAATATGTCAATATGTTCTTCGCAAATACAGTATATACAGTAGGAAGACTCATTAAATTAGTTGTTGAACTTGGAGTTAAGGAGATCATCATGCAACTTTCCAAGTAGTAATTCCAAATTCAGGAGGCTTGTCTTTCTTTTGTCCTTGTCAGCCGTCAGGAATGATGAGATATTCTACCTCATGTCAAATGCACAATTACTCTATCATATATATTTTTTCAATTCTAACGTGTCTTTGGAGGAGAAAGTATCAGTAGACACACCAAGGACACATTGTCCAATCAGAGTACAAGGTACACAAGATGGCAGACAGGAAGACATTAGACATTAAAACTAAACAGACAGTATAACTTAGAATGGTTTCAGAGTGACACCAAGCATTAGCATCATCTATCCTTCACCAGAATGCTAAAATGATCAACCTTATCATGTAAAGTGGCACTACTGACCTGACACCCACCACCAAATGCATTTCTAATGTTTCAAAAAATACTATTTTGCATTTTAATACATTTACATCAAAACTGTTTTGTATTATGTATGTAAATGCATGGTATTTTAACCCATCTTGTGTTCATTTTATACTCATTTCGCTTCCTGAGCCCTTCATAACGCCATCCTACAAAATATGAGCCTGTTGAAATAGTGCTTGATTGGCGTGCCCTCTCTTTGCCCTCTGGATCTTTGGGATTTTAGAGCGCTTGGTTGCATGTACGGCTTGGCGTTCGTAGCAGGGTTTTCCCACTTGACCGGCAGCCCACCCTTTGATCAAAGGCACAGCCGCTAGGCAAGCCGCCAGCGGCAAAGTTTACTGCGTACCCTGTTCTTCATCCTTTACTCTGAAACAAAAAATTCAGTTACGTAAATAAAACTGTGGTTGCCAAAGCCTTATAGTCAGGCAGCATTTGATACTAGTTCTTTGACTGGATTTGAGTGCAGGGCTGGATTGCCTTCATCCGTAATTTTCCTATCCTTCGCTTCCTAATGGAGATGGAGATTGATTCCAGCCAACCCCCTCTTGGCTCAAAAAGAGCGACAGACAGAAAGAGAGCGGGGCATGGAGAGTCAGAGTATCCACCACTCAGGGTCTTGTCAGTGAAAGAGGATGTCCCACTGAGATAATGACTGCTTTTTGGTGCCACTTCAGCCACCTGTGTCAGCGCGCTCAATGCTAACCTCATCTGGACCATGGGACGGATTTTTGAATATCTCTCTGATAAGAAGACGTGAATAGAGACAAAGGGACAACAGATGGAGGTCTAGTGTGGGTGGGGTGGGGGTCAGTGATGTCATGAATGACCCTTCTCGGTGCACAACACGATTCTCAGGGTATTCAGTAAACTTTTATTATTGTTTAGGTTTTGTTTTATCATCTGGTGTTAGCTCATTGGTTTTTGTTACCTGAGGCTTTTATCCATGTCACCTTTGCCTTGTTCTTAGTTACCTTGCACTCTGACCCCAACTTCCTAAAAAGCTGGTATATGTGAAGAAACACATTTCACTGATTATGTGACAAAGGCTTCTTCTTCTTCTTCTCCTTTATTTGACCACAAGTCTTCATGGTCTACATGTGTTCATGTGGATTTCCTCCAGATTTTCTGGCTTCTTCCCACCTCCCAAAAACATACCAGTAGGTGAACTGGCTAGATGTGAACGTGTTCGTAAATGTGTGTGTGCATGGTGCCCTGTAATGGACAGGCATCCCATCCAAATTGTATTCCTGCCCCCGGTATTCCCACCCTCCAGGACATGCTCCAGATCCTCAGCGGCCCTGCCCAGGATAAAACAGAAAACGAACGAGTGAGTTTCTTGGTTCTCGTCTCTTGATTCTCACTATTCTTGAACTTTCGTATATTGAATTCTTATAATATTTTATTAAAGCCCTTCATTCCTCTGTATCCAGGGTTGCTTTTGACTACTTTCCGTGTTCTCAGGCATTACAAGAGTAATATAGTTCATTGCATAATAAAAATGAATATTCTGGAACTAGGCCAGCCATTGTCAGAAATATGTGTTTTTTAAGTCAAAAACTTTTGTTTTCTGCTGCAATTTTTGTCTAAACTAGCTGCTACACCAAAGACACATGATAGTATCTCAGAAGGCAGCATTCTTTGGAAAGATTTTTGATGCCTTCCAGCCTCTGAGAACAGTTAAGTTTCAGGCACACTGTTATTGACAAAACTGCACCTTAAGCTGGCTTTACAGTGTACCATTTTCAGCTCAATTTTGCTCTCGCAGACAAAACTGCACATCGCAAAAGGAATTATTTGGCCGTGAGCTGAGCTCAGCGGTCATGGAATACATAATATGATACGTTCACCCACACATTGAAACCAAAGATGACCAACAACGAAGTTCTAGCAGTGAAAGATTTAACCATTTTAAAATTGTGAGTGCTGTGACGATGCTTGTCTAAAAGAAGGAGGATGGCTTATGCTTACGCAAAACTCACGGGACAACAAATCGTAAACCTAACATGCTAACGGACAGAAAAAAATATTCTTATTCCCTCAAACTCACTTTGAAAAATGTTTGTAATTATGCAAGCCCATTTTCTGCATGAGCCCAGATCATACTGATTAATGACATAGCAGAACGTAGTAATTTTCCTTAATCACAGGCCAATCGTATAACCTGACATGAAGAACACATGTTACTGCACAGTCTGTTATATATTCAGACAAAATTTTATTGGGATCAGCTCATTCAGTGTGAGAAGTTATAATTTTAAAACACTTGTTGAATTTTTGTTGCATTCAACAAGAACGTTTTCTTCATACGTACAATAGTTTTGTTTTTATCATCTGGAAAGCAGTGTTCAGAGTTGTGAACATGTCATGTCAAAATGCCACAAGAGAAAATCCACCTTCGAAACATAAATAAGATTTGGAATCTTAATAAGATAAGATTTTACTCCACTGGAATACTTTCAAATCGCATCAATATTTGTAAAAGCTTTAGTAGCTTATTAAATATCATTATGAATTTCAGAAGGCTACAAGTTAAACCTTTATCACGTCAGTGTGCCTTTCAGGCTCAGTGGAGCAACAGAGAGCTGTTACGTTTTCAAAGTTAAACTTCTTAAAAGTATTTATACCAAATATTTGATGGCAAAAAAAAAAAAAAAACAGGTTGTGTTCCAAACACGTTTAGTATTTCAGTCTACATCAAACGGGAAAAAAAAAACTCTATCGACCGCACCGTCCTTCCCTCCATTTACACATAAGAGCACTAGATGTTGTGATGTGGACGGGCACCTTGAAAAGTCTTCACTAATTGTTGAAGAGCGGGCCGTTTTCCCTGCTCTCTGCAGTACAATGAGGATTAGCGCCACAATTTTCACTTCAAACAATTGACCTCTGACTCAGGCTCAAACCAAGCAGGGATCTGGAGATTCTTTTTATTATGACACCGAGTAAGCTACAGTCCAAACCCTCCAGAGCCCAATCCATTAGCATGCCTTTGAAAACCCCACCACTTTCTTTTTATGACCCCACGTTCATAAAAAGCTTTCAATCCTCACAAAGCTGTATAAGAAAGTTTAAATAACATGTAGGGTTGGTGTCCCCCCCCCACACACACACACAAAGATTAAATATATAAGACTTCAATTAAAATTTCTCAGCTTATTTCTTCCCACTTGCATTCAGATATCTATTACGATTAGCGTCAGTGACACAGAAAAGTAATAGGCTAAGAGAAGATTACGTAAATTACCTCAGATTAACTAGTGAACTATAAATGACCTTAAGCTAGGTTGTTCATGCTAATAGACATTACCTCAGATTAACTATAGAATGATAAATGTCCTCAGGCTAGGTAGCATATGCTAACAGGAATACTTTAACAGGCCTACTTTAGAACAGTGAGCAAATACTAACTTAAATTACCTCTGAATACATCTGATTATAAAGACTATGTATCACCTGCTAGCCTCAAATTGGCTTGTAAATATATATGTAAAACCTCAGATTAGGTGGCACACGCTAACACAAATTACCTCAGAATACTAAGATAAATTACCTCAGAATGGTTAACAAATGCTAACATACCTCAGACAGTAGGACCTAATAAAAATTACCTCAGAATAGACAGCAAATGCTAAGAAAGACTATATAACACCTGCTAGCCTCTAAATAGCTTGTAATATAT
>JAQQZR010000016.1:2784437-2798422 GCA_030068235.1 Notoglanidium macrostoma | reverse complement strand
ATAAAACCACAGATTAGGTGGCACATGCTAACACAAATTACCTCAGAATAGTGAGTGAATACTAAGATAAATTACCTCAGAATGGTTAACAAATGCTAACATACCTCAGACAGTAGGAACTAATAAAAATTACCTCAGAATAGACAGCAAATGCTAAGAAAGACTCTATATAACACCTGCTAGCCTCTAAATAGCTTGTAATATATATAAAACCACAGATTAGGTGGCACATGCTAACACAAATTACCTCAGAATAGTGAGTGAATACTAAGATAAATTACCTGATTGGTTAACAAATGCTAACATACCTCAGACAGTAGGACCTAATACAAATTATTAATAGACAGCAAATGCTAAAATATTTTAAATCAGAGTAGCTATATAATAAGAAATTATAAGATCTTCCATACAGAATTTACCTCAGAACTTCAGACCCTACTGAAAGGAAAATTCACACATAAGTAGGCTGCCAGTAATAACACACAGGTGGGAACAATCACACATTACCTGCCGGTTTCTAAAATCAACCACGCTTCTCAAGGCACAAGTGTGAATGCTGAAATGTATATCTTCAGATTAGCTACAGAATGCTAAATTACCACAGACCATGTAGTGCATGCTAACAGAAATTACTGCAAAGGATAAGTGAATTCTAAGATAAATTATCTCAGATTAACTAGCAAAAGAATAATTACCCCAGATTAGGTAGTACATGCTAAGAGAAATAACATTAAAATAGGAAGCAAAGGCTAAGATAAATTACCTTAGATTAACCAATACATTTTTAAATTACCTCGAACTAGGTATCACATAATTACAGAAATCACCTTAGATTACCTAGTGAATGCTGCTAATCATTACCTCAGATTAGCTATTACACGATAAATTACCTTAGGATAGGTAGCACATGCTAACAGAAAGGACCTTATAATAGTAAACGAATATCTAGATAAATTACATAAGAGTAGGTAGCACATGCGAATAGAAATGACCTCAGTATAGTGAGTGAAAGCTAAGATAAATTACCATGGACTAGGAGGCACAAGTAAGTTAAGAGAAATTAGGCCTAACTCAGCAAATACTAAAAAAATTAACTTCAGATTACCTATGAAGAAATGATAAAGACTAGGTAGCACATGCTAATAGAAATTACTGCAGATTAGCAGGCGAGGGCTGATCTTAATTGCCTCAGAATAGCAATAAAATGCTAAATCACCTGGTTAGCGCATGCTAATAGAAATAAGACATACTTCAAAATAGCTATACGAGCCTAATTTTCCTCAGGTTAGTTAGCAAATAATTCAGGTTAGGTAGCCAAAGCAAATTAGCTCAGAGCAGCTAGCAAATGCTGAGCACAGACTAAGTAACACATGCTGCCTAAAGCCATTTTAGAAAAATATATGTTGCAAGGAAAATTTTGTTTATATATTGAAAGCCAGAGCATTTGAGCCCATTATCTTTTCCCACAGCAACGAAATCAACAAGATATTTAGCCCTTTTCTGTGTATCTCTTCACACCATAGACTGGTATTTATATTCTGAATTTCTGACCTTATAGAGAAGCGTACATCTTCTAAATCCTTTTATTCAGGATTTGAAATATCATTAGTGCTTGCTCTGCTTCTCCGTTGCTGTGACGGTGCCATGAACTCATTTTAAGGAAATGCACTCCTGAATCCTATGTGTAATGTTCAGGGTTTTTTTCTGTCAGCTGCCTGTCTGCTTGGTTAATGATAATGAGTGGGTGTAAAGTACTCATTCAATCAGAAGAGACAGGGATGATGGTGCGGTTCTCCTGTGGAGCGTCCACAGCTGTGTGCCGGCGTCCAGCTGCTTCAGGTGCTACAGCAATCCTGATTCATTCTCCTTATCACTGTAGGGCAGATTCACCCCTCTCTGAGACAATCAGAATCTTCTAATTAACTCGTTAAAGCTTTACATCCAAAATGGTACGTGTCAAATGCAGACGTGGCGAGCGAGTGGACTAAGAAGTTCCGAGAAAGACTTGGAGTTTGAGTTTCTTACTTTTTACATCAGTTTTTGCCCATTTTCTCAGCATTGAAGTTTAGCCTGCTAGCTAGCTGGATGATTGTGGTGGCGATAACGTTAGCTTAGCAACTCAAGTGTAACTAATGTTACATTCCTCTCCAGTGCCAGAACTGAAGCAACAATCCGTAAGTTTTCCGCTATGGCAGAGTCTTCATGACGGAGGGGTTTTTGGTATCTCTGAAACATAACAATCTGCAAAAAACCTCAATAAGGACATCCAGCACACACTTAGATCACAATTGTTGTATTTTCACATTAACACAGCTATTTATAACAACGTTCCCAAACCGTTATAACATGTTAAAAGCAGATACAAACCCGTAATTTTTTAGACATCTGGATTCTTAATGTTAATTCATTCTGACATGTGTGCTGTTGTCATCTTTCATCATGTCTCCAAATACTCCAAGGAGAAAATCAGTTCCTTTTAAAAGCATATTTATTTTTTAAAAAAAGGGTATGTTTATGAAAAGTGAAGAAGGTGAAAATATGGAGCTTTCACTCAGAAGCAGCAGTGAGTGGGAGGAATACGGAGAGATGATCTAATTACAGACTCAGATGTATTTCGAAAGAAAAGGATGAGGACTAATAAGCTGTCAGCTCAGGACTCGGTTGTTGCTTTTTCAAATAATGAGTTTCCTTAGATGCACTGGAAAAGAAACAGCAAAACAAGACGGAGGTCATTATGTGATAGACAACACTCTGTAGCCACTTTACTGACATGTCAAGGCTGTTTTTAATACTTCCAGCAATGTGCTTTTGTACATTTAAACTAACAATATATACATAAAATATTTAGAAATAAATTCCATTTCCATTTCCTTTCTAAATGAAAATGCGAAAACAAGGAAACAGCTTTACCATGTTATTTTTTGAACGTTTTGTGGCCTGAAATACAGTTAATAAGATATTTTTTTTCCTAAAGATGTTTACAAAATAACCCACGGACTTGTTTTTAGAATTGTTTCTAATTGTCCATTGTCCATTATTAAATTGTTTAATAATGTCCATCGCTCCACTTCCAGAGCTTGAAGCTGTTCTGGTGTTTTGTGGCGGCCCAATAACTTACTAACAAGCTTTATGCTGGCTTTTTTCCCCCTTTAATCCACCTGTCTGTATAAATTCAATTCTTTGTGTAGTTTCTTTCATCCTCGAAATGAGAATTTCATTCACTCTTTTCATTTCATGCGCTGAACTGACAACAAAAAAACACTCATTTGAAGTCCAAGAGCGAATCAACTTCTCAATACGACGATGAAAGCCACTTCAGTGGCTTAAATTTTCATTCGTTCACAAATACACCTATATGTGGCACCAAATCCATTCTGTAGCACTCTGTAGGCAATTTGATGCTCCAAAATGCTCATCTATAACGGTGTGTTTGTCATTTGTTCGTTCTCACAACGTTCATTGTACATCTTGTCTAACAAAATGAATGGAATTTATGACGTGGAATTAATTTTGTAACAATTCTGATTGGTCAGAAGGTGCTCATGGCGAACATGCCACAAAAATGGATTTTTAAACACATATAATCCTTGACATGATGAAGTTTTCTGTAAGAAGATGGTTATTTAACATTTGTGGAAGGAGTCTTGAGTGTCAGATCTTTGTCAAAAATGGTCAAAGGTAATGTAGCTTTATGATTTCTGACATCCTCAGGACAGAGGATTTCATGCTTTCTTTTTTGGTCTTATTAACTTCAACAGAGAAAAAAAAGAGCGAGAGAGAGAGAGAGAGAGAGAGAGAGAGAGAATAGAGAGGGAGTGGCTGTGTACAGTGGCAACTATCTTGTTTTGTTTATGTAGACCAAAAATGACGTGTAACTATAAATACACACATCATAATAAGTGTGATTTAAAAACAATTGTAATCACTGGAAAATTGCTGTAGCATAATAGGAACACAAAACTCCAGGATATACTCTGATAGGAAAATAATCAACTTCAGGATTGATAACAGCAAATCCCCAAGTATTATATTTCTGACTTAAGTCTGTAACAAGAAAGAAATACATTTTATGATGCAATCAATTCATTCTGTGGTAGTATTATTATGATTAATACTGATTTACTATGTAAAATAACTTTTTTGCAGAATATAAGGGATTCGCAATTCATTTCGAGCCTAACGTTCCCACTTTCGGCTGTTCAAGCATAAAAGTAAGAACCTCCTTCAATTCAATGATTTGAGAAGTTTATTGCAGACTGACATTTTGAAAGAGTGCATGTTTGTGTGGGTGTTATAACGCGGTCAAGCTTGCAGGTCAGACCATCATATAAGATTGCATTTTATGTAAGGTCTTCCAGCTGTCTCGTCGAATCTTTCATCATCGAATCATTAATGAGACGTGGCCGAATTGGACCTTTGGTGAGCAAACAATGCTTGTTCAATTGTTTTCCTCAGCGAGGTTTTTTTTTTTATTTTTTATTCAATGTTCAATACATTATCTTGTGTCTATTTACAGCTGTCAGGTATGAACGGCAGGACGGGGGGCGGAGGAGAATAAACACGGACGCTGTAGGAGGATTGAGGCCCTGGAGCTTGAGCGTGTTGTTGATGGACAGAGCGGTAATTGTGCAGCACTCTTGCCATTCTAACGTGTGATGAATACAGCGCTGAAAGCTTTGCCTTCCCCTCCTTTTCACGGCGCTCTAGGTTGGTCTTGCCACGCGCCCTGGGCTTTGGTGTTTACCCTACTGCTCGCGCTTTGCTTTGCTCTGATGTGAGGGTGGAGAAAGATTGCGTGTCAAGTGCTCTCCTGGGCTAAACTATCATTTCGAAGTGTTATCACACAGTCCTGACTCCCACGGGCTGCCTGCTTGCTTTCCTGCCTGCCGGACACACAGAGGTGTCAGAGGAGATCCAGCCTGCCAGACAGTTTAAAGACACACATCGAGCAAGGGCACATGATGCAAATATAATTGCTGGAACATTCTTTTTGATTGTATTAGCATAACAAGACCATTTCGGTATGCCGTATTAATTTGCGTAAACATCCCAGGATCATTTGTCAGGTCTGTAAGATTCGCTTAGTTTTAGTTTGATCAACGTGTTAAGAGTCACGCCGTGCTCTTCAAGGTCACTAAAAAGTAAACACATAAGACATCTCGAACGTTGCAGCTAATCAACTGATGAATTGGCACTTGCTCATGTTAATGCAAACTTTCAGCACAGCTTCTGTAGCATCACAGCTGATAAAAATGTTAAGTGGGCGGAAGGCTTCACAGGGCTTGTTACCTGGGTGTTTTAGAACTATATAACCATTTTATGGAATAGGTTATTCAAAAAAGCGCATATGGGTGCGATTGGTCAGATGTCCACAAACGTTTCATGTACTTGGTTTTAAAATGTATCTTGCGTGATCAGACGACCTTGCAGACGACCACCAAGCTACATCGTGATCCGATCACTCAAACCAGTTGGCGAGGTGGTCTGGGACGCATTGGACCTTCCGTGGCGTAAACGCTAATGCATCCTGATGCGTCTCTGACAAGGATGTAACAGGAAAATACGCCATCGTTGCAGGGCGCGGTGGCTGTTTTGGTGCCAGAGGATCGCTGATGTACGTGGCCGGAGTGCGTGTGAAACCAGACGCCTTTTCTTAGTGTAATGTATCCTTTGACCTTTAACGTAGGCAGTAATGAAATCTGAACACAAGTGGTCAGCTGGACACCATAGAGACACATGATAGACACAAGTGTAAACGGCGATGTGTCTCAGCTGTCCACTTGTGACCCGACCATCCGAGACGCATTTTAAAACCAGGTGTAAACAGGGCTGTAGTGTATTAATTTTCATTATTTTGCATTTTAAAATTGTTTCTCACTTATGTGTTGCTTCATAATATCTTTGACACCAAAAAAAAAAATAAATAAATAAAAAAACCCTCAAGGGCTTAAAATTGAGTGCTTGAGCTAAAGTCAGTGGACCAAACATTATTAAAACCTGCTGTCTTGGATGCTTTTGCAGAAAAATCTGGCAACCTCAGAGGAGTGAACTACACACAGGTAATTTGCATAACTGGAATGTTAAATGTTTTAAGGATTGGATTATTTATGGATTGTTACAACCAAAACCTGTCCATTACAACAATTAAATTAACATATTATTTTGTACCATATTATTATTTTTTAAATCACAAAATCCGTCTGTGACGATGGTGCAGTTTGGATTTGTCATGAAAGTCATTTCAGTCTAGAAACATTATCATGTAGCTCTGATTGTATTGATCCATGATTTGCACGAAAAGTTTACAGCTTATTCTCGTCGCATCTGCGCTGCCTGTGTAAGATCCTGTCCTTGTTGGTTGCACCAAAATGAAGAGAGCGAGAAATACATTAAGCTACTTATAAGCAACTCCTTATCAGCTGAAGAGTTTGGCCATTGTTAAGAATTATGGCATGCTAATCCTATTCTTAAGAAAGGTTAGCGAGAGGCTAGCACCACCATGGATTTTTTTTCCTGAGGGAAATTTATTTCAGACGGACTGACCACTGTATCGGGTTCAGACACCAGCTAATGCTAATCTACTTAGCTACGCTAATCTAATTGTATGCCAGTGTTGGACAGTCACCTAACCAGGACTGTGACATTCACTCGAGTGAAGGTCCTTATTAACATTTGTCCGGCAGTTCTTTTTTCTCTATTTAGCGGTGACCAGGAATATTAGCAAAAATGTCTACAGCCATTGTCGTTAAGAAAAGTTGTTTTGTCGAACATTAAAGTCCTAATATTCATTTTGCGCCACACAAATTCGTTTGAAAATCTGTTTTGTTTTGTGAGCTCTAAAGCTAATTTCGTGTAAACGAATCAGCTTTGTGAATTGTGAAATTGAATTTGGTAACAGAATTATACCACACAATTCTGAAACCTGATCAGGAGATACGAAATTATTTTCTATAGTTTTTAAATGAATGCACTTTTTGAAATACATAGTTTCTATGGGAACAGCTACTTCGCGCAGACGTTCCACGTAAACACATAAAAAATCATGTGCAATTGTTGATACGGAGAAGGTATGGCTGATGTAGTGTTAGGAGTTTTCTGTTAGGTGATGTTTATTTAGCATTTCTTCGGAAGGAGTCTCCAGTTTCAGCCATTTGTAACAATCAGAGGTCAAGCTGTTTATGCGTTTGTGATTTCACAGAAACATGCACTTTTTTTTTTGTCTAGAGGAAAAAAACACTTCATGACATGCTCTTACAGGAAAATAATCAACTTCAGGGTGGAAACCTAGCATCATGACATATAATAATGTTTTATTCAGAGGAATAAAACACTTCCGGACACGCTGTTATGGGAAAATAATTCCTGCCGGGGTTGTAACTGTGACCTCACTTGTATCCCGTTGTTAATTATTTTCCTATAGCTGGATGTTCTGTTGTCTGATTTTAAAGCCCAAATGATTTGTCTTTGGAAATACTTCTTAAACATTACATATTAAGACAGCCTTAATGTCACCGAGTTATTTCCGATCATCTACGTATGAATCCATTCAATTATCTACCAATTTGAAGAGCGAGAAAATAAATTCCTAATGACTTCATATGTGTTATTTGCGATTTGCAGAACCGTCTCTCCTCAGAAAGCCCTCGGTAAAGCTCGCGCAGAGCCGACGCATCGTTTTTCAGCCCCATTGTGCAAAATCTCTTTTCGTAATAAGCTCCGTGAAGTTGAATCCGCGGTCATGCCGCTGAGTGACTAACCAGAGCGGCGAGACCCCCTGATTCAGCATGACCCGCCACATTTGTTTTCCGCTCCCCGAAAAGGAAGAGTGCTTAATTTCTTCTCTGTCTAGTGGATATCTCAAGGGCCTTATTAATTTGCCAAGTGGGACCTGCATGCAAATACGGCTCATCAGTGACAGACTCTGCTTAATAACATCAAAGGGAAAGTCGGGAGGGGAAATAAGGAGCCTGGGAGCGTGTGTCGGATAGAAGAGGGAAGGCCATGCATAGATACGAAGCTGATTTGCATATATGCTGATGAGAGGATGACTGAATTACTAAACAGGCGGGCTTATGTTAGCGGGCTAAGTCGTACAGTTTTGCTCTGAGGGAAGGGAAATCCTTATTCGTGTTGTTCCGGGTCAGGCGCAGTGCACATCCTTATTTTTTATGTTTTTTACTGATGTATATTTTGCTTATTCAGCTGAGTAGGAACAGCCTGGAGTGCCAGCTGCAGGAATCTTGTTATAAAGATAACACAAGACAACTAGTATGGTTGATTCACGTGTCACATTTTCAGTTAACAATCATGGTTAAAGTCACTAATCGTTTTCCTCCATTCTGATGTTTGATGTGAACTGAAGCCCTGTATCTGCATGATCTCATGCATTTTGCTGACTGGATAATTGAATAATGAGCATATGTACAGGTGTTCCTAATAAAGTGGACGATAAGCATATATCTATATGTTTATTTATCTCTTAATGGTTTTGTTTATCCGTGTCTTTCTAGTTGATATTTAACACCGTGGGTCGGATGCATAATATATACGCTGTGTAGCTCGGCCATGCCAGCGCCTCATGAATACATAATTCATATGTGCATTTATAAAACGGTGTATTGAGCTTATCAAATAATGCTTGAGTGGCTTTTGTTTGCTGTTGCTTTATCCGCCGAATGTCACTGCATTCATTTGAGCTCATTGGGTTTGCATTTGAAGATCAACGCCATTAAAAGTTGGCTTTTTTTTACGTGTTTTGTTCAGTGTTGGTCGGTTCCGTGAGGGCTCATTCAAAGTTGAATTGTTTTAAACTACAACTTCAATTTACTCAATTAACGTGGTGTAAAATATGAATGCATTTTGTTTTTATTGAATGTATTTAGCAGCACTTTCCACCTGCACTTCATGATCTCGACGTATTTTTTAATTTATTACCGAACGAGAAAAAAAAGTTCTTAAAAGTTCTTGGATTTCTTCATTGATGGATTATTATTGTATTGTGTTTATTTTATGGACAAATCGCATACGTTTCACGTGTTTGTTGCATGTGATTGTTACGTGAAAAACGTGAAACTGGGGGAAAAACCCCCATGTATTAAGTATGATCAATTATAATTGAGTGAATATGGCATTTTATTAACATTTTGATGAATGAATGTAGAAAAACATTAACATATTAATGAACATTAATAAATTGTGTAAAAATCCATAAGTGGAAATAAATTAATCGCTCCAAAGAATCAAAAATAAATGAATTCTGTTTAAAAAAAAAAATAAAAAATACATTAAGAGTAAACATCATGGAAAGAACAATGTGTGAAGAATAAATCAATCGTAAAAAATCACGACGAAGATATCACAGGTGAAAATAAATGAATCAGGTGTCAAAATGAATGAGATGAAAGTGGAATCATGTGAAAAATGAATTAAAAATAATTGGATTAGGTTTAAAAAAAAAAAAAAAAAAAAAATTAATCACATGGAAATATGCAAATAATGTGGAAATCAGGTGCAAAAGTGAAAAATGAATAAGAAAGTGTGTAAAACAATCACGCTTAAAAAACACACATTCTGTAAAAATGTGTGTGAAACGTAACATAAGCATGTAAATTGTGCCTTTTTTTGCAAGTGTAACGCTCAGCATGCAAATGGGTCTACAGGTCCGGTTCTTCCAGTTCTGCTGGTTTTACTGGTTCTGCTAATTCTGCTGGTTTGGCCAGTTGTGTTTGTCTGTCCAGTTCTGCAGATTCTTCCAGTTCTGTTGGTTCTGTCAGTCCTGCTGGTTCGGCACGTGAAGTAAGTAGCTGCTGCGTTTCCAGCTTCATGCCCAGGTCAATTACGATACACAGATGAGAGATGTTTGCAGACAGAAGATGATATGATGGCCCAGTCTGGCCTCAGGGAGAAACACAGACAGCTGAAAATTGGAATTGGGACAGTGTGGACGCCTGCGGCATCTTCCTGTGCTGCATTATCATGGTGCTGACATGGGTGAGGAAGATGATGGCGATGATGATGATACACACAGATCCATAAAGCCACTGCGAGACCACTGACGGCAGTGTTTGAACTTTATTCGCACTCGCTGGTGCATACAGGAGAGTATTGCTCTTTGAAAAAGTACAGAAAGAACATTTTTATATTTATTTTTTAATCCTTATGTACAGGTGAATGATTCACAAGAACCCATCAATCCCTTCCTGTTATACAGATGATGTCCAGTTTAACACCTTATTGCAACAACCCTGACGACGCACGTGAAAATACCCTGCATTCGATCCGTCGCTAAATGATTAAAATGCAATTCATCTTCATAAACCCTGTTAATAGGTGATTCTTTGCAATTTCAGCAATCATTTTTTATTAAATCAAATTATGCCTCTTAAACCATCAATAAAGTACTAATAAATTAAAAACACTCTGTGTCATGCTGTTATAGAAAAATAATTACGGGGAGGACGCGTTACATTCCACCCTGTAATATCGTTTCTTACAACTGTCGTCTGTTTATTAAGGTAACTCATTTTATTACCTCATTATTTACCACATTGCTTGGCCGAAGAGTAGATTATACGTGAAATATGGACTCTTGTTTGATGCCGTGCTCTGAACCATCGTATAATCGGTGAAACATAGCGGCACGAATCGATGAGCTTTACGTTTCTTTTTTTGAGGAACGTTCTAGTCGGCAAGGCTCCTATTATTTCGAGTCAACAGACAGAAACTAAAGCTCATTCAGCGCACTGCTCACTGACAGGCTGAAAAAGCCCCGTCACAAATGACCTTTAAGTGGCTGATATGCACATAATTAATTAGTCCATGAAAAGCCAAAGATATCAATGTTAAAGGGATGCAGAATGTAATTTTTCTATGGTTTAGAAAGTATTAAAAAATAAACAAACAACAACAACGATAACAAAAAACACCGCTTTCCAGTGGTAGGTACATATATATAAAATTACATATCACTTTCATGTTCTTTATTATGCAAATTAGGACTAATTTGTGACTAATTCATTCCTCATTTCCAATTCATCACGTGACCTGCAGCTTTGCTGAGAAACCAGATAACTTATAGCTTTTAGCTTATAGATTTTTTAAAAAATTGTCATGATTTAGAAACACTCATTTGTATCATTAACGCTGTTTAGGTTGTGAAGTGCTCCCATTCTCACCTATACATCAAAGACATTCATAAAATCTTCCTTTATATACACTATTATTTAAATTATCCGTGGTCTTTAAGGCAGGCCATCCATTTAGAAGTAACAAACAAACAAACAAACCAAATGAAAAGTCCAAGAGTTTACTGAAGAAAGAATGCAGGGATTTTCCTGTAAAAAACAAACAAACAAACAAAAAAAAAAACCCAGTGCCGAGGAGGAAACCCTTGGCGTTCAGAGTCCTCTTGAAGTTCTCATAGAGGAGAGTCTTTAAGAGTTCGTAACACACGAGCCGAACACACACATCAGATGATTATGTATTTATATTGACACAGCAGGCGATTATACGTGCACCGACGGCACGCTCTGATTTAACACCTGCGCTCGCATCACCTGGACGCTGGTCATGATCTTCTTCTGATGACCCATCAGCGTAACCCCCAGCTTCTGAATGTCACTGGGAGGAGACATGATTTATACTCATGAACAATCGAATAAACTAATGTTATGTAGCAGTGCATTATAATGTGACAAAACTCGAACAGCACAAACTCCTCCGTCCTGAAAGTTTCAGCTTGTTACACTTATTGCTTGTGAACCATATATTCTTTTTTTAATGATCACATTTCCTCATTAATATTCGAACGCTTTTTTTTTTGTTGTTGTTTTTCCCTTCCACCATTAAAACAGGCTGGATGAAACTCCGCAAGAACGTCTCAACCATTTTTTTCCCCCCCAAATGCTTGACCTTCTTGTGAACTCCTGAAGAAATCATAAATAAATTCTTTCTGATCTTTCATCCTGCGATTTGGAGCGCTGGGAAAATTTCTCTTCTGCTGAATTGAGGTTAAAAATAAAACCTGGTTGCCATGGCAGCTTATATCTCATGGCAAATTTTTGTTTTTGCTAAATTGATTATAGGTCATTTCTTTATTACTGTATTAATCCACTCTAAGTTGTTGTAACTATGAATGTTGAAATGCATTCGTATGACATCATTCACATCGGGTTAATTTCATAAAAGGCATTCCAATTTACAGCAATGGTTATTATGTATTTGCGTATTGTTTATAATACATTATAACACCAAAGAAATTCGGCCCATGTTTGCTTAGTGCATTATAATCAAACAGGTTTTTTCAGAATATGTAAAATTTCTACACACTTTCTATAAAGGCAATATGTAAACTCACCTATGACACTTTCGTTTCCTGTTATAAAGCATTCATAAGGCACTATTCATATTGTTATACGAATTTATGAAAAGGCATTACAGATTATACACACTGCTTTTAAGTAATTAACAATTCATAATGAATAACAAATATTGCTATAAAGTGTAATGCATTTTAATATATTTTATAAATGCCCCATGAAAGCTTTATAACACGATAAGAATGTGTTTATCCTTCAAACTATCAATAACTACGACCTTCTGTAAAGTTCTGTAATAAACTATGAACCCATTCATATCATGTTATAAAGAATTCCTAAGGTGTTATACACGTCGTAATGACAACAGGCTCTGAAAGCAAAGGTTCACGTACTTCACATGAATAAGTTGCCGCTCACAGATATGTCATGTTGGATCATTTTCCTTAATAAATAAATGACCAAGTGTAATATTTTTCAACTGGGTTCTCTTTATCAAAGCTATTAGCACTTGTATAAAAATCTGATAATGTTTTAGGTCCTCATTATGCAGAAATATAGAAAATTCTAAAGGGTGTAATGAAATGCATTACTTTTTACAGTTAATATGCGTTATGATGCGTTCATAACACACCATATCACTGCTATATCTTCTCACGACGCACTGTCCCAAGTACAGCTTGTAGAAATATAGCACTTATAATGTTAACAATCCATAACGCATAATAAAGAACGCTGTAAAGCGTCATTAACGACAGCAGTGTGCATGAATGCGTCATAATATGATACGAATGTGTTCATAGTTCACTAGTACTCGTTTACAATGACTTATGCTATTTATTACAATCCACTGTGCATTTAAATGCATGTATAATGTGGTGTATGCGGCATATGTGTGATGTGTGACTCTAATTATTTCTTCCATTTCATTTCCCTCTGCTTAAGCATATAGAGAAATAACGATTTTCCACCCCCCAGTGGAGCGGAGTCAATGTTGTATAAATGAACCGTCATAACTTACTGTTGATTCATGCTCATCACGTGACCGAGTGTGTGAAAACCTCCTGCCGCAAAGTGGTTTTTGTAGCGGCTCATCTTGATGGTGTCCAACCAGTCGTTCACCGATCTGCAGGTTGTGAAATCAGGAATGCTTCTGTTCATCAATTGGCTGTTCAGTCTGAAAGACAGTCAGACAGAGAGAGAGAGAGAGAGAGAGAGAGAGAGAGCGAGCGAGAAGTAAGGAATGAGGGAAAGCTTTGAAATGCAACCAGCTCAGGCAGAAAATCAATACAAGATGAAATGATGGAGAAGTGCAGGAGGTAAGACCTGATTGTGAGGGAAAAAAAAATGAAGAAAAGCTTGGTTTTCGGTAGATTAATGTAGGGATGAAATCCTCCCGCGTCGTCACTTTGCTCCCCATCATGATATGCATCGGCGCACGAGCAATTTATACAAGTCCAGTTGCAGGACGCCCGGCTCTAGCGCTAACCCTCTATGAGTCTTTTGATTCGGTGTGGATCAATGTCAATATAGAGCAGAGCCCTTTTTAGTTAACACAGAACACGTCTATTTGAGACGGACTTATTGGAAAATGTGCGCTCGGCGTCTGTGGGGGGGGGGGGGGGGGGGGGGGGGGGGGGGGGGGGGGGGGGGGGGGGGGGGGGGGGGGGG
>JAQQZR010000016.1:2773116-2784427 GCA_030068235.1 Notoglanidium macrostoma | reverse complement strand
TAGCCCCCCCCCCCCCCCCTCCCCCTTAAGACAAGTCGGGTAGGCATTGAGCAGAAAAACTTTCTCGCCACAACTTTGTGTGCCTTCAATGAGGGATCATATCTATCACAAACAGGGTGCATTTGTTGAGCAAATCCCTGCCAAAAGAAAAAAAAAAAAAGGGCTGTGTATCGATTGCCGGCTCTCTACCTGCACAATGTGTCCATTGACTTGAGGTTCTCTGGGTTGCGGATAAGCTTGTCCAGGACCGTGACGATCTGGCAGAACCTGGGCCGTTCGCCGCGCTCCTTCTGCCAGCAGTCCAGCATGAGCGTGTGGAGAGCAGCGGGGCAGCCCATCGGCGCCGGCAGCCTGTAGCCTTCTTCTACTGACTTTATTACCTGCACACGCAAACACCAACACGCTAACACCGTTACGTTCTCCGCTTAAAATGATCAGAATCCATCCGTACCCATGCAGTGTGTTCAGTAAAGCGTACAATCTCATTATCTGACCTGATTGATGAGTTCATCACATGTTCATACGGCATTCATATATCCAAATATTTTATTCCTCGTTATTATTTCATCTCATTTGTTAGCAGTCATTTTTTTTTTTATGTTTGGAGGTCAGAATGATGCGAAAATATTTCCATATATAATTTTTTTTTTTTGATATCTGAAATAGTCATGTTTATCGGAGGAATAGATTGGCTGATTCTCCCTAAACACAATTTCACCAGCTTTAAAGGTAGGGAAATATAATAGATAATTTTACTCAATTAACTCAATCTATATTTAATTACCTTGGGACTGACGCGCTGTTATAGAAACACATACAACAGCTTTATTAATCTTTTTTTTATAGGTTGATAATGAAATTAACTGAGCATCTTTATTTTCATAAAGTAGTTAAAGCTAAATTAATGCTTTCTGAGCCTCAGAAATATCAAACAGAGTCAAATGACCAATTTCCATGCCAACATCACTGTTGAAGTTGTGGTTCACGTCAATGTATTAAACTCCTCAATTTCAATCTGGGTAAGATTAGATAAATCAGATTCTAGCCCTGTAACGTTGATACCCACATCTCTGTTGGTCAGGTTCCAGTACGGCCGCTCTCCATAGGACATCACCTCCCACATCACCACTCCGTAGCTCCACACATCGCTGGACGAGGAGAACTTGCGGTACGTGATGGCTTCGGGGGCCGTCCAGCGGATCGGGATCTTTCCACCCTGGCAGGCAAAAAGTTGCTGTTTCATAAAGTGTGTCTAATTTCGCTGAAACACTCAGTTTCTGTTGAACTGGATTATTCACATCGTATTATAATGCTTTTGTAAGGCGTTATGAAAATGCGTTACACATTGCAGATATTTTTAGTACGCATTAACAGTAAGCTGTGTTCATAACACATTATAACACCAGTACTAAAGAAATTGCGCTGATCTGTGTATAAGGCATCATAAGACCTGATTAGTTTTCTTTAACAAGTGACTGGTGGCTGATGTCTAAACTCATATGAATTGTATTGCTGTTTTCACTTTTTAAAATTCATAACGACGTCTATAATGTCTTATGAATGGGCTCACAGGTCATCGTACATGCGTTACGGCCTCCATAGAAAGTGTTACAATGTGTGTCATGCATGCAAACGTTAGTACTACTCGTAATAGCATATGACATCGCATTATACGCCGATTATGACAGGTTATTAATATCCTACCCTTCGTTCCGAATGTAACTCACAGTGGTTGTGTAAGCTGCATCTGGGTCGTCCTCCAGCACCCGCGACAGGCCAAAGTCTGAAACCTTGCAGACCAGATTGCTGTTGACCAGGATGTTCCTTGCAGCCAGGTCCCGGTGGACGTAGCCGAGATCCGACAGATACGTCATGCCGGCAGCGATGCCTCGGAGGATCCCGACCAGCTGAATGATGGTGAACTGACCATCGTGTCTCTGTGAGGACAAATATATCGAGGTGTCATGGAAACACCACTTCTGGTCCTGTTTTCTTACCTGTTCTCACCGTGTGTGTGTGTGAATTATAGTCCTGTCATGTTGCACACCATGACTCCTGTGTATCCTGGTTTTTCCAGTTTCCTTGTTTTCCCAGCATCACTTTGTTTAGCAATACTGATCTTGTTTATCAGGAATCTTCAGTGTGCTTAAATAGGCTTAAACAGTACTTCATTTGTGCCAGATCATTGCAGAATTAAAAAAAAAAGTAAATAAAATAATAATAATAATAATAATAATAATAATAATTATTATTATTATTATAATTTTAAAGCTCATGCTTTCTGTGTCACCTCCCTTCTGAATATAAAATCAGCTCGTTTCCATGACGACCATTCGGCGGCTAGTAATCACAGCCTACTCTAGTACATTTTTTTGGATTTCTAAAAGCGCCACAGAGCAAATGACGTCAATGGGAGCAGACTGTGACATGACTTCATTGTGGAGTAATTTGGATAATTAGGTAAGCTAAGAACAATTTTTTTCACTGAAATTGTTTCGCTCTCTAAAGGACATAAAGCTCTTTTGTAAGACCCACTGGTATTGTTCCAGTACTTCATGTTTCACAAATTAAGCACTGGGTCATATTTAAAAAAGCTCTAGTTATATAAAAAGCATATATATTAAGGCAGTATTTAGGTTACTATTTAACTCGTCTTTAATGTGTGGCGGCTTTGGAAAGCCATCACATGGTTAAATTTGGACATTTTGTGTCTTTCTGGAAGCTGCAGACTTTCCCGAACTGCAATATTTTTCTCTTTTGCATGTCTCAACCACCATTATTCAATAAAAAATATCGAGCACTCTAAAGTCTGGTTATCTTTATAAACAAAAGAAAATGGAGAAAGCTGTTGTAAAGATTTCATTCTGGCTGAGGTTTTAAACATCTTTAGGCAGATTAGTTGTCTGTTTTTTATTGTAAAATAAACGTACCGACGTAACCTTTACTGTAGGATGCCAAGGCTAGAAATTACATATTTAAAAACAAAACAAAACAAAGCAAAACAATACAAAAAATCCTAATTCATAGATCAACATATTTCAGTTTAGGTCAGAATTTCAATGTATGTAAAATGTTTAGTTAAATAAAAACATAAACACTGGCATGGTTATGTTAAACTCATTAAATAGAAATAGGTATATTTATAATCCAGATTTGCTGCAGTAAGATGGACATTATATCATAATCACTTTGTATAATGTAGTTTAGGTACAATATAATTCTATTTTTCTTAAAGTAGAGACGTGAAAGTTTACACACCCTTAAGAATGAATCCAGAGATCCGTTCTCCATGTATTCAGTAATGATCATTACAGGTTTACCTGAGAGACAGAGAGAGAGAGAGAGGGAGAGAGAGAGAGAGGGGGAGAGAGAGAGAGAGAGAGAGAGAGGGAGAGAGAGAGAGAGAAAGAGAGAGGGAGAGAGAGAGAGAGAAAGAGAGAGGGAGAGAGAGATTATAATAAAAAATGTAATAAAAATGTAACGATTATAAATAAAAGGGGCGTGTCTCCTGCCTTCATCCATCTGTTGTAGTAATTGATCACCGTGGCAACCTGAGTCTGCTGAAGCATGACCTCCGACACCCAAACTGCAACACACACACACACACACACACACACACACACACACACACACACACACACACCTCATCCTGTTTTATTATAAGACTCAGACAGAGGATTTTAAACAAGTGCAGGAGAGGGATGGACACAACGCCTCTTAGCACCGTGGATGTTTCTGCACTGCAGCTGCGACGCTCATCTGCTTAATGTAATAAAACACAGGCTGCAGGTGGGAAAGCGAGATATACGTGTGGACCTGCGTACACTCTGTCTCACACTGCACATTACCTCATCTGCACTCTGTGTATAGTCTGTTAAGTTGATTCAATTATAATTATATAATATGCAATATATTAAATATGGGTGGATATGTATAGTTCCTCTGACTCACATTTAAGATTTTATTAAACATTTATTAAACATACAAGTATATATTTTTTGAAGTGTATTTTATTTCCATATGGAAATTTTTTTATGAAGATAAAACAAGATTTTAAACGTTATAACTGTAAACAAATGCATTCCAATAGCTTGTTTGTATCTTTAGCATGACAGTAAAACATCTGGAAAATGACCAAAAACTAAAATTAAACATCAGCTCATTTGACAAACAGATATTTATTGTGAAAGGAATGAAAAAACGCTGAAACTTTCAGACTCACCTCCGTATGTCCTGACGTTAGCGTCCTGCTCCGTCATGGCCTTGGCGAACAAAAAGGACATCGTTTTAAAAATCAATAAATCCACGTTAATTAATAATAATCATCTTTCTTATTCTTATCAACATCATCGTGGAAATGAGAAATCGAGTTACACCTACACTGTGTGATATTTAGGCAAAAATGCTTTTTAAAATAAAATAAAAAGGAATATCACACGCAGACACACAGGATACAGGAGTAGTGTGCAAAACTAATAAAAGAATTACAAGAAAGGACAAGGAAAAGGTGCTCAATAAAATTAAATGATAGAAAATTCTACAGGAAAACTTTATTCTACATATTTACACCAGAAAATATTTTTATCATCAATATTTTTGAGTATTAGATTGCCTCTGATTCATGTTAGTCATCTTCATCCAACAATAAACCATTTCCATCACATGACCAGGAACTTGTCTGTGATTGGGTGAATGCCCGGAATAATAAGGTGTAGAAACATTATATCACTGCTTAGGCGTGTCGAGCATGAAAATGAAGCTTCTGGACATCAAGTGGAGAACCTGATACCAACAGAACGAAGAAATACTCAAGGATTCGGAGAGTTAAACGCGAGTTGTTGATACTGATGTCAGGGCAGATGTTTATCTTTCACAGCCGATCTCCTGAGGATGCTGTGATTAGGGTGAGGATTTACCAGCGTCCGCCAGGGCAGCTCTCTCTTGGTCTGATCGTACCAGGACAGCAGGCGAGATCGAAACAGTCCAAGCTCCGCCGCATCATGGAAGCGGTGATACAGCGACCCGGCCGGCTCTTCTGCAGGATTAAACACAGCATACCTGCTGACTCCTACAATCACTCACAACTCAGCTTTAATTCCTGAAACAGGGGTCTACGTTCTATACAGAGTGAAGAGCACTGCGAGGACGGAATAAAGTGCTCAGTGTCGCGCTGTTACGGGAAAATAATCAACGGCGGCTTGGTGTGATGAAGCGGAGTCACTGTTTCCTCCCTGACGGCGATTCTTTTATAACTCCATTACAGCATGTGTTTTATTCCTGTTATACTACAGCAATGACAATGTTTACTTATTAAAGTATGATACAGTGTAGTCTTTATCCTTTTATAGTTACATTTAATGTTACAAAGCGCTGACACCGGAGACTCCTTACATAAATGTGACAAACATCGTATAGAAAGTAAAGAGCTGTGGTGCGAGGGCAGACAGTGTGGTGGTGCTTCATTCTGTAACTTTATTGCCAGTTTTAACATTACTGATTATTCTGGTTAATGTACACTGCATGAAAACTAAAATATAAACTGTTCTGAAAAGTTCACTTCCAGTGTGAGCTGAAGATGTGCTGCATTAAAGGTGATTGTGGACCATGTCTGCTTACCTTTTTTGACTCCAGATGTTAGTTTCTTCTTGGGTTTCTTCTCTGCTTGGGTCTTATTTCTCACTGCAGATCTTAATTTGCTCATAATTTTAAATCTCACACCTAAAGCTGATGTTTTAGTGCAAATTTAGTCTTTAACTGTTCAAAACCAAACCAAACCACCCAGGAAACTGCATAAACACATCACACAACACTATTTCACATCACCGGCTTGTTTGTTCTGAATCCGGTGTATTTTCCTGCAGTGTCTCGAGCTGGTATGAATTCCCGCCGCACTGAAAGGAAAGATGGGTGTGACGTCATGGCGGATGCCGGAAGTAAATACATAATAAATTACGGCTTTTTGTGGCGTGTAGCGTTAAAATTTTTAGGCATACATTTTTTTTAATTTTTTTTTATTTAAACAGTAGAAATATGTAAGAAGCTTATTGTTTTTTTATTTATTGTTTTTTTGGGGGGCAAACTTCACTTCCCCGCAGATGATGTACACCAATCACAGCCAGACCTCTCATCCGGGCACTTCATCATGTGACCAATACCAGGGACTTTCTGCCGCTCGTCTAACACCAAAATACTGTCCTATTCTGCCATCTAGTGGTGTCATGGTGAAGTGGTAAAACATGTGTACGGGATTATCAGCAAGTCTTGTGTTGGGATGGGAATGGGTGTGGAATAAAAAGGAGGGATGGATGGATGGATGGATGGATGGATGGATAGATAGATAGATAGATAGATAGATAGATAGATAGATAGATAGATAGATACTGTGGAAAGGAAAGGAAAGAAAGAATAGCCACCAAGAGAGCCAACTCTCCCCACTGACATCTGTCCTTCTTTCTCTGTTTTGTTTTGTCTTTTTCATTCTTTCTTTTCTTCATCTGAGCTGTTTGTTCATGTGAATCCTTAGTAGTTTGTGTGAGTCGTTTGTGGGAATGGTTTGTGAGTTGTGTATTTGACTGGTGCACAAACACAGCAGCACAATAACATTAATGCAGGGAAGCTCACAGGTTTTATTTATGCATGTTTATGATGATTTGTTTATTGAGACTAACAATTATTTAATTATGCTTTATAAAACATGTAAATTAATGTCTTGTGAATAAGAAGGTGGAGAAAGATTTTTATTAAACTATTTCAGCTATCGACTGTATAAAAATAGATGCCGTGCTCCTGTTCATGCCCATTCTATAGAACTGAAGCCAAAATCCCTCCGCCATGTTGTCAAGTTTGGGACATTTGGGACATTCTCCATCTCGAGTGTGTGCAGTAGAGATGAGAGGTGGTCACTGCTTTGCTAGGCCCCGCCCCCTTCTCCTGTAGACATGATCGGACGAATATGGTCACAGTCTCAAATTCTCTTTATTACATTGATCCAGAGAGCTTAAATGGGTTCAGCTGGAGATATTTCATTAACACGGATGCATCTAGAAAGGACATTTATCACATGAACTGTAAATTCACTGTCAGATGGATGTGACTAACGCGGATTGAGCGGGCAGTGAGCTCATCAGGGCGAGTTAAAAACTCACTACGTATTTAGGACACATGGCTATTCTGAGCACACTGTAAACTAACACACGACTTATAAAATCCATCCTAATGTTACTGGGAGTGTGTGTTCACTGACGAACAAATGGCGGTTGCACAAATTTCGCTATCTGGCTGGACGGAGGCTATATAGCAGGTAGCTAGCGTGATTACACAAACCCTTTCCTAGGAAACCTCTCGGTGTATCAAATGTTTTTAATAGAAATGGCTAACAGTTTGTATTCGTGCATGTGTTCAGAAAGGTTTAAATGAGTAGGTATATGACAGTAAATTGTGTGGTGCAGTTAGCCAGCCTCTTCTGGGAAAATCTGTCAGTCAGGTGCAGCCACGCCTTCTTACTTTATAGTAGAATAGAAAACTAATTTCTGTGGGAAAATAAAAAACTGTGCCGATATTAGAATAGGGAAAATTTACTGTTTGAATTAGACACTGTAGATAGAAAGACAGTTTAGACGAGAAAATTGACATGGACTATAGACTGTGTTGTCACTGAGACACATGGGGGTGGGCGGGGCTAAAAACTGCACTGCAGCCAGCCAGCAGGGGCGCTAGAGTCTATCCTGTGGTGGCTTCACTCTTTAGGACTGATGCTCTGTCTATTTTTTACACAGTGACTATAGAAATCATTGGTCATAATATCAACAAATTACAATGAACCATTTGGGAGTCGATTCTAATCGGTGAGCCGAGTCAAAAGACTCGTATTGATGTGCCAAAGAATTAAGAGGTCTAGTGATGCTCAGGAGTTTGTGTTCTGTTCTTCGAATTCTGTAATGAAATGCAGAAAAAACGAGGAGCATTAAAACATCGAATTAATAACTAAGATAAAACAAATATAAGATTGTTTTATTATCAGACTTCTTTATTACCTCGTGGAAGATCCACTTTGTTGTTCAGTAAGATATCAGCTTGAACTTCATCCATGCTCATGTAGAGCAACTCAGCGTTATGCTAAACACACACACACACACACACACACACACACACCCACACACACACACACATAGTCACATAGTCTGATTTTCTAAATGAATACATTAATGCAAAATTATAACCAGTGAAGATATAAATAAACACGGCTGTGTGTGTAATGTAACACACACACTCACCATAAACAAGTGGAACAGAGCAGGTCCCATGGCTCTGCACACATGTTCCTTAACCACAGGGTGAGAGTGCACAAAATGCTGCATACACACACACACACGCGCGCGCGCACACACACACACAGAGACAGAGAGAATAGAATAAATATGTTCATATGTACTGTACTAATGTCACATTAACATTAACCACGCTGTGTCTGATGTGTAATACGTGTGTGTGTGTGTGTGTGTGTGTGTGTGTGTCAGTACCTTTAAAGTCAGACTGGCCTGTCTCTGAGTGTCTGCGTGCTCCCGGTTGCCCATGGCGTACAGTAAGCGGTGCACGACTCCGAGGCGGATCAGTTCTTCAGATGTCTCACGGCTCTCCACGGCTAACATCCTGCAAAATCACACAACATTTAAAAAACTCTAACACACACACACACACACACACATAATATTGTCCGTCATGCTACACTACAGTTGAAGCTGCAGTATGACGTGACTTAACGTGACTTACCACTTACAGCCATCTAAACACCATTTCATGACAAGTTTGAAAATATCCAAAGCTCCAAAAGTTACACAGCTTTATTTAATTCATGGTCCATAATGAAGTCCATCCATCCACACTGAGCAGTAGACAGATAGATAGTAGGAGAAGCCAAAAGTATGTGCACCCCATGACCATCACACCCATACGGGACCCATCATGCGCTGTGGCCAATAATGTGCAGTAGGTGAGGTAAATACTTCCTAGGGTTAGGGTTATACGTATATACATATCCTAAAAATGAGATTCCGACGGTGTTTTCCTCCTTGTAAACAAACTTGCACTGTTGCTATGGTGACATATGGACATGATACAGTAATAAAGTTTGGATCAAAATGGAGCTTTTTGAACCAGGAATCTGAAAATGTGCATAACTCAAATCACCCAAATTGACACTTAATACCTGATTTGATGTGACGGGTCAAATATGTGCTTCTTCCCCAAACTGCTGTCATGAATTCGGCACACAATTGTGTAGAATGTCTTGCATTACAAGTTTCCCTTCACAGGAACTCAAACCTGTTCCAGCATGACAATGCCCCTGTGCACACAGCAGCTCCATGAACACATGGTGTGTTAAGGCTTTCTATCTATCTGCCTGTCTGCCTGTATGTCTGCCTCTCTTCCTGTCTGTATGCATGTATCTCTGCCTGCAAGTCTATCTGCATGTCTGGGAGTCTCACCGTAGGGCTTTGGCAGCTGCTGCCGTCTGGATGAACAGCGGTAACGAGTCCTTCGTCTTTGCCATCGCCGGCTCTGTAGGAACATTCAGAGATAAATCATTAGATCATTAAGAGCGCTCTGTGTAAAAGATCTGATGATCGCACAGACTACGATGGAAATAAATTCCAACATATCTCTAACATGACCATCATCATCCCTTTTTAATTACTGATTAAATAAACTAAGCTGAGCACTTTGGGTTTAATGTTAGGTTCCAGAGGAACAGGAAGTGATGTCATACCCTGCAGGATCTTGCGTTTGTGAACTCCCTGCTCGCTGGGTTTGAGCAGAGTGATCAGGGCGCTGAGGAGAGCGTCTCTCACCTCCGTCTGCTGGAGATATTTCATCAGCTCCATAACTGGGAGGCAGACGACAAAAAGACTTTCTACATTATACAGAAGATTACAGTATGCTGAAATTAAAGCTGCAGTATGTAACTTTTTATTTAAATAGTTAAAGCATATTACAGTCAGGTTGCTAAGACAAACGTAACATCTGTCTGCTGTAAAAGGTGCCTACAAATTCCGCATGTTATAGCTCAGAAAATACAGTAAATCAAATCAGACTCACCTTCATACTGCACCTCTAGATGGAAAGAGCGCAGCAAATTTAACAACGGCTCCAGGATAGCAGGATGAGTCGTCTTTACAACGGCCTGACGGACAAATAAAGAGATGAATACTCACACAGAGTTAACTCTACACTGGGGCTTAGTGATGCAGACTGGATAAAAATATGAGCAGGTAAAGATACAAGTTCATTAAAACGAACAGTGAGGGTGTTGAAGTATATTTAAAACAGTACGTTGCTAAAGCTAAGAACAACACTTAGATGGGTATTAGACATCGGGTGTCAAAGACCTTCTAATATTTGCATATGTGGACTCAAAGATACACCCATTTTCCCATCTATGGTTTTCCAGGCACACCCAATCAGAGCCGCTTTCATTTACATATATGGATTAAAAGACACGCCCATATAACACTAATACAGTTTGTGTTAGTTGCTGAGCTGCAGGTCAGCAGTCTGAGTTGTGTAGTTGTTCCTGTACGGTGTGTAGTGGGAGTTGTGTAGTTGTGCAGTTGTACCTGTATGGTGTGTAGTGTGTGTAGTGTGAGTTGTGTAGTTGTGCAGTTGTACCGGTACGGTTTGTAGAGTTTGCAGTATAGTTGTGCAGTTGTACCTGTCCGGTGTGTAGCGTGTGTAGTGTGAGTTGTGCAGTTGTACCTGTACGGTGTGTAGTGGGAGTTGTGTAGTTGTGCAGTTGTACCTGTACGGTTTGTAGTGTGAGTTGTGTAGTTGTGCAGTTGTACCTGTACGGTTTGCAGCGTGTGTAGTGTGAGTTGTGTAGTTGTGCAGTTGTACCTGTACGGTTTGCAGCGTGTGTAGTGTGAGTTGTGTAGTTGTGTAGTTGTACCTGTACGGTTTGTAGCGTGTGTAGTGTGAGTTGTGTAGTTGTACCTGTACGGTTTGCAGCGTGTGTAGTGTGAGTTGTGTAGTTGTGTAGTTGTACCTGTACGGTTTGCAGCGTGTGTAGTGTGAGTTGTGTAGTTGTAGGAGAGCTGCAGGTCAGCAGTGAGATGAGTTCTGTATAAACCTCTCTGCTGTATGTGGGGTTTCCGTGAGCCAGAGACTCGAGCAGACGGGAAGCTGTGTGTTGCGTCTTCTCTGAGTCTGACTTCAAACACTTTGCTACAGCCTTCACACCTACACACACACACACACACACACACATACACACACACACACACACACACACACACACACACACACACACACACACACA
>JAQQZR010000016.1:2758324-2773016 GCA_030068235.1 Notoglanidium macrostoma | reverse complement strand
CATATTAAACCCTATCGATTAAGAATGGGATGTCACTTAAGTTCATATGCGTGTAAAGGCAGGTGAGCGAATACTTTAGGCAATATAGTGTATATATTTGTATTCTTGATTCTAATTCGACATAAGGTGTCGATTAGAGTTTAGTAAGTCCATTCTAGTACCACAATAGTCCTATTATATTACCAACTCTACATAACTGAAAAAAAAAGTTAACTGTTAGGAGACATTTGTTTAGCAGTGTCAGCATCTTTGTAACAGTCAGAGAAAAAAAAAGCTGTTATACATATTATAACAGGAACCACCTTTTTAAACATAAGTACACATGGATAAAAAGTATGTGTCACGTAGATAATATATCATTGTAATCATAGGGGAGTTGGTTTGATATAAGACTAAAACTCAAGCAGGACATGCTTTTATCATAAAACAATACATTTTGGGGTGTTAACAGTAACTCCGCTTCATGATTCCATCACATCATCCCAAGGTTGATTATTTTCCTTTGACACCATGCCCAGTCATGCTTTATTCCTTACTTAGCTTCTAAATACAATCTGAGGAAAGTAAATAAAGATTCTATCTTTTGCATCTTTTTCACAATAATGTGCAGCTATCACACCTTATCTTTATCCTATTCTTTTGTTCAACAACATTAACCAAAAATTAAGAAATTACTGATTTTGAAAAGGAATGTAGTGTATCATTAAACAGTTAACACTACCTAATTAGCAACCTTGTTTTCGCTATGATGGTTAGAAGATAGTGAGGCAAAACCGAGTGAGTGCATCCTGGTCAATAACTGACAATTTTTTAACAGTTATTCTTTTGTTTTCAATTGGCTCAGTTTCTGAGGTAGTGAAAATTCCTTACAAAGAAAACCTTTTTTCATATTCGTATTTCGAATTCTCATTCATATCACCTAACTTGTCCTGGTCAACTAAACATTACCACTGGGAATTTGTACAGAATCAAATGAACAAGAGTGACATGATTCAATTTAATTCAAATTCATACAAATAAAGTTGTAGGAAAACCCTGCCCTAACCCTAATTCTAATATTTATATCATTTTATACAACCTAAAGTGTGTGAATTGATACAACTATCTAAATATTGGTCAAAATAGTTTTATATATATATACATACATGCATATGCCATGTTCAAACTAAAACAGGCGCTTGTGTCTGGAGAGCATGTCTGATTACAGAACTGACAGGAAACCACAGAGCACACTTTCTCAGAACAAAGAACCACACCAATGAGAAGTTAACAGCCAAATTAGTGTTGTGGTCAATAAATCCAGTGCTGGAGAGGGCTAATCAATTGCGGCGGTTAGCCAATTCATTTTAATTATGCATCAGTTACCACCCACTAGCTAATTTCCCTTCTAAAATGCTATTTCATCGTTAGAGGTAGGGGGTAAAAGAGGAGGGGAGAAAAGGAGAAGGGCCCTGTCTGTTTTTCCTCTCCTCCTCTCAGCCCTCTGTATCCTTTCGCCTTTTGCAGGCACTCAAATTGACTGGTCTTGCACAGTTGCAGCCGGAGCAGGGAAAAAGAATCGTTGGTGTCAAGCCGCAGTTTACAAATATGACATCTCCTCTGTCGCAGCGGCAGATATGAAATATTGATTTATGTGCGGTAAAAGGTCTTATAAAAATGATCACATACACAAGAGGGATTAATGCGCGGGAGATCAATAGAAATTTCATTCTTGACGCTAGACTATGTCACCTATGGTGAAATGCTAAAATAGAGAAATCAATATTATCTGTGAAATGTCAAATTTATTATAATTATGAGGATGAGAGCTGGCCAAGTGGGGTCCCAGGAGGAGCGGCGAGCATCCCTCATGGCCCCAACCTCACCACCTGCCAATTTGAGCACAATATCAGAGCAGTGGGCCTCCAGCTGCACGCCTGGGCCAAAATCCTGAAGGAGTATTTAACTCAGAATTGCTGAATTGTTGTAGTGGAGAGCCATTTCAGCAGAGTTGGGAAATTTGCTCCACAAATGCACCTGATTTACTTTACTACCTTTTTTAAGTTGCATAAAGTGCTACACACACCAGACAGTTATACATTCTGGAGCAGATATGCTCCTCTGATTTAACTGCTGATGAAATGTATCTTTTATGTTGGATGTTTAACATCTGCCAGTGCAGTCAGACACTCTCTAACTTCTCAACTGAGACCTGTCTATCCTCCAGCTGTCTGTCATGGTGTCTCACAGGGGTTGTAAAAGACTACCATGGGCAAGCCTGGGAGCTAAAGACAAGCTCACCATTTGATGTCTTATTGATTTCACTGCTCCAAAAAGGACAGGCCCTGCCAAAGCTTCCACAATAAAGGATTTAAGCTAATCTGTTTAATAAACACTGCAAACGTTTCTGCACAGGTCCAAGGCTCAGACAGACGTCAAACCGGTATGTTTGAAGGAAGTGCATTTAATTCTTTTACACCCAGCAGTGGCTAATGACCACAAATTTTGCTGGGGCAGGTTAACATTAATAACAATAAAGCCTCAAACAAAATTATGTCAAGAGGCTATCATACTTGACTTTTTGTATTGTGGACTGTCTACTGAATTACTCTAAGTACCCCTGTAATAGGCAGTTTAAAGTTGACAACAGACAGTCATCCAGAATCAGTCTAGCAGCTCATTATGAGTGGTTTTAAATGGAACTTTGTTCAACCATGCTGGAGATAATAACATTCCAATAACAAGTTTCTATATCTCACAAATTCTATTCAATTCAATTCTATTTGTATAGCACTTTTAACAATGGACATTGTCACAAAGCAGCTTTCAGAAATATATAAATTCTAGATATAAACTTTAAACATATGAACTTATAGATGTATCCCTAATGAGCAAGCCAGAGGCAAAGGTGTCAAGGAAAATCCCCCTGAGATGACATGAATAAGAAACCTTGACAGGGACCAGACTTAAAAGCGAACCCATCCTCATCTGGGTGACACTCACTTCTATAACTGTGTACTATATGATCAAAAAGTGCAATTTTGTACCCAGGAAATTCATTATAGAATTCATTTAACAAGAAGTCAATTTTGTTATCCGTTATCAACTATTTACTGATGGACACTTGAGTGCAAAACTCTTTACATTTACATCATTTGGCAGACGCCCTTATCCAGAGTGACTTACACATATCTCATTTATACAATTGAGCAGTTGAGAGTTAATAGTTAATATCAGTGATAGCTTGGCAGCACTGGGAGTTGAACTCACAACCTTCCGATCACCAGTCCAACATCTTAACCACTGAGCCCCTAGTGAGGCCGAAAGCTATTATGGTAATTGTAGTCCTAAGCCATCATAGCAAAACTGTTTATATAATATGCTATCTGCACAATTTCTAAGTGTATCTTTGGGCTGTCTATAGGAGGCTATCCTCAGCAGGAGCAAAGCGATGAGATCTCCAAGCAAAAGTAGGCAATCAGGATGGATCAGGCCAGTGAGGAGAGCAGAACAGAATCACTGGCATCTCAGGGGTACCATGTAGCTTGGCATGGAGAGAGAGAGAGAGAGAGAGAGACAGACAGACGGACAAAGAGAAAGAGAGAGAGACAGCGAGAGAGAGAGAGAGAGAGAGACAGACAGACATACAGAGAGAGAGAGAGAGAGAGTGAGACAGAGAGAGGGCACTTTATTAATTCAAGAGGCAATTTCACAGATTTATAGCAATCCCAAAAAGTAGACTGTACAAGCAAGAGTATACTGAATAATAAAAATAAACATAAACGCATTCATTACAAAATTATAAAATATAATATTGCATATAAAGTGAGTACGGCCTTATATACACACGTCTTCTGAGTAAATGTTAAAGAGGTCAGAGAATAATAAACTAAAATGTTTCTTCTAAACTTTTTAAAAAGGAACGATTATAATTCTTTGGGCATTTTTGTGTCTTTTATCATCATAGCGTAGTAACTGATGAGGTGTGGAATTGTGCTTTTATGGAAAAACCAAGCATAACTACAATATGTTAATTCAGGCATTCAGAAATTTGACAATATCTGTACTTCATGTTTATTCAGCTTCCACTTCTCTTCTTGCCTCGTTTAAAGGCTGTGTATGTCCATAAGTTTACATTAAACCTACATTAGCTCTTCCTGACATAAATCTGTCAGGCTTATAAAGACTGCTAAGCTGTCCATCTCAACACCTAACACCTGAGCCAGGTGATTTACATATGAATGCCTTGACATCATCATTCCAACTCCGAGAAGATGATTGATTAAGCCATGAAGAGCGTACGTCCAGTGTAGGTTTTCTGTAGCCTTATGAACACAGGTCTTAGTTAAAATAACCAGGTTGTTTAGTTTTAATGACTTTTTCCACTCATCTGAGTGGTGTTTAGATGATGTTTGGGATTATTCACAATTAAGATGCTATAAAAGTTGTTCATCTGAGTGGTGAAATGTCGTGGAGATTAAAACACAAGTCAAGTTGCCGTTTGAAAATGACTTGCATGGTTAGAAAGCTTACTTCGTGTCACCACACCCTCCAGACGGATGACATTGGGATGGTCAAACTGGGCCATGATGCTGGCTTCGCTGAGAAAATCTCGCCTCTGTTTCTCAGTGTAGCCGACCTTCAGAGTCTTCAGGGCCACGGGGATGTCCCGCTTCCCAGGCAGCCTCATACGGCCGTAACACACTTCCCCAAACTCTCCTGTAGCACAGATACTTACACTGCTCTACTTTTACTCCAGACATTTGCAACATTACAGTGTATAAGCTTCAAGAACCACAGCAGGGTCCAAAAGTCACGTCCATTATGGAGAGCTATATTTAATTTCATTAATGATGAAGGGCTCATATATTTTGTTGATTTATCTTGATTATAAATTTATTTGTTAGTAAAATTGCAACAGCGTTTCCAAAATCGCCGATAGGACAACGTGTAAAACGAACAGAATGCGATGATTTGTGTTTTTTGTTTTATACCCAATCATGTTACTGACCTGATGCCAGTTAACCTAATTAGCTGTGAGATGTTCCACCTGGTGGATTTTATTATTATTATTTTTTTTAGCATTACACAACTTTTCCAGTCTTTTGTTGCCCCTGTCCCAACTTTTTTGAAACGTGTTGCTGGCATCAAATTCAAAATTAGTCAATTTTTTTTTTTTTTTCCCCAAAAAAACAAAACAAAATTCTCAGTTTCAACATTTAATATGTCGTTCTATTTTCAATTAAATATGGGTTTACAGGATTGCAAAAAAATTAGAACAGTAGCAACAATAATGTGTAAAGGGCACTCGAGCGATGTAACAAAAAATAAAAAAATAAAAAAAAGAAGAAAGAAATTCTATTACACAGGTTATTATATGGAAAAAAAAAAAAAAATGTTAAAATAATAAAAAAAATATATATATATTTAGAAAGAGAGATGAAAACAGAATTATATTTGTTTTGTTATTAATATCTTAAACTATTTGACCATTTTAAGCTCTTTTTTGGAGTGATAACAAGATAACATGTAAAAGTTAAAATACAAAACAAACAAATAAAAAAAAAATCTTACAAAAAAAAAAAAAATACATTTATTTTCTTGTATTTCACCCTAAGGGTATTAACTTGTGTGCCATGGAAGAGGAAATTCATTTCCATATTTTTAATTTAATACCTCAGAGACTTCTCAAACAGCTAAAATGTATTGGTCTCCATTTATAAATAACTAAGTTAATTAATTAAGTAAAAGTGTTCATTTGTGATACAAGATACTTTCTGGACCCGGCTGTAGAGGTTCTCAGGAGCGACACATGTTAGTAGAGTCCATATTATCTGCCTAATGTGTCTGATTAGCACATTGACGATCACGTCACGCTCGCCCGATTGAAAAATACAAATATCTTAAATCTCAGTACGCATTTACAGTCACAAGACTGCGCAATCCAAACATACCTGAACCAATAATTTTTTCAATTTTGATCCGGGAAGCTTCAATTTCTCTGGCAAACTCGTGGACAGCCTGGCACGGGTCCTCGTATGTGTGGGGATCAATATAAAATCTGGCTTCTGGAAATGATACTAGAATAAACAGAATTAGCATTTGGTCACATATTGCAGGATGAAAGAGGTTTTCAATCACAGTAATAATCACTGGAGCGGCCAGGGAGCAGCCGGGGCTGGATATTGGCTTCACAACCAAAATGTATTGAAATCTTTTATTTATTTATTTATTTATTTCTTACCATGGCCATTCTGGTAATGCATCTTTTCCTCGTCTGAATCCTGGAAAGCCTTGCTGTAGCCACAATGTCTGGAGAAAAGGTGAAGAGGAATTTTGAGAACACAGGGGAGGGGGTAAATTCTTGTAATGTGAGATTCCAGATACCCTTACATATCCTCTATCGCCCCCGTCTCTCTGTTATTGTGTCACATATTTCATGCCGTGATACGAATATGTCATATGGAAATAAAATATCTTTATGCCCTCTTGCACTACAACTAATACTATATTAAAACTGCTTTGGAGTCGTTCATACCCGTTCAAGTGATTCATTCCTGTCACATCGCTGTTGTTTGAGATATGATATAAATGCGTATTTGCATTATCTCGCTTGTAAACTGATGTGACTGAATTCCACCAGCACAATGTCTGACTTCCTTACTATCTGTTCAATAAATTCGTCTTACTGGGAGATAAAGAGATAATATGTCCCAATAATAAGATAACTCAAAATAACTAGAAGATTTAGGTTATTAAGCTGAAATACTGAGATAGTAAGTAAAAATAACAACATAAAATGTTGAAATGCTGAGATAAGAACTCTAAATCAGGCCTAATCTCTTCAAATCAAAATAGATCATGCTGTATCTTAAAATTATGAGATAATAACTCGGAATAAGGAATATCTTGAAAAACGAGATAATAAGGTGCTAACAAAGCAACGGCATTATATCTTGGCATAACGATGGCAACAAAATAATGGCATTCTAAATAATAACCAAATAAAAACAAATAATGACATGACATCTTGAAACAATGAGAATGAGATCAAAAGAAGATATTAATTAAAATTGGGAGTCATTGAGTAGAAATAATAGTGTAATATCTGGAAATACTGAGATTATTGAGGTGAAAATAAAATAACAAGATGCAGCAAAAATGCAAAATAACTTAAAAATTCAAAGGAACTTTCCAAATATCCTGAAATAAATGGTTATCGATTGTTATTGTAATTTCGATAACTTCAAATGCTGAGATATTGACTAGACATTATTGAGTTATTGAGTTGAATTACAGATATTAAGTAGAAATAATAATGTAATATCTTGAAATAATGAGATAGTAACTCAAAATAACATCATCATGTTATAATGCAAATAATGAGATAATTTGAAATGATGACAAAATAATTTAAAATAGCTGGTTATTAAGTTACAAATAATGAGATAGGAGGTTAAAATACTTATCACCTTATATAATGAAAAAGTGAGATAATATCTTGAAATAATGAGATAACTGGAAATAATGACATCTTGAAATAAGTAATTAAGTCAAAATAAAGAGATATTTTGTTTGCAATAATGAAATACAATCTTGTAATGACAAAGTATTACATGGGGAAAAAAAATGATATAATCTAATGAGATTTTTTAATGCTTGGTTTTTATGTCGAAAGAATGAGATAATGACAAGATAATAGCAAGAAATTAACTCGAAATAATGAGATATTAACTCATTATTGCATAATACCAAGATAACTCAACATGATGACATCTTGTTGAGTTAATAAGTCAAAAATAATGAGATATTCATTTTCTAATGATGTGATATTATCTTGAAATAATGAGATATTAAATCTAAGTAACAACATAGCACTCCAACGCTTAATGACGATGGATCATGCTATAAAAACAAATCAACAGATGCGCATTTCCTATATCAGGTGCTAGTTACAATTCGAATAATTCAAAATACTCCTCTTGCCGTTTTCTGCAGATGACAAGAGCCATAAAGGTGATGAGTCCCGAGACCAGCGCCATGGAGATCCAGATAATCGTCACAGTGTTGTAACGTAAGGGGACTGGAAGTTGACGGAAACAAAGTCATACAAATACAAAAGAAAAGATTACAAACTTATCAGATATATTCTACACGCAAATTATTAGCAAACCTTCTTAAATCAAGTCGACCTCAAACCGTTCCCTGATATTTAGCTGTCAGTCATTCTTTATTTCACAGCGATGAAACGATCGCCTACGCGGTTCAACTAAACCTCCCGAGGACACACGTGAGCTGTTCTTTTTTTCTTAAGGGTCAGTTACATCAGATATCTGCTATGACCTCCCAATAACCGAAAAAGATTATAAGAGAGTACTCAGGATTTGGTGCAAGGTGACCCTGTAATAAAATCTCAATCAATCTGCTATGAACACTTCCTCAAACTGTTCTGTCCAACAGGATGGCTTATTGATGCTTCCCGTGTCACTAAATCAGTACGGCTTTAGAATCCAAATCACCCGAATAACTTTACCACAGTAATAAATCCAGTGATCATACTGCCTCTCAGAGCAGTGGACTGGAAGTGGGAGAAATTGATCTTCTTAGACGGTGGAATTCATTTTGCCATTCAATTCTGGCAAAAAAAAACAAACTGAAGAGTCCATCAAAAAATTCTACTGCATTCTATTTTACAGTATCGTCTGGTGTTGTGTTTATTTCTATGCTATTCTGTCGTATTGTATAATATTCAACTCTATTTCGTTGTATCCTATGTCATTAATTTCTGTTTTATTCCATTCTGATACGTTCTGTACTGTATCTCTTGCGTTCAAGTTTGTATCGCATTTTATTCTATTACATTCTTTTGAATCTATCGATTCTATCTGTTGTGCCGCATTCCGCTGTCCGCTTACCTTCTATTCGATTCAGTTTTCATGCATTCTATTCTAATCTATTTTCGTAATGCATTGCATTTTGCTCGAAGGCTTTCTATTGCAATGGATCCTATCCCTTTTCTTTCTTTTCTTTTCTGTTAAGTTGTATACACCGTATTTAAATCAATTCCGTTGTCTTCCTTTATATTCTATTAGGTTGTATTCTGTAGTGATGTAAAGTATTCTATTGTATTCTGCCATATTGTATTTTCTATCACATTCTGTTTAGCTGTATTGTAATATATTGGGTTGCATTGTTTACTATTCTGATTAGAGTTTAGCTTTTTGTCGTGTCGTATTTTACTGTATTTTGTTGCCATCAACTGAATTGTACTGTATTTAATTCTACTGCATTCACTCTGCTGTATTGCATCCTACTGTATTTTGTAAAACATGTTAGTGTTGTATATATAGTGTTGTGTTCTATTTTGATGTATTGTGCTGTATTCTAAACTAGCATTGCATTGCATTGTGTTCTATTGAATTCTATTCTAATGGATTCCATTCCTTTGAATTCTATTCAATATTTTCATATTCTATTTTATGCTATTGCATCGTGTTGCGCTGTATTCTTTTCTATTGTATTGAAATTGATTCTGTTTTCTTCTATTCTGTTGAAGTCTATAAGCTGTATTCTGCTGCACTGTATAGTTTTCTTTAACTACTGTATTCTATTCCTGTGAATTGTATTCAATTCTTTTATATTTTATTGTAGTGTTTTCTATTCTGTTATACTGCTTTATATCTTATTCCATAAAACTCCATTTAATTCTGCTGTATTTTGTTCTCTTGGATTTTATTGTATTGTTGTATTCTATCACATTCCGTTGAATCAGATTCTATTCTGTTGTATTCTTTCCTCCTGGAATACGTCCTATTCTATTCTATTCTATTCTATTCTATTCTATCCTGTTGCATTTTGCTGTTATTTTTAAAAATAATTCATAAAGTATATTTTATTTATTTTTACAATAATATATTTGGAATACTGCTTCTGAGAGAAAATACTATTAATGAAAAAAAAAATGTTTAAGTGAAAAAAAAAGAATCATTGATTCACATTTGAATGCCAATAAGTCTGGGCATTACTCTAATAATATTTGTTATATGGTTTTTTTTCCTTTGCATTATCTAGTTTCCTACAAACCTACGTTTGTTAACGCTATGCCAGGTGCTCACCCGCTTTTCCAGTCTGGATCTCCACGGAGGGGCTGAAGCGGCCGCAGCCAGCCGAGGTCCTGGCCCTGATCTGAAAGATGTAACTGGTGCCAGGTTTGAGCCCAGACACTTTAGCGCTTGTTGTCTTTGACTTCTGGGTGGAATAACTCTGCTGCTCCTTGTCCTATGGGAAAATTCCGGACAGATTATCTGAACTTTCCCCAGCATGAACATGTGACTTGTGGTATATTTCTTGATAATTCAGCCTGATCAAACTTATTTTAGATAGGCTTTATTAAAGCATGACCTATCACATTGGCCATTATGCTAATGAAGAGCCTACTTAATATCCAGTAGACATTTTTTGTCTCTCACAAGAACCTTCTTATATTATGATCATCCACCTGAGGCCACCATTTATGAGGCAGGCCTTTACCTTGAAAAGCACTTCAGCCTCATAAGCAATTGCATGTAAATCTCATTTGCTCTCCATGTGGTGCCGACCACTGTTTGCTAATTCCCCCACACAGCTGAGATCCCTCTTGGCCCATTAGGCGGCAAAGCTCCCGGCTCGCTCTGCAATTAACGGCTCCCCAGCGCTTGGCATGGCTCACGCTGTTTGCCGTTCATTGTCACTTTTAATAATCAGACTAAATCGTGACAAACCGCCACTGGTTGGTAATTTCCATTCAATTAAATGGAGCTGCCATCGAGCCATGTGATTGAATTGCGCGATCTGCGGCCGACCTAGCCCGTAAACAAACTTGACCCTTCTCTAATGGTTCACTCTGGTCATTTGTATTTTGTGAAACATTTTTTTGTCCGCATTGTTTCGTTCACAGCGCAACCGCAATAACATGAACATCCCTGCTGTCACTTTTGTTTAGAAATGAAATACAATACTTGATGCACTTCGTTCACGCACTTCTTTTTCACAACACTAAACAGATTTTACATAAAAGGTAAGTTGTCCCACCTTTTCATAATATTTAACATCATACTCCAGGATTACTCCGTTGGGCTGCTCAGGTTCATGCCACATTAGGGTGATGCTATTTGTGCTAGCATTCTCTTGACGGATAGCCATCACCTGAGAGGGGGCTGAAAATGTAAAAAATAAAATCATATTCAAATTTCTTGTGTTTGGAATTTTTATTGCATGACTGAAATAGCTGTGGCTGAATTCATCTTAATAGTCAGTCCTACGAAGTAGTTTAAAGTTCTTTAAGCGCTTCAAGGGTTCTTAAACTATTCTTCAGAGAGTTCAGGTGTTTTAGCTTCCTAAAGGGTTCTACTAGGAACTCTCTCTGGTAGAGAAACCTGGTTGTCAGGTTTACATTCAACCAAAGACACAACTTGCTGAAGGTTTGCTCAGTGTACTTGCTATTTCAAGCAAGTTCTTCCTAAACAAAAAAGATCAGGCTTTGTCGGCTAGTCAACGTGTAATAAAAGTCTCCTACCTGCCTGATTTGTCGTAATATTGACCGTGATGTAAGGCAGCGGTTCTTTGCTCAAGTGTGTCACCCCGTTCATCACCATGATGCGGAAGGTGTAGTTAGTGTGGGCCTCCAGGTTCATCACATTCACCCATGGCTTCATCAGTCCCTTTTGCTGGGGGATGAACTTGATCGAGATGACTCCTGTTCGTGACACCAATCCACTTCCACCTAAACCTCCTCCACTCCCTGTTGGTCCTCCACCAGTGCTTCCTTGGGCTCCAACAGCAGCTCCTAATATTCCATTGAAAGAGTTTCCACCGACGTTACAGTCCTCACATTTTCCACCATCCTTAACACATTTCTGGCACTGCACGTCGTAGATGATATCCGCACGGCCGCCTGTGTCCAGAGGGGAACTCCATTCCAGGTTAACGGCGGTCCCGTTTACAGAGGAAATCACATTCACAGGGGCCGAGGGAGGTCCTGTAGGGACAAAAGAGCCAGATAGTATTTAATTAAGGGTTAATTGCAAGAGAATGAAGGTGGGTGAAGTGATCACTCTTGCAGATCAAGTATAATTTTTTAAAAGGTCTGGTCTCATAGCTTTCTTAAGGGTTAAGAAAGAGCTATGTTAGTTTTACTTTTCTGATGTCTTGGACATTTGGATGTTCCCACTTAAGTTAAATAAACGTAAATCTGGAACAGGCTTTATTGCAGCATACTTGTGCAAGGAGCGCTAGGAGAGTCAGCAGATGCCCGGAAGTAGTTGGCGTCACAAGGGCAGGTGAGCGCCGCTCGGGTCTCTGAGTGGCTGTGCAGAGGACATTTTCCACATAGCTGGCCTCCAGCTGAAGGTTTGTAGAAGCCCACTTCACAGGCTGGAAGAACATGAAAAAGATGACAAAGATCATGTAAAGTCAACCTAATTTTGTGAAAGATTCAATCAATGCAATCAAGCAAGGGTGATGTGGTAGAATTTACAGCTCCAGGTTCCTGTACCTGGACCTGAGCTTGGGTTACTCTCAGTGGGAAGTTATACATGTTTGCCCTGCATCTCTGAGGGTTTCCTCTGGGTTCGTTGGTTTCCTCCCTACTCCTAAAAACATGTTTGTAACTATAAATTGCTTCCATGACATGCTCTGTATTCACCACAAAATACAATCAATACATGTAACCCTAACTCTAACCTTAAACCTACACTCACACAAAACTTTTCTCAAAAGTTATTTTAAGGGTTCTAGCTTTCTACAGCAGCTCCACTGGAAATTTTTTTTTTGCAAAAGGAAAACCATTTAAGGAGTAAACCCAATGGCTGGAATCAATAAATTTTAGCCTGTGTGCCTCATTTTTGAAACTATACACATCTTTTATTAGTTTCATTAAAATGATTGAATAATCCATAGCAAATACAATGCGTTGCGACAAGTAACTGTATAAATCCTCCAAGGTATAAAGGGTTAATCTTGAAACTTTTCATACAGTATAAAGAAGAAATTAAAAGTGTGAGACCTTGATGGTCTTGCCCACAGATCATACTGACGTTTGGTTTCAAATCGGACATATTACAGTTGTTCCTTGACCAGGCGGTCATGAAACCAACCAAAGAATAGATATTTGCTCCACATAAGCATCACAGCACTGTCGTCAGCACTGCAGTTTGGAGTGGTTAATGAGATTGTAGCTGTCGACGGACCAAGCATACTGATAAGAGGGAAAAAGATACATGACTGAAGATACATGAATTAGCAATTTAAGCAATTTCAGGGTCTTTTTTTCCCTCTGGAACAATCCTCCCCCCAGGGAACCTGAAAGAATTCCTGATTGCAATATTTATCCCTGTCTGGTTTCTTCACTCATTTCATCCCATTAATCCTCTGCATACTATGACGTTTTTCTTTTGTTCTTTTTTTTTTTTTGAGCGGAAAAGCAGGCCACGATAAGCATCAAGACTGCACGCTCATCAAGTGTGGACCCTTCTCCAGGCTTTGAAGTTCTGACAGATTACCAGCAGCTACAAATTCGGCAACATATATCAAATGACACACTTGCAAACAGCAATACGCTCCAAAACAACCACAGTACAGAGGATGGAGGGTAAAATTGTCATGACGGTAAATTGGTCAGGATGCCCCTTGGTGACATTTTGGTCATTTTTCAGGAGATGTAACGAAAAAAAAGGGTAATCAATATTTGGAATTGGATGGCCAGTTTAATCCAGGGTTATACTCATTTTGTATCAGGGTTGAGTCTTTTTGTTCTCCTTTTTCCCTCCATTTTGGCATATTGTTTAGTTTGTCAGCACCTGGCAGTGGAATGTGCCCACTGCAGGGGGGATTTGCATCACTATGAATTTTAATGAATATTTACAGCCATCGTGTGTTGACCTTGATATTTTTACTCGCAATATAAATGAATAAATGTGGTGGAAAACTGCTTTTTTTTTCACACACTTGATGTCTACAGCATTAACTATGCATGGGATCTCAGAAAAGGCTGAGTGGCCTCCAAGATTCTCTAATAAAACGAAACTCCAAACTGCTCCTTGGGGATTTCTGAGCTTTAAGCTTTTTTTGTGAATCCTGCCCTGTTGCTGCATGTAATAAAGTCACATGCAATACAGACCATGGCTTAGTCAAGCTTAGTCAAGGTTGTCTTTGCAAAAAAGTTCACACTCTGGACCGAGGCATGGACCACATCCAATTTCAACAACTTGCTCCTATCGCATGGTCTCACACTTGCAGATTTAAAGGAATTTTGAAAAGTTAAAGTTAGAGTGAAGGACAGGGTTCAGGGTCATGACTGGACGAAACCCAAAGAAATCTTGTTGAAATAACATAAACATTGCTTGAGTTATTTGATATAGAAACTTTTCCTCTAGGAAAAGTGTATCACTGGTTTTGAGATCATCAAGAAAAATCTTTTCTTGTTTTGTTTTCGTCTGGCAAACTGTATGTAGAGTACGTTTAAAAAAAAACTGATCAATGTACGTATATAACGCTGCACAACAATCTTTTTGAAAAGTCTTGCTTCCTGAAAAGTTGTTGCTGATTGTGACGGGTACCTACTGGGTTGCACAAATATAGTTTAGGTTTTACTGCGTCACGTAGGAACTCTGAGAAATAGATATTTATATGTTTACTGACAATAACGTATTTAGTCACGTTTATGTTTCGCATAAGC
>JAQQZR010000016.1:2730717-2756917 GCA_030068235.1 Notoglanidium macrostoma | reverse complement strand
ATGTCAACTTCCACAGAACAGCTTCCACCCTGGCCTGATTCCATGCTGGACACGCCCAGGCTGCACACACCGCTGCTGATACGTCACTTACGGGAGCAAAAATGTTTGGATACAAATATAAGAAAAAATCATGACAAAACTGAAGATTTCTCAGAAACGGTAAATTGTGATGTGATATTCGTGATCAGCTCCCAAACATCTATAAGAACCCCACAACAGTGTTCAAGAAGCAAAAACTTTGTTGTGCAGTGTAATTACATACTACTGAAGCCCACTAATTGTACTAATTAACCTAACGGTACACTTCATTCGCTTTTTCATGTAAAAAAAAATCAAACATTCCAAAGATACACCCTTGAGGGACACCCAAGTGAAAAGAAACGGTACACTTTAGTAATTTTTTTTAGACGAGCGAATCACTTACTCTCTGTGCGCCCTTTTATATTGCAATTCCACAGTCATTGGAACTCAAAGCTGATTTTCTAGAGTTCCGTGATCCAAGGCTTTTGCTAGGAAAACTATGGCTTTCCAGAACAATGTCATATTTGTATTGTTGGTCTCTGAATTTGAGAAGCAAAGAGAAATGACATATAATGTTTTTAATTTATTTGTTTAAGTACAATTAGGCTGAAATCAGCAGCATGGTTTTACAAACCCAAAGTTTTGATTAAAAACTTTAGATTATCCGAAGTGTGGGCCGCGGCCCCCTGGTGAGCCCTGACGGTACTGCAGCTGGTCCTTGAGAGGTCATTTACAATAAACAAGTAAAACGTTTTTCATTTCCAATTTTGTAATTAAGTTCGAAATTACCATAAAATATTTCTGATTAAATATTTTCATCTAAAAAAGTAATCAGAACTAATAAAACAAAGCCATGAGATTTAAATTATGTGTTATGCTTCGTTTATCTGACCTATTTTTGATATGAAACCTATCTTATATCTCGTAATTGACAGAATACGGAATAAGGTTTGGATGGGACGCAAAAGATTTTCAGATTTCAAGCTGGGCAGCGACATTCTGAAGTTTGGGAATTGAGAAATAAACTTTTTCTCAACACAAAAGCTATCTGTAAGTAAAGAAAGTTGAATATATTATGCATATTGATGTGACATTGGGTGTGTCTTGGATGTTGCACAGCTGGGTTTTTCCGAGTTCCGCGTACAACTCATTGCAGCATAATCAAATCTGAAACACGTATAACAGACGAACACAATCATCTAAAACACCAATGGCAGGACAGGCGCAATGAAAGGTGCAAAACCGCATCAAAAGCATATGACATGAATGAAAAGCAAGTGCAACTGAGAGGTGGAATTCACGACAATGTAATTACAAAAATGAATAATTAACAATTATCAAAGATTAAATTACAATATGTTGCCCTTTGTGAATAAGACCAGAATTTCTATTTCGTCTTCCACTTCAGCTCGCATTTACACACAACTAAACACTCTTCAATATCCCGGCGTCTCATCAGGGACCAAACAACAGCTGCTAACAAGCTGGGAGGATTCGTCTAAGTGATGAATGCTTCTGTCAGAGAAATCATAGCTGGAAATGGACTACTTCATCCCTGGGCCTCTGTACACATGTTCTGTAAGTGAGTACACACTTCCCTCTGCGTACTGTAGGGGTTACGGCAGACTCGGGCTTTAGATTCCCAAAAGTATATGTTTAAGTCATGTAGCTGGCACAAGGTACCCTGCTTTCAGTCATCGCAGTGACACTGATCAGTGTAAATAGATAAATAGATATTCCTTAAAGTTAACAACAAGGGCAGGAAAGAATAGTCGCATGAAACCATCCATATAACCTTGAATAATTTGGTATTATCCAGTATAACTATGTAAGAAATAAACACTTGGTGAGTGTCCTGTTCACTTATGTTATAGCAGCTATAAACAGTCTTTCTTATTTCTCTTTCTTTAAACAAATACAAAAAAAAAAAAAACCCTGCCTGTCATGTTACCAAGAAACCATAAAACATAAGCAACTCCGTCCTGAAGATGTAACTTACAGTAGGCTACAGCATTACCTCTGACACTGGAGACTCCTTCCATAAATGATAAAGAAATGTCTTCACACGGCAAACTCCAGCGTGAGCTGTGTGTGCGAGCTGTGTCTCAGCTGTGTAAGTTGTCTGTGTGAGCTGTGTGCGTGAGAGAACCATCAGTAAACCGAGGCGTCTTTTAGCAGTGACATTATTAGAGGTTAGTGACATTTGCAGGCAGCCAATCTGTCTTCAGGCTGCAGGCCACACTGCAGTGATACTGATCATGACCGGCACCATCTGGATGCTGAACCTCTCTGCTCATTACAGCAACGCTGATATCATGCAGCACCCCCCCCCACACACACACACACACACGCGCACACACACATACCACACACGGCACACACGCACGCATGCCCCCAAAGGGACGGAGTCTCGAGATGAAGTGTGTGCAGTGAAGTGGGTTGGGATTGAGAAAGAAATGAAAAGGAAGAGAAAAAAAAAAAGATTTGTTTATAAATAATCAGATATCCGAGCTTCGCCGCAGCCCTGCCAAATGCCAATCTGTTTAAAATGCGTGCTAAAATCTGGAGGAAAAATGAAAGAGAATGCAGCTGTGACCTTTCCATAATCATTAAATAACAAGACCTTTGATTAGAAATACTAATCGGTGGCATGTAGACTCTGTCTGGACGGCAAGCTTTCTTTCGGATATTGGATTACATTTTACTCAAGTTGGTGTTCAGAGGCCTACCTGACACCTGCATACTCTCTTCATGACATGCTTCACTGATATAACAATGTCGAGTCGACATAACACCTGAACCATAGAGCTTAAAACTTTGTTTTGTCAAAGCAAAGGACAACTTGCTATATGTAGAAGCAGTAATAAAATGATAAAAATGATAAAGCCATCTTATGACACTTCATGACCTTTTTATGATAAGTTTCTATCTGTTTAGACTGATTTGTTGATTTCGAGGGTGAATACACTTAGGCTGCTTTCACACAATTCCTTTTTATCGATAAATATTTGTGCAGATTTACGTAAGCTTTATGTGAACTTGAATGTTTTGTAATTTAATTTGAGTAAATCATTTATTTTCACCTTAAGGTCTTAAACTTTATATATTTCCATGTATAAATTAAACATACATACTGTATTGCTGACATATTCCATTGTACATGTCTATCACACTGCCTCACTTACCTACTTAATAACTAAAGCGGAAAGAAATCCATTTATTTACATGCCATGTGACGTACTATATGAGAAAATAACAGGACTATAAGTTTATTACCATCACTACTAGCAGCAAATTGTCCTTAAAACCGTTCTCTTCAACTTTGTTGGTGACAGAAACACAAGTGAAGGAGGGGAATTGCCGATCAATTTGCGAAAGAAATGTGGTGTCTCGTTCTAACTGCTTGATAGATGGAGCTGAACCTGCCTAAATAGAGTGTGACCTTGAGGAGTCATTAACTGTAGGAAGAGAAGCTGCTCGGTCCTTCAGCTGACAGTGAGCATTCTCGGGTTAGTGCACATGGCCGGTGTAGATGCTAAAAAAAGGGTTTCAGACTGTTATGTCAACCTTCTGATTACCATCAGGACCTTGCAAAGTGAAGAATGACTAAAGAAATTATTAAGCTGAAAAGGGCTCGTGGTTATGGAAAGAGCATCTTTACACAAGGAGGAAACTCTCAGAGTTACAAATCTGTTCATTTGTGAGGACAGATCTAAATCAGTGCACCTGTAGACGAGGGAATTACCACCTCAGCTACAGGAAGAGCAAATATTCAAAAAAAAACAAGGCTTCTTATGTCATCTTCTGATACTCGTGGACAAGGATCCTATGTCAGTTTATAACTCTTGGCGACATTCTTAAGTCATCTTCTGACACATGTTGACAGTTGGTTCTCATGTCATCTTGCCATTTTATGACACTTTATGTCGCTGAGGTTCTTATGTCACTTATAACGCTTGTCGACAATATTCTTATGGCATCTTCCGACATCTGTTGACATTAGCTTATTATGTCATTTTGCGAGTCCTGACGACATTCTTATGTCATCGTCTGACGCATGTTGACGGTAGGTTCTCATGACATCTTCCCGATATAAGGTTCTTGCCATCTTCTGACTCGCTGACATAAGGTTGTTATGTCACTTTAGGACACTTGCAGAAAAAAAGGCTTCTGATGCTTGGTCCTAACATTCCTGTGTCATCTTATAACACATTTGTTGACATAAGGTTCTTAGGTCATTTTCTTACTCCTGTCGACATAAGGTTCTTATGTTATTTTATGATGCTCGTTGCCGAGGTTCTTACGTCAGTTTATAACTCTTGTTGACAATACTCTTACATCACCTTCTGACATTTGTTGACATCCTGTTCTTATGTTATCTAATGACACTTGTTCACATCATTCTTATGTCATCTTATGACACTCGTGGACAAGGATCTTATGTCGGTTTATGACTCTTGACAGCATTCTGACGCATGTTGACAGTAGGTTCCCATGTCATCTTCCTGATATAAGGTTCATGTTGCCATTTTGAATGTTGGGAATGTTTTGAATGTTGCCATTTTGTTGACATAAGGTTACGTTATTTTATTTCTTTCCATTTTAGGTTCTTATGTCATCCTATGACACATCTTGACATAAGGTTCTCACGTCATTGTCTGACACTTAGGCTTCATATGCCGTCTCATGGCACCTGATATTAGATTCTTGTCATCTTCAGACGTCCCTGTGGTGTCTATTCATTAACGAGGACAGCTCTAAATCTGTGAGCCTGTGGAGGGAGAATTAACACCTCAGCCACAGGAGAAGAGCATAAAAGAGAACATATCTCAAATTTGATCAACTGCTCTGCAACCACCGACACAACCTGCCACGAATTATCGCTTCATGTCGACTGAGCTGATGAGTTAACACCGTTCATTGTCTCCTGTTTTCCTAAGAACCTTAGGTTTTGACACTGAAACCCTGTTGTAACATTAATACTATGATACTATATATTATAGATGTAAATGTCTGGTGGGTTTCCAAAGATTGTCGAAAAGGGGATGTTATATTTCTACTTCTGAAATCTCTTACAAATGTTGAAATCGCATTAAGGTTTTATTCTGGACTGATTTTCTTCATTTTTATACGCTCATGTGAGTATTTCAAAAAGCTCAAAGACAAAAGCTGTCAGACCCGGGATGTTTTTCTTCAGCGGGGATGATCGTATCCTCAGATTACTCGCGCTCGCTCTCTCTGTGGTGTTTTTCGGCAGCAGGTCCAGTCTGATGCTAATGAAGAAGTTTAATCTACCTGAACGCTCCCCCCATGGGCGTCCCATTTTAATTATGTTATTAAATGTCTCCTGCCAGTGCTAATAGGCTGCATAGCAACACGTCACTTCTCTAAAGAGTCTTGCCGGGTGAAAAAAGGGACTTGACTGCAGGCTATTAGAGCCATCCTTGCCAATATCACTATTAGGAAAGGAAAATGCTGTGAAGTGGAGCAAATACGCGATTAGACTTTACCCCAGTGGGCCCAAAGCAACTCAGTACATTTATCTCCATTTATTGGGCACTTCTTTTTTTTTTCTTTTTTTTTTTTTGACCTAACTGCTCAAATACATGGAGTACACACAGGAGGATTTAATGACTATGTTTACGTATAAACAAGTTGGAATCAAATTTATCGTAATGCACAACATTCAACATGGGCTGAAGTTCTAGCGTGGACTATTAAAAAAAGTTAAATACGATGTGACGAAGCAGGGTTGCTGTTCACACAGACGCCCGTCTCAGAGGGCTTTATTCCTCTTATACCAGAGGAAATTGCCAAGAATGAACTTTTTCCCATTTTGAAAAATAAATCAAAAGTTACAGCTTTGTGTTTGACTGTTAAAGTGCTGCCACTGGAGTCTCGATAGATAGATCTAAGAAAGAAATCGAACAGAAAACACAGCAATTACACGCATTTTATAGCGTTATGGACTCTGAGAGAATTCATTTTTACACTACGCTGGTGTTTATTTTGTCCTAATCTTCGCAGTGTTCATTTAACATTTTAAAATAAATATATACATGATTTAAAATCTTAACTCTGGTGCTTAACACCACAGCGTAGTTTCATAACTCTTTAGGAGTTGAATCTCCAACACTTCTCAGTGACACCAGCTCTCTTATTCAATTGTGTTCAACCATATTTTTAAAGCCTCAATTCAACTCTGCATTTAATTCTTTTGGTTAACGCCCACGTTTGCTGCGTATGAATATATTTCTATCAAGAAAGAGACTCGGGATTTAATCCCAAAAGCATCAAAAGAAAACTGTTAAATGGTCGAACGAGCATCACTTTGAACACTCGCTCCCATTTTCGGTCATGACTGAAATTCTCCAAAATTCAGTCCTCTTTTAATGTTTCAGTCATGAACGAGATTCGATCCTCGCTCATTCATTTTTGGGTCTGCGAATCTTTCTGCATTTCTGTCCAATCATGACCAAGATCCACTCCTCTGTCATTCTCGCAGTCATGACTAAGATATGATTCTCTCTGGTTCCCAAGTTTAGTTTTTCAATCATCCTTCAGTTATGACCGAGATTCTTTCCTCCCTCTTTAAAAAGGTTAGTTTTTGAGTTAGTGGATCTTTCGGTCATGATCAAAATCTGCTCTTCTCTCATTCTTTTGGGCTGAGATTCTCTCTCTCTCTCTCTCTCTCTCCATAAGAACATTTAGTGTTTGTGTAGTGGATCTTTTGCTTCATGACCAAGATCCGCTCCTGTCGTATTCTTCCGGTCATGACGAAAGTCTGCTGCTCCCTTGCTCAGAATGTTAGTTTTTGAATTACCTACGTAAACTTTCAGTTATGACGACCGAAATTCTCTCCTTTCTCATTAAAAAGGTCAGTTGAACGTTACTCTTTGAGTCAACAGATCTTTTGGTTCATGATCAAGACCTGCTCCTCTCTGATTCTTTCGGTCATGACTAAAATTTGCTCCACTCTTGTTCAAAAGATTAGCTTTTCAGTCGCCTGATCTTTCGGTTATGACCAAATTGATCTTCTCTCCCATTAAAAATGTTTATGAGTCAGTGGATCTTTTTTTTTTTTTTCACAGTTCTCTCATTCTTTCAGTCATGACTGATATTCTCCCTCTCTTATTTGCTTATTTATTTATTTATTTATGAGTAAGGGAATCTTTTACTCATGACCGAGATTTGATCTTCACTTATCCCCTCACCTTCTCAATCAGTTGAATTAGTTGAAGTTCAACAAGTCCAATTCATGCTCATTTAGTCCATCATTTCAGTGAGTAGCCTGTATTGATCGTGATCTGAAAAATCATTGCTTGTAAAGACCAAACAAACATATTCTATATGAAACATAAAACAGCAATAATTATTAGCTGTGTTACACAAGTCAGGCTGTTTGTTTTCTGCCGTAGACGGCGGCATTATCAGGACGCACGTTTGAACAGACCGAACAAATTGCTTTTACGAATCATTTCACCGAGCAGATGACATCAACAAATGGCTCAAATCACTGAAAAGGCTCAAATATGTCATGTCTAGCACAGATCAGACTGTTTTCCTTTGAAAATATTGTGCAATCACACATCAGACGAGACAAACAAATTGGTGTTAATGAGCATTAAGCAGCCGCTAATTGTCTGACTGAACTGCTGTCACCTATCCAGTCTTGTCTAATTGATCTGTGTCAGAAGAGAGGAAGGAATCTGTCTCTCAATGCCTGCGACGATAAAAACGGGAATGTCGGAATGAGAATTAGCCATATAATTTATCCCTCCAATTACTGAGAACACGAGTCTTGTCCTTCCTTCTCTTTGATTTTGGATTTTTGTGGGCTTAAATTTTCAAACACACTTACTTGTTCAATGTTGAGTAAATTCCTATAACTCACAATGTATTTAAAAATCGAAGGAATATTCATATTCATATTCATACAGAATTAATGTTAAGTCTATCTAGTGTGGTTACTAATCCTAATGCAGAAGTATTGGCACCCTGGCTACTCACATTACAAATTCAGTACGGGTAATGATTCTTGACTCTGCGTCTTTCTACGAAATCTGGAAACGTGTAACTATAGCAGAGTGTCCGGGAGAAAAAGATAACCTATCTGGGATACTGTTTTTAAAAATATATACATTTAACACGTATTTCTTCTGCAGTCAAAAATCTCCGATAACTTGCGTCATGACACAGAAATAGACACATCGTACAACAGGATGTCTCTGGACTTATATAAAACCTGCAGAATTTGTAATGTGCTGAACATTTTACGCCGTGAAAAACGTTCAAGTGCTCCACATTGAACTTGAGAAAACATTGTGACCGTATTCGAGTGCTAACAACCAGCGTTAACTTTAAATTTCGTTTTAGTCTTAGTAACTTGCTGAAAATTGTAGTTAGGTTTGAGTCAAACATTTTTCAAATTTGTTTTATTTTAGTCAAGATTTAGTCAGTGGAACTCAGATTTAATTTTAGTCTAATAGAAATGTTCAATTTTTGTCTAATTTTAGTCATAATTGTCTCAGACAGTTTCATGGTACTTGCTGTAAAATGTGCCCTGTAGTGTTAAGGGGCCGGGGTTATGTTTATTATTTTGAGAATTGACCTGGTGGTGTTGATGCTATGCGGACTCTGTTACTGTTTTGCTAGTCATCGAGTCAAGACGGCATTCTGTACACTGCGATGGTTATGAGCGCTATTTTCACATGAAGATGTTCCTTGGTTCAGACCAGCGCCGTGTGTGTGTGTGTGTGTGTGTGTGTGTGTGTGTGCTGACTCATATACCTGTTAGAATCCAAGGGCTGTATAACAGAAACCTCCTAACTTAAGCCTTAAGATAGGAAGAGTATAAGATGTAAGATGTAATAGCCGATCTGGTATGGTTTGGCAATCCTTTTTTATCTACCTTCATCCTTGGATTATCCAGTCCAACATCGCTTATCAACTTTTATGTCTGTTACCTAGCAACCAACACTACATTTTTATAATCAGTTTCTTATCTTGGTAGTGATTTCATTTGGTATATTTATATTAATATAGCTAGTTTAAGGGTTTGGTTTTTGTTTGTTTGTGTACTTTCATGTTCTAACTTAAAATCCTTTAAATGGTTTGAACGATAGTTTAAATAGTTATCAGCAGTCCGAGCACCACTTTTGAGTTTGACTTCCTTATTAACACTATTCAGGTTATTCGGATGGCGTTCATGCGCGTTTAGCCCGTAACTCCTGCACCATGCGGCTCTGAGAAAATACTCTTAATTCCTTGACTCAAACCAAACAAAAAGCCATTAAGCTTTGCCAACGTTTCTGCCAAAAATGCATTCCCCCCTCCCCTAAATTGCATGTCCAATCAGCTAGTTTTGTTTGTACCGCGCTATTATGATATTCATAATGTTTTGTTCGCTCGGCATCTGGTGCCATTAAAATGCCCAATCTTGGGAAAATTGGAACATTGTGATGTGGGAATTGAAATATCTCTTGCTTTTGTTAAAAGAGAAAATTGCTCACGGTGTCAAATGGCACAATTTCGCTAAAAACAGTTCGCTTACTAGAAACGTGTGTGAGTGTAGAGTTTCGGTTCCTGCTGTAATGCTAATAAGCGCCCCACAGTGCCTGGACCTGATGATCGCTATATTCGAAAGCATGTCATTTTACTTTTACTCGACTAGATTTTTCTTTACTCCAGTACAATTTTCAGCTACTATACCCACTTCTGATGGCCACTGACTGATAAAATTGCTTTTCTAGACCAGGTAATCACATGTTATTATTTCTGCAGTGTTTGACTTTCTTCATCAGGAAAGAAATGGAAAAAAAAAAAAAATCCCCCAGACACAAGTCATAGTCTAGGTGACCAGACGACGGTTGACGTCTGTCGCAGTCATTTCCCTTTAGTCCAAAACCTTTCTTCCAGCCATCACAAAAACCCACACGGGCGAACACAAGAGTCCATCACAATAAATTATGAAACAGTAATGAAAAAGACTCCATTCAGGATGAACAACCATGGAGGAGTTTTTTGTCTGTCTGTTCTGTTATTGTGCAGACAATTCCTGCCCATACCTTGAGAGCTGAGTGTGTGTGTGTGTGTGTGTGTGTGTGTGTGGGCGTCTGATTTGACTGACAAGATGAAGCTCCGTCTGCTTGAGATACAATTCATTCCTTTATCAGAAAAAAGACAACCCCCCCCCTCCCATTTTCACCACTGTCACCCTCCACCTCTACTGCCAGCCGACAGATTAAACCTGCGCTTCGGCACAATAGGCAAGTCACACGACGGGGCTTTAATATTGTAAGAAGAACCATCAGCAACTCCATTTGGACCTGATGCAATATGGAAGCTAAAAATGTACCACGTTACAACACGAGTACATTAATATACATTATACAGTAATAAGTATTATCAAACAATTAAGTAATACGTCTATTAACCATTAACTAATGATTAGTCATGATTAATTAGTCAAGGAATTAACCACCCGGGGGTTTGCTGTTATACGTAAATAATCAACAACATTAAATGTAACAACGAATGGATAAAAAGTCCTAAAGGATGCCATGTCATTCTGTTATAAATAAAAAATATCATTGTTGGTAATTTGCTGTGATGTAACAGGAAGAAAAGAGTTCCCGTCATGCTGTTAGCGGAACATAATCAGCGGCACGAGTTAATGATACCGCCCCGAACTGTGATCCGAAAGCAACAATATAAAGAAATGTTGAACTTTTTATCCGTTTATAGTTACATTTAATGTGGTGGAACATCTAAGAAAAACACGTTAGTTAGTTAGTTAGTTATCACGAAGTTAGTTAGTTATTTCTCTTGAAGTTATTAAAACTGGGGGGAAAATGTGCTCGTCGCTAAAAATATTATATATAAAAATAATATAAATTATTATAACTATATTATAACTTATTATGGCACCATGTGTACTGCCTGAACGTACACCTAGAAATGCCGTCGGACTGCTGTTGACGAGAGCGGATCTGCTACAGTGGCAGAGGAATCAAATCACCACGAACAGTCTTGCACTCAAATCTTGACCCTATCACAGAAGTGTGTTAGTTGTAATCGCACTATACAGTGTGACCCGAATGAGGATGGGATCCCTGTGGAGTCTGGTTCCTCTCAAGGTTTCTTCCTCTTGTCGTCTCTGGGAGTTGCCACAGGCTTGCTCATTAGGGATATATATAGATAAATGTATGGGTTCATAAGTTAATATTCAGAACGGCGGCACGGCGGTTAGCACTGTCTCAAAATCTCAAACCGTTTTTATTTTAAAATTTTTTTAATAAACAATATCTGTTATCAGAGCCACATATTCCTGTTTATTGTTCCTCCTGTGAAGTGATGAATGATAATACTACTGCGGATATCCTTGAACACTCATGATATGAAAAACAGCCAGTATGTCTGCATCGTCATCATTTTACGCTACATATTTAATCCCTCTAAAGTCAGTATGTTACAATAATATCAACATGCAGCTGTTGTGTTTATTAATTGTGTATTTATTCACGCAACACAAACTAATTTACTTGTTCACCTCATTAAATCTCTGGGATTTTTCTTTTCTCTCACTTCACTAATGGTGAATGTTTACAGCTAACAGTTCAGCCAAAGCACAGATGGGATTTTAATTCTGAGTAATAAAGTAAAGAAACCATGTCTAAAATAATAACCGCAGACAAAATAAGCACTATAAATAGTCCTGCTAAACCCTGCTGGTTCACACGAGGAAGGAGAATGGTGTCTGAGAGGTTTACATTTATATCATTTCTGAGGGATTGTATTTTTGCAGCATGTCAACGTTATTAAAAAAGAGAAATTAATTCAATTTTACGTCTCGCCATGATTGCTCACATTGCGTCCCACTCCTATTAGCCAAGAACAAGAAGCTACGGTGGTCGGAGTGCCATCAGATTCAAGGTTTGGCAGATTATTGTGTGGAATCTACTCCAGCTGCTCATTCTTACCTGCGAAAACCAGAAATCCCGTATCACGACATTTTGTCCGTATGATATTCTGTAGCTTTTAATGGTGTCAGCAGAAATCACTGGGCAGGAAATGGACAGGAAGTAATAAAGCGCTCCTGAGACGTCGGCCTGCTTCTGCTGGTCGATGCTCGCTGCTGAAACTGTTGAAGCTGGAAACAGGGACGTTCACTTACATAGTCTTCTGGTGCGCAAAGAGAAAATCAGGAAAAGATTGAAATGATATAAAATTGAGACTAACTTGTCCGGGGGTTCAAAACGTTCCCAAATCTCTTCAGTTTGAAGACTTTAACATCGAGTGGAACAACACGGACTCTTCTTTCCGTAAAAAGCCGTCTGCAGGTTTACCCACAAGCCTTCAGCATTTAAAGGGAATGGAGGGAAAAGCTGCACCGCACCGAGTTACTCTATCTATCTGTCTCATTCTGGCTCATTTTCCTGACCAATGATTTGCTCTTGAGACCATTAAAAGCTCAATGTTTTGCAATATTGGGTCTCATTTTCTTTGCCCAGCGGTGTAAATAACCTTCCAGTGTTTGCTGTAGATCCACTGCAAATTCACTCAAACAATGCATGTCGACTATTTTGGCAAAATTGTTCTTGGTGTCATTATAAAAGACATTGCAATAGCTTGGGAAGGAGAAGGAGCTTCCTAAAGTCCACAGGGACAATAATTAGAGCTAGAGGTTTAGGCAAGACCTTAAACATCCCTGTCAGTACATTAAGCTCGATAATACGCAGAAGGAAAGTTCATGGAACCACAAATAATCCTAATTATTCTCCCAACGTGTCTTAAATCGGATCGATCCTGTCACTGAAATCTACATTCAGCATCCAGATGCGGACTCGACTGTAATGCGTTTTCAATTCACCCATTTTGGCCTCCTCTGCTTCGATGATTCTTCGCACCGACTCCTGCATCAGTACCACCTACAAACAAAGTTCATGCTTTAAAAGGAAAAGGCAGCACTTCTCCTAACTTACAATTATTTATCATTTAACAAATGATCAGCTTTAAGCATTAATAAACCATATGTAAGGTCAAAAAAGTAGATGAACTGTGGTTTGTTTGTTACACCTTTATACACATGCAGATATTTGGTTATATTTTATTCAATCCATGAATAAAAACATAAATAAATCCACATAAATGATCATGTTGGTATTCCTGTGTTCAGGGATAACATTTGGAAGCCATTCAGCTTCACGGCTATACATCTTTCTTTTTTCTTTTTTGCCAATTAACCACCGTAATGTTTTGATCCAAAAACTAATAATGAATATTTTCTTGATATTTTTAAATTATGACAACTTCCTTACCCCTGCAAACGTTGAAGACAAACATGTTCTCAGTAAAGTGTTAAAAGTGTGTACATGTACTGTATAAGCCCCTAGATTTGGATTCCTATTATTTAAAAATAATAATAATTTTGCACCCATATGGCATCAATCATTTTTTTAATTTTTTTCCTTGATGAGGGATTTGTTTTCCTCGGAATAACATTTTATTCGTTGTGAATTTTTTCATATTTCCTTCAGTGTGATGGAGCTGCTTCCCCAAAAGGTGCATGTTTTCTAGCCCTTTTTACCAATCTTTACAAGGGGTGCCAATAATTGTGGATTGCACTGAACATGGAAATTGCTTGATGTTTGGTAATTAGGGGTACAACGTCTTTCTGTTTTTCCGTCGTACAAAAATACACAAGCAACTTTGTTATGTTTCAGGATTACATTTGATTTTTTTGGCCTCAGCATCTCGCTTATTGAATTCATGTGCCATGGGAATTGTAAGAAATAAAGGATGAGCATGTTTTCAGTAGGTTCGTTGGAATACAGGGCACTTGAGACGGGAATTGTATCTCCGGTAAGGCCCTGGATTTTGAAAATAAGTGAAATATTTTGATAAACCCTCTGGTATAAAGTATATGTTGGACGGCTCCACCGGGAAACGTGTTCGGAACACAGAACATGCGAAGATGCTGCAGTGGTCTTTAACTGCTTTTCATCCACCAATCAGCGGATAGCAGAACATATGGATGACACCAGGAAAATACCTAGCATGTACTCAATTCCATCCTGTTGTTCAGGCTACACGCTTAAAGTGTCTCATATTTCTGCATTGCACATCATTTTCAATAAAGTGTTTGAAAATGCGCATCTTTGCTCATTCTTTTTGCGTATAGGATATAAAATGTAACCACAGCATTGAATACAGCATCAATCAGAGTTAATGCCTTTTTCTGTAATGAGGCCCTGATGATAAAGAATACAGCTTGCTTTAATGACCTATAGTAAAATGAAGCTCCGGAAAACTTGTACTTCTGTACTCTAATCAATATTTCAGTGGCTGGGACACGCATACGTAGAGATAAAGGGGAAAAAAAACCCTTGTTCTTCATTATGGACATTTTTCCCCCTAGTGGTAAAACAATGGCATTAACTATGTGCATTTATCTATGAAGGGAACGGACATTGGCACTCTGTACATTAAAGGATTATACATTAAGCTACATCCTCGTACACGTTCCTACTAGCCGGCTTGGGCCTGTGGAAATGACCAGAATACACGCTCATGCTTTGTTTTATTAATCATTATATCTTCATGACGATTGGTGAGCGAGATCTAAAATAGCGGCACAAAATTACTGGAAGAGAAACAGTCATGATGGACATCGTATTTAGGAGTTTTGCAGTTTCACCAAAACAAAATGGCTTTTAATTGTTTTGGCCAACAGAAAACATGTTCGTCTTCAATCCTGAGAACAACAACAAAAAAAGATATTATTGCCCCAACATGGCTTCCTAGATTTTCTGAGGCTAAAAGGATAAAATAAAATGAGGCTATAAAAATTAAATAATAACAAGGATCTGAACAGATATTTTAGCTTTGGAAAATATTCGTGGATTTTAGATCGTATTGGTGGTGTTTTATTCGGAGATGACGTAATTAAGAAATAATTATTGATTTATGTGCGCATTTTTGTTATTTTTCTCTTGTTTGATTCATTTAAATAAATTGATCCTGAAGTTCGTAGTTTAACGTTTACAGATTAAACGATCGCTGTATGTAATTCCAGTTTCTATTTATTACATCCTTGTTTTCTCTTAGCTATATGTCCAGTTTCCCTTTTAGTCCGGGTTACTAGTCATTTTTTCCATCAAGAATTAATCGTAATTTTAGCCACAAATCCGCACGACCAGTCAGTACGGATATTTCTAAATCGGACATGATCCTACCATGTATTTAAACATGAGTGTCATATTTTGTAAACGACATCTTAAAATAATATTTTGGCTATTTATTGAAGTTTTTTGGATTCCTGATATAGCACGTTAAATCCAAGCTGGAAACTATTTCTCATTTACTAAAATCAGTGAATTCGCAGATCGCACTGAAATTGTAAAAAGCGCAGTTCAGGTATTTTCCAGTAGTCCGGTTTCAAAAAGCTCAATCCTGTGACACAGTTTGTAATCATCGTTTCCGTGAATACTCACGGCAGATTCAGCCTCCTGTCTCTTCTTGGCGATATCTGTGGCCGAGTTCACTCTGTGCTTTTCCAGCTCACTGATAAACACACACACACTCGCGTGAAAATGACTCCATCTGCATTGTAAATGATGGCAAGTCGAATAAAGACTTACTGTTCCTTCTGGGCGTGTACATAAGGTGTGATTATAAGCTTCTGGACTGCCAAGTAGACCACCAGAGGGCCCACGGTGGCATAAAACACAGCGCTGGGCAAGATTTGTTCGGTCAGGTGGATGGGGAAAAGGTACGTCTGACTGGCCCGGTTTAACCTGGAGGAGGAAAAGGAAACCATTAACACACTCAGCAAGTTATACCTACAGTAAAGCAACTCTCATTAACACTGTTTCATGCTGACTGTTGCTTATTGATTGCTTATTCATCTTTAAATCTGTAAAGACAATGGGATCTTTTTTTTTTTCTTCCTACAACGTGACACGTTTGCAAGCGAAATGGCGGGACTGTTTGGATAGCTTTTGCTAGCAGTGTGCATGTTATGTAATAATGTCTGTAGGTAAGAGAAGGAGCTTCTGTTCCAATCTCTGCTGCATCATGAATGTTAGTTAGGCTAAAGGTGGAAACGCGAGTCCATGGAGTTCTTCTGGACCGTACGTGGCGATGCAGGGATTCCGATTTAAAAGAGCTAAAACGGACATCCTGACCTGATTTTCAGTGAGACTCCTTGAGGTACGCCGATGCTGACCGTCGCAGAGAGAACGCTGTGCCTGCTGATCTTCCTCTCGGCGCCGTATTCCACCACCGTCCCAAAGAACCCGGTCCTGAACCAGAACGAGGCAGATTAACACGCATGTTCTAACGTTAGGTGTAAGAAGAAAACATGAGGAAATATCGAGCCTACTTGACAGAACCCTTGACCTTGGTTTGGTCATCATCTTGGAATTTGTACTGATAGCTCATCATCAGGTAAGAATGAGGCATGCCGAGCTGAGGAGCGCAGAACACGCAGGAAATCAGTTTACGCTTTCTTGGTGAGCTGTTTATTCGCTTCACTGAGATGCGCGCGGGCGTCACCTGGAGGGCCAGGGTGAAGTGGCTGGTCTTGGTGTCTCGGACGATGCTGGTGGTCATGGCCGACTCGCTTCCCCAGCGCCACTGCAGGTAGCCCATAGTGTTCCGGTCCAGGTGACGTGCCATCATGGTGCTAGCATTCGGCCTCACGCCACGAGACGAGAACTGCACACCGCACTGCGCGGTCACAAAGCTGAAAACATGCACGGAAAAAAAACTGAGAATGTTTTAATGTCATTGTTTCTATAGCAGCAGCTCATTCGTATTCGTATTGGATGGTGGACGAGTGAACATTAGAGGCTTATTTAAACAGTTTACAAAGGCTTGCCATCGTGTGGTGACATTCCGAAACACTTTCATTCCAAAAAGAGGCCCTCGGACGTCTCCGGCCCCGAACTCCAGCTGAAAACAGACGAACAGCAAAAGATCATTCATCCAACACGAGACAATTTGTACGCAGCGCTGTTGAATCCTAGAACTAGTAAATTAACATTTACTGAAGGAGTCTCCAGTGTCAGCTCTTCCGTGGTTTCTCTAACATGAAGAACTGTGTTTTTGTCTTTCAGGTGTGATGAACAGTACCTCTCCCCAGCCGCGTGTCGACGTGACTCGCCTCAGACACAGGTTGATATTACCTCCGCCGTTACCGTTGTGCGTGGTCAGAGAGCCTGACAGGACGGCCGTATCCGTTGTAGTCAAGGGGGCCTGGGATGTAAGAGCACATCAGATCAGGTCGTACTCGACTCGTCGTACACGTGCGCGTACGCACGCCTGCTCATACGGCTTGGCTTACTTCGACAGACTGTGAAATGTGCATCCTGTTAATTTCGATGTGAGGGAACCCTCCTCCTGGCATTTCCTCAAAATCTTCTTCGTAGCGTTCAAACAGGTCTGTGGCGTCTATTCCTACGCTGATGGTCCCCTGAATGAATGCAAATCAGACACAGGATTTTCATTGTTATTTTTTTTTTTTCACGTTTTTGCTGCTATTTGGTCAATTTGGAGACCATGCTGCATCACAGAGCACTCGGAGGAAAGGGCTTTTTGCCCTTTTACGCATTACATAAGCTCACAGGCACCCACAGTTGCTGTGATTGATTGTCTATGCCATCCCGCCCTCTGAGAAGAAACAGGCAATTGTGCTTTCTAGAGTTTCGGCCTAGGATGGCTGTGGCATCGTCTGGACTCAATCATTGAACGCTTGTTCTGTTGCGCCACCTGGAAGCTCGTTATCACTCCAAAGTTTGAGTCACCATGAGCAACAGGACAATATGAACCAAATATCTTACAACCTCAGCCGATTCTCTGAATTCTGATTATAATAAACGTGTCCAAATCTGATGCACGATCTCGCAAGTAGCGGAAGAACTTTAACAAGAACATTTAGCAGCTTGCCTACCTTGGGGTTGGTCCTCTGCTGCAGCCTCCTCTCGTCCCTCTCCATCTGCAGGCGCTCGTACTCCTCCCTGATCTCCGCAGGCGTCTTCTTCCTCTCCACCACCTTAAAAAAAAAAAAAAAACCAAAGCACTCAACCTTTTACATCTCACGGAGCTGTTTGAAAATTGGTACCATTCGGTCCTGTGGTTTTCCTGTCTTACCTCCCATCCTTCCACTTCCAGACCTTTCTTCCCAAATATGTCATAGACAGCTCGGGCCTGGGGGTCACTAAGAACTAAGCAGAGCACAGAAACGTAGTGAGGACTTCTCTGGAAGATCATTCACGTTCAGAATGTTTAGGGTTTTAGCGATTCGAGGTTGGTTAACTTTGTACTTGGGTTGGTACATCACGTTTGTACCCTTGAGAGAAAAAAAGTCTTTGGCCAACGTTCAGCTTCGACCTGTGACGTTTTCTCTTCGCGTAATTATTCTACGTATTTATTGGCGGTTTTATTTTTGCTCGGTGTACTTAACTGTCAGGTGAATGTGTTTTTTTCTTTCACTGGTTGTTCTGGTGATTTTTGAAATTTGTCTAAAGTGCCCAAGCTTAATCATTTCCTCCTATTCTCTCTATATATTACTAGGTTAATGTGTTATGTTGCATGTAGAGCTATTTTCATTTTTAATGTGAGGCTTTATAATAATTATGACTTTGAATATTACACTTCACTGCAGTGATGGTCCTGATGATAGATTCTGAAAGCTATGCATCGGGTTTGGAAAGGAGAATATTCTACTATAGTTTTGGTACTTGTGTTATGTGGATGGTTTTATGGCCCACAGGGCTGATTTACCTTCATATGCCCGATGAACGAGATTGAACAGCTGCTCCGCCTGCCTCTTGAGCTCAGGGTCTCGGTGCTTGTCCGGGTGGTACAGCATGCACAGCCGCCGGTATGAGGACTTCAGCTCATCCTGAGTAGCCTTAGGATCAGGATCAGGACCAATGAAATGGTAAGTGTACAGTCTAAAGACGACGTGATGGTTTTTATGAAAAGGGTATCATTTAGATCAGTTTAACGGTTGTATAAAATATCCTCTCCACAAAGAATGACGGTATATCGATAGCCGAAAGAAGACGTCCTGAAGATGTACCTCCCAGTTCTGCTGTCGTGGTTAACCCTTAACCCTTTCTGCTCCACGGACGCTCTGGGTGTTTCTCAATGTCATGGAATGATCCTTTAAAGGCGTCATTTCAAAGATGTCACGCCTTCGAATCCTGCTGAACGTCTAGGATCAATCAAATTCTACCAAGGACCGAGAATTTTCAAGGATGCATGTGCGCATCCTCAGCATTCTAAAACTCACTCACCATCCTATGTATATGTACAAGGTGGGACATTTTCAATAACACACACCTCTGTATTCGCTCGAGCTAGACTGTTCCAGCAGGTGTTCTCTGAATGCTAGGAGCGAGTCTTGCCTAGCCTCGCAAGGTCCCGTCCTACCAAGGAAGCATCACTGACATTGAGAAACACCCTGTATCACGGCTCTGACTTCCAAACAAGCTGGGATATGTGGAGAAACGAACCTCACTGTACTATAATGTGATGTATACGTGACTAATAAAGACTTCTTCTCAAATAAACTGACTGGGAATTAGAAATTAGAAATCTCCATCTCTTAATTCCAAACCTTGCAGAGTCCATTTGACAGCTAGATGTCCTTCATCAGCAACAAAAAGATTATCTATTAATCCATCCTGCTGCACCAGTCCTCATATGGTGGTCAGTGTAAATAGTGTAATGAAATGCAAATCCTTTATTAGTTCTGTTAATTAATTAACTAATTAAGGAACTGTTTGGTGCAACAACAGCAGAAAAAAAAAACCCAGAATATACGCGCTTGGAAAATAAATGCGTAAATACAAGAAAACAAACATTTTAGTTACTTGGCTTGGATGTATATTATATTCTAGGTACAGTCTGAAATAAAATCATGTCCTACAAGAAGATGTCCCGGGTGCAAACCCACACGCACACTGATTTCTGGCGGATGCAGGACAAAAGTGTCATCATGTCCCGACACCGGGCTCAGAGCCGCGTCTGCACGAGCAACCCTCCCGAGCAAACTGCTCTTACCTCTCTCCTCACGTTCAACAGGGAATAATAATCGTCGTTGCCTGTGTATGATTCATTTTCCATGGTAGCCGCCATGTTTCCGCCGCAGGAAGCCCCGCCCACTCACCGGACAGAGCAGAGGTTTGGCGCCGCCGCGCGCTCCGGAGCTCAGGATACAGCCCAGATCCTCAAATCCTCAGCATGGAGAGGAGAGCCCTGTGCATGGCTGAACACATTATTTTATACCAAACCACATTCTGTTTATATCTAAATAAGGCGCTGGAGTCTTAAAGGAAAAGTATTTAACCCTTTCACGCACAGTGTGCACACTTCTTTGTTATTTTAAGGAAAAAGTTAAGTAAGAAATCAGCTCCAGTGTAAGATATACCATTATTCTGGTCCCTATAGGAGTTCTCAAACTTTATGCAGCCTTCCAGTACTCCTCCACATGCTCTCCACTACCGTTCATTCTTCCTTACTCTCTCTCTCTCTCTCTCTTTGACGGGAAGGGAGGAGTACCTGGATGCAACCTCTTGAGAACCCCAATACTAAAAGTACAATAGATGAAACCTTTGCCTTGTAAAGTTCCTTTGTTTCTGAGAGGTGTTAAAATGCGTTGTGACGTCACGTTTCATTTTTTACAACGTTCTTGGAGTTTTAATTCCGTTCTGCAATGTTAGGAAGGGACAGGAATGTTAGGAATTTTGTCAGCGGGAATGTTTCACTGATGATGAAGGATGCTGTTTTCTTCGCGCAGACCTGGCAACCCCTGTTGTGACGCGTGATTGGGTGAAGCGAGAAGGCTCGCGCTCTGGAGCTGTCCGTTCAGCACCACGCGCTCTTTCAGCACTTTACACGGAGAACAGCGCGAAGCACGGGCACGAGCATGCACACGGGCACGAGCATGCGAACGGCTCGTGCATGTAAACAGTGGCACGGCTAAAAGCGCATACAGGTCTAAAACAGTGTGTGTTATCCTTTTAGTCGTTACATTCAATCCTAGCACTAAGAAAAGGAGTTGCGATTGGAGCACTAATATCTAATCCTAGCACTTGCATTCTATTACAAAGTAAATAAATATTCTAAATAACTAAAAATTAAAAGTTAATAAAAAAAAACATGCACACACAAGCAGTTATGTTTCGAAAATCAACCAAGTTATATTGCTTTTGTTTTTAATACATAAGTGTAAATTTGTCCACGGTGATTTAATGATTAAGAATTGCCTTTTGATTAGTAAATTATAAGAAAAGCGTAAAAAAAAATAATATTTATGATACTTTTATATCTAACGCTTTACAGATTGTCCTTACTTACTAGGGAATTAATATACTACTACTACTAATAATAATAATATATTTGCATTTATTTTTTAAAATTGCTATAATGGGATCATTTATTTATTTATTTGTTTGTTTTTTGTTTTTTTGTTGATGGTCTTCTACTGATCAGAAAAAAGTGTGCAGTCAAAGACATTTATTTGTTTATTCGTTTATTTAATCGCCGTTGTCTTTGACTGCACACTTTTTTCTGACCAGTAGAAGACCATTTTATTTTTTGGGCTCGCTTTCCACCATGCGCGTCCCCACCGCTCGGTCCTCGTGAACGCGCGTGGTACTCCCCTCCTCCCCCAGCGCCCTTTCAGCCCCCCCCCCCCCCCCATACCGATCGCGAGGAGGAGGAGGAGGAGGAGGATGTGGCGCGCGGACGGGAAATGGCTGCCGAAAACAAGCCGGAAGGTAAGAGAGGAAAATAACGGGATTATTATTGTTATTATTATTATAACTGCTATACATATTTTTTGCACTGTATTTTCGACGCGCTCGTGATTGATTCGATTTCCGTTAAATCAGGACGTGACGGAGGGACAGAGCGCGTGATATTTTGCGCTTCATCGCGAAAAGCTGAAACGCTGACGAGATTAAGGTCCAGCTCAGATCTGTAGCTAGCTTTAATAGCTGCTTACATGTGGGGAAATGAAAGCAGGAGTTGTGCTCATTAGGGAAGGGAGGAAGAAAAAAAAGTGAATCGGTTGTGTGTTGTGTGTTGTGTGTGTGTGTGTGTGTGTGTGTGTGTGTGTGTGTGTGCTGGGGTTGTGTTTGTAGTATTGGTATGGTGTTAATGTTATTGTTGTTATTATTATTATCATCATTATTTGTGTTCTTGATGGTTAAGGAATGAACAGAGGCACGATAGAGGGATGAAAGCGTGCTGGGAAAACGGCGGATAAGGGTGATTAAACAGAGGATATTACTGTGTGTGTGTGTGTGTGTGCGTGTGTGTGTGTGTGCGTGTGTGTGCGTGTGTGTGTGTGTGCGTGTGTGTGTGTGTGTGTGTGTGTGTGTGTGTTTATGGAAAACCGGGAATGAAATGACCTCGCTTATGATGTGAAGCGGGATTCCTTCACACTACCACCCTTCATCCTCATCCTCATCACATCTCATCTTCCACCTCCTGGTTATCTCACAGAGAGGAGAGGGAGATGTCAGGAGAGGAAAAGAGAGGAAAAGAAAGAAAAAGACAGGAAAAGACTAGAAAGGAGAAATAGGAGAGGAGAGGAGACGAAAGGAGACAAGAGGAAAGGAAAAGAGAGGAGAGGAGAGGAGAGGAAAAGAGAAGAGAAGAGAAGAGAGGAGAGGAAAAGAGAAGAGAGGAGAAGAGAGGAGAGGAGAGGAAAAGAGAAGAGAGGAGAGGAAAAGAGAGGAGAGGAAAAGAGAGGAGAGGAGAGGAGAGGAAAAGAGAGGAGAGGAGAGGAAAAGAGAGGAGAGGAGAGGAGAGGAAAAGAGAGGAGAGGAAAAGAGAAGAGAAGAGAGGAGAGGAGAGGAGAGGAAAAGAGAAGAGAAGAGAGGAGAGGAAAAGAGAAGAGAGGAGACAGAAGTACCACCATAAAGTGAAACTGTTCCTTAATTTTCAGCTTATGTAGGCTATGATGTGATGTGATGTGATGTGATGCGATGCCATGCGATGCGATGGTGCAGCGATGTATCGCGTCGCTTAAAAAATACTCGATCCGATTTACAGCGATGTACTCCGAAAACGTCACTGATTCCCCCTCCTCCTCTTCCTCCTCCTCCTCTTCCTCCTCCTCCTCCTGCTCTCTCTAAATCTGTGACTAAAGACAGCAGCTGGCTGTTCTTACTCGTCTTCTTCTGTTTCATGTTGTGAAATTTGATCTTATTCTTTGTTTCATTGGGGGTTTTTTTTTCTTAGTTTTCTTTTGTTTTGTTTTTGTTTCGACCGTTGAAGCCATTTAAATTTCACAACTACTGACAGCTGTGCAGGAGCGCGCGCGAGGAACGAGCGAGAGAGCGAGCGAGACCGTCAGGATCCCGCACGCGCGTTTTACGTTGGATTTGTAGTGGGTAAAGAAACAAACAACAACAAAAAAAAAAAACGCCTGAACCTGACGAGGCAGCAAAATGAAAGGTAGGCTCGTTTGTTTGTTTATTTGTTTATTGTTAGTTAAAAAACCCAACAGTCCAAATAGCAAACTATGAGCGGAATTCCGAAATAAGGACAGAAGCTGGGTTTCCACCGAACTTTTGGTTGTTGTATTAAGAAATTTCACGAGAGAAAAAACAACAACAAACAGTATAAAAAGTAGCAATTAGCATGTTACGTTTATGCTAAGCTAATACAGGGTTACAGTTGACGTATGAAGTATCACATTTGTCCAAAATCTTCTTATTTATTACAGGATTTGTTTACATGAAAGATGTTAAAGTATATAAGGTTATTAGTCCGGAACTAATGAAAAGGATTGCAAATATAGTCTGTACATCTTTTTTTTTTTTTTTTTTTTTTTTTTTATTATTTATTAATTTCATCGTAAAATGACCACAAGATGGAGACACAGAAAATTTCCAATCCTACGTGTGCTAAAAATAAAACACCATTTATAGCTTCACTGATAATATACACACTGTATAGTGAACTGGGGTTTAATTTCCATAGCGAAAATGAGCCATTAGCTCAGAAGAGAAAAGATCCTCATATAAACATGAACTCAAGGTGTTTTTGTTTTAAGCCTGAAGTGTTGTGATGTGGCTAATCAGGGATTCCGTGCCTGCGTGGATTTTGTCAACATTTAGGCATTAATAGCCTAAGTACATCATTTTCAAACGTGCCATCCACAGAGTCAGGTTTGGCGAGCTCCACCAGGGGGCGACATTGAGCTGCGTTCAGATCCACAACACATGTATGTTCTGTATGCTGTGTTTCCATTAGTTTTAGTCTTGGTGAGACTGTCTTAAGAGGTCTCTCACATTTATGTTCATTTTACATCCCATGTTTAGTTTCTTAAAGTACCAAACCAAAAAGAAACAAGATTTATGGCTCTGGTGTGAGACAACGTACAGGCTTACACGTATCTCTAATCTTGGTAGCATTCTGCGCCCATGGGGGAAAAACGTGTCAGACTAATGTAGCTTTTTTTTTTTTCATTTTTTTTTTTTTTTCTAACCAAGAAGGCACTTTTTTGGTTTTGACCTTAGAAGGAAACTGTGTCGTGCATTTGTACCTGTCAGTGTTTTTTGTTCTTGCGCCTCTCATAGTCTTTCATGTCTGTTCCACGGACATCCTGTACAGTTCTTACGCAGGAAACGTATTCTCCAGTGGTGCCCGCAAACGGCCGGAGACGTTACAAGGATCCACGCACCTTCCTCATCCCTTAGATGTCTTTAGAGTTTTGTTCTCGAACGTATCACAGGCCGACAAACGTCCTGTTCCTCTCGCTCTCGCAGCCAGTCAGTTCTGCACTCCATACAGATCTTCCCGAGCTGGGGATTCAAGAAGGTCAGGACATACGGTACATCCTACATCCTGCGCACCTCCATGTGCGTATCAGCAAGGCGGAATCTTGAAGCAATCGCTGTTGTGTAAAGACGAATTCCTTGGGGAAGTGCGATCAACGGCTGAGCTTGATAAACAGCAGCCGCTGTTGATAGCAAACTTATCAGATTCTCATCTCTGGGATATAACCGGCGCAGCCTTTAAATTGTGCCGGGTGAATCAGCTCGGCAATTTTGTTCAGCTAATTGAATTTAGTGAGGCTGCTCTCTCTCTCTCTCTGTCTGTCTCACTTTCTCTCATGCTTGTTTGATCACTCTGTGTTATAAGAAATGCCTTACTTGTTTTTAAGAGTCCTTAGAGCTGTTTTCATGGATTGGTTCAGCTAACCAGAGGGAGTGGGGGCGTAGTCGTACAAAATAGCTTCATTATGTCTTAATTGGGCTATTATTTTTGTTGAGTTGTTTTTCTTTTCTTTTTTCTTTTTTTTTAAACTAATTGTTTATGAAACTTTCATGACTTTTCTGTTCCGACAGCAGGGTTGCTACAATAACAAAATGTTCTCGCCTATATTTTGGCTAAAAGTAAATCAATCAAAATTAGGGGCGTAAAAGCATACGCCCGACGCGGACTGAAATCATTCAAGTGTAAGAATTTACAGCCAATCGGGACGGCCGAGGCAAGCTGCTGTCGTCCGAGCACTGATGTCATAACTTCCCTCCAGAAACATGCACAAAGATGTCATAGGTACGAACGAAGACCGTTTGACCCCCAAAGGACACCAATATAAAGCTAAACATAGAGCTCGTCCAGTGGCGAGTGAGTGCTCACAGAGTGAAGGCAGCACGTCTGCACTGTTTATTTATTTCTAAATAGTGTTGATTCATAAGGTTGCGTGGTTAATAGCCCATCTATCAGGCATTGAACACTGATATAGAAAATTCGGAAGTGTAAAAATCAGACAATGTATTTGTGACAGCGATGCGTCAAATTAAACTCTGCTCTACCGCCTATGTATTAAATGTATTTGTATTACTCAAATAAGTAAGGGAAAAATTGGTAGCCGTAGTATGGCAGGAATGCGCAACGGTGTAGTAAAGTGCTGTAAAATGAGGATGAAAACAGCATGTGTAAGATGACTATGCAGTAAAAATACCACAAATTGCAGCAGAGATCTAATGAACATATTGTCTGGGCCGTATTTCACAGTCTATTTGCAAACGTTTACAATGTCATGTAAGACTACAACATGTCTACTTTTATATATAGTAGACCTGACTTGGGGGGGGGGGGGGGGGGGGGGGGGGGGGGGGGGGGGGGGGGGGGGGGGGGGGGGGGG
>JAQQZR010000016.1:2685249-2730617 GCA_030068235.1 Notoglanidium macrostoma | reverse complement strand
CTCTCTCTCTCTCTCTCTCTCTCACACACACACACACACACACACACACACACACACACACACACACACACACACAATCAAAGGATAGGTAGTAGTTTTCAGAAGTTTGGATAAATATGTACTATTTTTATTTACCTTTTTGTGTATTCTTTCAAAGGGTGCCAATAATTTTGTTATTCACTGTAGTCTCTGTAGTTTCTTTCTTTTCCTCCCTCCCACTCTCTCTCTCTCACACACACACACACACACACACACACACACGACCCATGACATGCCACGCAGTAGTACAGCACTGCTCCCATACTAATTAAGGGAATTTTGAAATTAATAATAATCAAAATGGACTCTCAGTGACTCATAAGGGTGACTGCGTACAATAATTCTTCAACTCTAACCAAAAATATTCATTATGAGCAAAGACCTGACATTTTTTCCCCGACTTTATTTTGTAAAGGGTCACGCTGTTACAGACTTGTGTTGAGTTCACTGTGTTACTTCACTTCAAGTCGCCAAAAAGTTCGTTTTTAGCACAGTATTTTTTAAAACTGTATTTAATTTCTTGTTCTGATTATTAAAGTTATAAATGAATTTCGTTTTACTAGCATCTGGTCCTTGTCACAGGGGTGTGATAAAATATCTCATCAGTGGATAATCATCCAGAGTGACAAGATGGAAAATAGAGATACAGTATACTCATGCTAACTCTCTGTTTAAACAAGAATATACATTTAAAATAAAGTTTTACATACATGTACATGCTAATAATAATACTAATAATAATTAGCACGTACATGTATGTTATATATCAATTATAATTATAATACATTATATATTATAATATATATATAATGAATAATACATGAAAATAATAATTATTATTATTTACATTTCAGCTATTTTTATGCTTTAGCTTGGAATTTATCCTATGTTCACATCTGCAGTATGGAAACACTTACCAATGCAAGCCTCTCTGTGTTCCTCAAACCCAGCACTGCACACACACCGTCCAATAGGAACGAGCCACTCCCCCTCAGCGCTGCAGTACATCTTTGGAGTGTCCTTCTCCTCAGCATGATCCACGCACTGACCTCTGACCTCCACCAGGGACGAGGAATCCACCCCCGTCACCACGTCTGTGAACACGGCCAGGTTCCTCGCCAGGCCGGTGCATTTCTTGAAGTAAATTCGCACCGAGACGATGGCGATGCAGGCACCGATGTCCTGGAAGGCCAAGTAGAAGCCATGCTTGCTAAGGGGCCCTACACCGCGCACCTCCGTGTTCAGCTTAAGCCTCCGCACTCCCAGGTCCACGTTGGTGAAGCTCTCGTCGGCTGCGATGGTGTCGATCTTGGAGAACTGGTTCTCCCGGAGGCCGGTTCCCACGTCACGCTCCGTCTCACAGTAGTAGAGGTTGAAGGTCTCCTTGCATGTGCCCAGAACGCCCGGCATGCTGTTGCAGTCACGGAGCGTGAACTTGATCTCTACGTAGACCCGGTGAGCGCCGCTGCGTTGGATCCATTTGGTACGGAGCCAGTTGTTCTGGTTGGGGCTCATGACATTGCACACCTGGTACGTATGAATAGGGCTGAAGTATTCGTCCATTTCGTTAATTGCATCCCACTGCCAAAAAAGGAGAAGGATGTTAGAGTTGGCTACACCACTAATGGCATGCATTTTATCTACACTACAAATAGCTTTACCCTGAATTTATGAAAAGCAGAGAGTTCACCTGGGGTCAAATGTGCAAAATGTGTTGTGCAGTTTGGATTTTACTGCAGTTCAACAGAAGGCAGCAATCAACAATGAGAAGAATTTTAAAATGATAAGAAGAAGAATAGGAAGCACGGTAAAAATAAATAAATAAATAAATAATAATAATAAGAAGAAGAAGTATATTATGAATACAATAAATTATTAAAAACAATCATATTTTAATTAAATGTGTGTGTAAGTTATATACAATTTATTTGTTTGCAAAATTAGTCTCTCATTGATGAAAGGATGAGTGGATGGACTGGTGATTGAATACATGCATTTAAAATGGATGGATGGATAGATTTGTGAATGAAAGGCTGAAAGGTCAGGTGGATAATTATACTGGATGATTGAATGGGTATATGGATTACCACATGAATGGGTGGATGGATGCTCTAAATGTAAACGGATGAATGATAGGATTGATGGATTAATGCTAGATAAGTGGATTTTCAGATAAATGGATGAATGGATAAATGGATAGATAGTTGGATGGATGGACAAATGATTGACTGAGCAATGGGTGGAGTTATGGAAAGATGGATGATTAGAGGAATGGATGGATGGATGAATGGATCAGTGAATCGGTGGAAGATTAGGTGAATGGGTAGATGAATGGATAGATTGATCAATGGATAGATGGAGGGATGGAAAGATTAGATAGATAAATAGGTGTTGGATGCCTAAGTGGATGGATGGATGGATGGATGGTTAGATGAGTGGATGGATGTTTTCTGGAACTCATGTTAGCAAAGAAAATTCTCTCCAGATTTCTTCGGTCTTGAGTACTGTGTATATATATATATATATATATATATATATAGTGTGTCTGTAATTGACTAATCCAAAGTCCTACATTCTCCCAATACTAAACCAGACTCTGACACACACTCTATGTCGACAGCTGTCCAGGGAAGAATCGTTAAACAAGAACTCATCGAGAGTTTTATGGCCTTACAGGTAATCAGCTCAGTTCTCTCGGCTAGCTCATGAAATAATCATGACGGCCAGTTGAAGGCCAGTTGCACTTTGAAAGACCTCAAGCTGGACCATATGGGACAGAGTGTCCATCACGCTGGCTTTCATCTCTAGGAATGCTCCACACACCCTGCAGATTGCTCACTGGCCAGGAACAAGCTTGGAAGCGTAATTAATCGCAGAGAGGTGTATATGAATGGGGCAAGTATCTCTGTGTGCTAAAGGAATTTGCTTCCACTAGCCTGGATCAGATTGGGCATGAACATAGCAGGGTATGAAAATATCATTTAATTAAAGTAGTCTTAAACATGAAAATAATCCACTGGATGAGGAATGATCAGGGGTGTACAGTGACGCTACATGGATCTGAATCTCTTCGGTGCTCCAAGTATCTGTATGTTTATCCAAAGTGGGCGTGGCCTAAACCAAAACGTCAAATGAATTGTAACACTATGCTCCTGGAAACACTAAGAAAAGATCATCACTCCAGTCCAGGATTAAAGGTGTGCATGGGACTGCTTTTCTAAGCCTAGGTTTTTACACCTGCTCATAATTTTCTCATAAAGTTAGCTGGATTGCCATATTTCCCGAAACATAATGAAATGAGTAACCCAGTTGAAAGCTCAAAGTTACAAAGTATGTGCCACGTTTGTGTTAATGTGTCTTTCGTTGTCCCAGGAGCTTCATATCTAGGAACCTCCTGCAGTTGTTTTTTGCTGCACTTAGTCGGATCCCAGAACACATTATACCACATTATTAACACACCGAGAACACATTATCTCTTAATTCTGAATGCATTCAAATTCACTTACATCCCTGAATCACTTGTTTCATTTTAGTTCCTCTTTGTACGTGTTGTTACATCATTAAGATGGCATTTTGTAGCCATTGTAGTTACGAAAAAAAAATTTTTTTTACGGAATTGAGGGACGGGGGAATACGAAGAGAATTTCTGAGATTAAAGTTGCAAATTTCTGAGGGAAAACTTGAATATTCTCTGAGATTGTAAAGACGTAAATTTGCAAGAAGAAAGCCACAAATTTGCGAGAAAAATGTCACAAATGTACAAGAAACAAAACTCGGGAGAACCAGCGCTTTTATTGTCGAGGAACCACATCGCTTCACCTTGCAAGGTTGGATCAACGTCACCACATCATGGCGCCACGGCTGAGACGAAAGTTTTAGGAAATGCGGTCTTTCCTCCTCGATCGTCCAATTTAAAGAATACAGCGCAAAGACAGGTTCAACCGCATTTCCCAGATGATTTGTTTGTCCATGTTCTTATTTAGTCTTAGCTATTTATGAATGTATAAATGATTGTGCAAGAGCAGTTTCCTGTTACTTTCACGGTGTAGATTCTTAATGTGGTCCCGTGACAAAAAAATTTGTTTTTCCGAGTTTTGTTTCTCGCAAGTTTGTGAATTTTTTTCTCTCGTAAATTTCCGACTTTATTCTCAGAAATTCTGAGGATTATTTATTTTTTTTTGTAAACTTTTTTCTTGGAATGTTATCACCCTCCCCTAGATCCATCTTTTTTTTTTCTTTTTCCTGTTTTACCTACAACGGCCCCGTCATACATTGCAGGTTTACTGTCATGGTAACATTGTGATTTCAGACTTGTAATTTTAGACTCTGTTGTTTGGATGTTGTTTGAACATCTTTGTAAATGGGGGAATAAACTTAAATAATAATAATAATAAAATATTGTACTCTGTATTTCTCCCTTTTGTTTTTTCAAGAGAAACTAAATTGACAGACTTAACATTACAAAAGGCTTTAAAATAAAAAATTAAAAAAAAGCTTCAGGAAGGGAATTTTGTCTTGATGGAGTGTTTCGGCATCTCGGGGAGGATTAATACGTTAATACCACATCACAGCTGCTTTTGGAACATCGGTGGAAGAGTTCACTGATGACTGCGATGCTTTTGTCAAATTTCACACTTAATAATTTCTCGAAATAGATTCCATTTTCATTTCCTCAGTGCATTAGATGCTAAAGCGTGGGACGAGGGAAAACAATTCTAAATATGAAAACTGTCATTTCAGGCTTTCAGGAATCGATGAAAGGTGTCAGCTTGAGTGATACGCACGGTTACCCTGTTTATCAGCAGGCTTAATTACTGCTAATGATTCATGATATGATGTTTTGATACTTTTCATTCCAGTGATGTTTGATGTTTTGGTGAAATCAGTTCAGGAATTATGCATACATTTGTATCATTTCATAAAACACTGTCTTTTATAATGCATGCATTATATTCCGGAAGATTCACCCCTTATTAGTTTAAGAAAATATCTGTTTCAAGGTCGAAAACTACATTTCAAAAATATATTGTATAAGGAATAAAACGCCCTGGGTGGTGCTGTTCGAGGAAACTAATCAATGACAGGCTGGTGGGAAGCGGAGTGACCTATAACAGCACCGCACAAATTACCGGTGCTAACAATTTTCATGAATTTAAGAATGATACGTCATGCTTTTTATTTATTGTTTGAGAAACAAATTAATTCCTGTTATCAGTTATGTTTCAGCAGTGGTAAACAGTCGATCCTATTTTTCTTCTCTTTAATTCAATTAGATGAAAAAAGCAACTTGTCATGCTATTTTAAACCGGAGGCGGATCTGCAGGTGGGCCTGAAGGGGACCCAGGCCCATCCAGACTGACAGCTGGCCCACCCGGTCAGCTTCATGAAAATAAATACTCATTTTAAATAAAATTTTTATTTTCTTGGAATTCTGAAAATTTAATTTTAAAGCTCTGCAGCTCCAGCAACGTTAGCTAACTAACAGCCAATTGAAGGTGTTAGCTAGCTCACAGCAAAGCTAACGTGTTGTTTTGGACTCGTGTAAAGTTTGTTTGAGGCCATCTTATTGTTTATATGTTTACTTGAAGTGCTGCTTTACATACTTAAGCTCCTGCCTCAAGTACGATTAAAAGTTAAAAAAACTAACTTCTTCCAAATAGGTCATGCGAGTTTTGTAAAACAAATGTTTTAAATATTATTATGGCTCTTTTCCACTACGCGGTACCAGCTTGACTTGACTCGGGACTTTTGGCTGCTTTTCCGCTACCCCCTCAGTGTTGCTGGTTGCCATAGCGGCGCCGCACGAAATTGCCGTGATGTCATCTTCAGCGTGACATACTCAGGAATATAATCCTTCTGTCCATGCACTGAACCAACAAATAAAATTTTAATCTAGAGGGTCCATCACAGTGCTGCAGCGTGAGGTGTGTAATAATGAAGACACGGGGCTTCCAGCTGGAGGACACGGATTCACTTCCCTGTTCGGCACATATTACTTGGTGAATTTTGCTGCGGATAACTCATTTAAAATTAGCCAGGATTCCGTCTGTCTTTCTCAAGGTTCGGGTCTCGACTGGATTCTTATGAAGGCAGGCTTCGCTCTGTGTCTCGCTTTAATATGTTATGTACACATTGGTTGAGGTTTAGGCAAAATATTAGTACGGACTGGCTAATTTATACAAGTTACCTGCCGCTAATTTTCCCCAAACAATATTTGCCGAGCAGGGACACAAACTAGATCGCTAGTGCTACACCTTAAAGACTGCATTACAAACTTATGGGAGCTTCTCCGAATTAAATGCAAATATAGCAGATTTTAATACCCTTCGTATACCCCCCTCCATAAAAAAAAAAAAAAACAGTAACATGCTGTAAAATTACCATAAAACTAAGTTATCCTACTGTTAAAATACATTACCGTAGATCAAATCTAAAATAACAGTAAATTGCTGACAATATTTTACTATTTATTTTTCTACAGTGAATTTTTGACAGCGTAGTCTGTTGAAGAAAACACGCAGCTTCACTCAGGCCCACCCAGATTTTTTCCAGGCCCACCCATCAGCCACTTTCTGTATCTGCCCCTGTTCATGACTGCAGAATTTGCCAGAAAACCTGAAGTTATGGCCTTCCATAAATGGAAAAGAAACATTAATGTCACCTTAAAGAAACTTTACCATGTCAAGCATTTCACATCCATCTATTTATTCTGTTCACGTTGAGCGTCCGGCGTACACGTCAATGTGTATGAGCTGTTACTATGGAAACAATGTGAACATGTAGGTGCACTGCTGTTACGGAAAATTAATCAACACCTCAAATTGAGAATTCAACAGCACTGATTTGTGAATGAAGTCAAATTAAGAGTATTTTTGAGATTTATAACCTGTACTCTGCAGTCTGTGTGTAGTCATGTGTATGTGTACTGTATAAGTGTGTTCCTGTGTACACACCCGCATTCGTTTTTTACTTACGCATGATTATTCTCAAACTTAGCGCTCCAGGTGTTGAAATGTTTCAGGGTTCGTTTCACCTGGTTTGGCCTTGGAGAAAAGATAAAGCGCATCCTGACTCGTCACCTTTGTGATAATGCCTAAAAATTACAACAACACTTCATTAGAATGCGCAACTTGTCTCTGTTGACCGAAGACGCTTTTAAAACAAGTATAAAAGAAGTCGGAAAGTCCGGCCTCGGTTCCTTGAGATCCAATTTCAGATTAAGGTGCTAGGAAGCGAAAAATCCTTTGACTCTCTTTAAACAGCAGCACAGCAGCAGGACATAATGACTGAGCATCTTTGGGTGGCATTCGCCATGACAACAAGGCAACACGGTAACACACAAAACGCCTCAGCTGCCTCGTCACGGAGAACCGGAAACTTTGGATTTCAGTTAAACCTCCAGGCTTTTTATGCCTGTTCGTCTGTGAGAATATTACTCCGAAACACATTTTCTTCATTACATTGGCATTACATTTCATCATGTGTCTTAAGCTGCGCTTATGTCCATGGTTTCCTTGGGATTTGATTGGGTTTCACACTACACATGAGAGTACACAAACTAAAAGTAAACAAAAGTCGAATCTAAAACCTTGTCCGAGGGGTGTCAGGTTCAAAACTCATACTCTTTGGAAAACTCATAAAAATGAAGGAATTGGTCAGAAATATGGCCAAAGAAACCAATCAGAGTGCACGCAGGGCCATTTCCGATTATAAGCAGTATAAACGCCCTTACAAAACCTTCTACCACACATAAATATCACAGCAGTTTTGTAGAAATACTACAAATACTCTATAGCACTCCTATATAAATGTTATAATAATTTGGGACGGAATATTATAGCTAAATATTGTACGATTCACAGGCTGCTATTCTACAGTCTTTCTGTATTACAGGGTACCAAGTACATTTATTACTATACAAAGTAGCATAAAATTATTACTGGGACTGCAAGTAACTACTGTTATAGAGTAGTACACAAATACATGTCAAACTAAGGTTGTACTATAGGAACATTATAGATGGGAAGAGGGTTACTGAGGTATTACTGAACATAATAGAAGTATTATACGTCACTATAGAAAGCTTATAGTATTACTCTAAATAGGCTAATCACTAAATATTAATCTGGAAATAAATAATGGGCCACCAAACAGTCCGAGGGGTCAGGGTTAGGGTTAGGGTTCGCCATGTTAAATAGGTTAATGGTCTGGCACCATTGGCACCAACATGCTCTTTACTTCTACACTAGATTTCTCTTTAATATGATGAAAGTCACAACTGTGAGTGAGAAAAGACGCTCGTGCTCTTTTTGGCATTAGGAGCCAAGAGTAAACCCCGGCGCTTATCCCTTGTGTTTGAGATTACTGATGTCCTGCATTGCGACGTCAGCATGGTACACACCGCTAACTCACAGGAATAAGAAAAATACAGCACCAACCGTCCAACCAACACCACATTCACAAGAATTTCAATATAAACCATCAACTGTGTGAAAAATGATTCATAATTTTTAATTGGCCTGGCTAACAGAATGTATTTGGGCATGTGTCCAGAAAATTCCAAATGAATAGGTTTATGAGGGTAAATTATGTGGTGACGTTAATCTGCCTCTTTTGTCAGTCACGCCTTTATTTACTTTATAAGAGTATAATGGGTTAAAAACGAATAATTAACCGTTTGAATAAAGTCGCTGCGCATGGAAAGACAGTATAGATGAGAAACGCGACATGGCCTGCTTTGTCATTGAAACACAGGGAACTTTGAAAAAGTTTAGGGAAAAATTGTACTGAAGCCAGCCAGCAGGGGCGCTAGACCTGTTCTGGCTTCCGTTTTGAGAGCCGATGCGTTCGCCATTATTTTCATACAGCCGATGATATGAAAATATTTAAGGGAGGAGTTTTCTTATAACCGCAACCTGATCTGTTAATCTCTAAATCACATTACTCTGAAATATAATTTATTTTACAGGTGGGAAAACGGTGCCATCGTAAACATAACTCGCATCTTATACACGACTGAATGGGTCATCTTCTCCGACTGGCTAATCTAAAATTAATTATCCACTCGAATTGCAGATTAACAAGCCCTCATCAAAGATTTCTGTGCAAACAGGACAGCGGGACAGGAGCAGCTTCGCGAGCCGGCGCGCACCACATGAGTGACATTTGCCTAACATCTCTCTTCTTCACTTCACCGCCGAGGTTACCAATCACAAATATTTACTCGAGCGTCTGCAGGTCCAGAGTTAAGTGCGGTAGAGAAAGTGACGACCTCTGACAGCTCACTAAGACGAGGCTGTTTCAGGGAGATAAGTGTGTGGTTCGTTCCTCCAGTGCTTGCTTTAGTAATTACCCACGGAGGAAAAAAGAAGCGATTGTACGCAGTAGTTATCAAGGCTTAACAGATGTGGATAGAAATCTGCATGTAATATATTTGCACTCTCTACCAAACTGTACTCTTCTTTGTCGCTGGCGTGGTAGCAGTGGGCCAGCTTTTGTGCCTTTAGTGTACTGTAACTCTTTAACTTGTAATCTTTAAAATTATTTGGACCTTACAGATTACTACTCTAAAAGCTAATTAAGGTATCACGTGAAGAAGATGAAAAAAAAAGCATGCAGTAAAAAAAAGGTGAAGATTATACTGCATTACTGTTATTTCTAAGAGTGTAATATGATATACAGTTTCTAATTTAGAGGCCTTTAGGGTTCTTCGGTTTTCTCTGTGGAGGAACCCTTAAAGGTTCTCTGCACTGTCCTGTAGAACCCTACAGCCAGGTAACACACAGTTTGTCCTAAGAGTGTAGCCTTTTCTACATAAGGTTTCTCCCACAGAGGGGAAAAAAATGCAAATCCATGTAAAGGTGCTTGTAATTGGACCTTGTTCTTTATCGTGGAGGATCCACTGGGCATGAGGAAGGATGGACTGCCACTCCATCACACCGCACCATGCAGACACACACACTCACACACTCACACACACTCAGAGGCAATTTATCTTAGCCATTTCACCTAGCAGCATGTTTCTGGGAGGTAGGAGGTAATTGGAGAACACGGAGAAAACCCATATGGACGCGGGGAGAACCCGGGACAGACAGCAACCCGGAGAAGACTCCAACTCGCTGCATCGCCTCCTTGGGGTTTTTTCCTTAATTTAGCCATTTTAGTATAAATAAACAGTAATTAAAAACACACACACACAAAAAAAAAGTCCCAAGTTTTGCTTGCTTTATTTAATTTTGTCTCATTACAAATCTCATCTTTTCCCAGCTAAACATTAATCAACTAATCAATCAATTGATCAATGAGTTTTCCGTGATTGCAGTGGGTTTGTATTCTGATATTAAATATTAATGCACTCATTCCAAAGCACAATTGCTGTACCGACAGCTCATTCATAACCTGCATTATAAAAAGAAATAAATATGAATATAATATGAAGTTTTCTATGAAGATTAATGTTTATTTAACCTTTATGGAAGGAGCCTCCAGTGTCGGAACTTCGTAATGCTGCATTTTTGTGCATTATTATGTCTTAGTAAGATATTACGCAAGACATTTTTTTTTTCACAAGATATAATCCTTTCTCCCTTATATGGGCATGCCGATTTGCATTTCCTCTTGTTGTCTCTATTCATGCCATTATCTCTTTTTGTGTAAGATTAGGATTATCACTCATTATCTCTGTGTCCATTGATGTAAACTTTTCGGAACTAAATACAAAAAAATATATAAATATATATATATATATATATATATTTATATTTATTTTTTATTTTATTATAATTTTTTAATTATTACCCAACCTTGATACAGAGAAGCAGCTTTGGAAGCGCATTACATCTACAAGCCTTACACATGATCCGAGAGGTGCCAAAGGGCACGTGGAAGTCTGACAACATGACAAAATGCCATGACAAGGGATGATGACATCCATATCATCTCACTCTTAGAACCCATTTGTCACTGTTCCACGCGCCTGTCTTATCAGCTGTATCGATTGGCGAGAAAGGAGAGGAGCCGAAAATGAACTTGTCACGGCAAAAACAGGAGGCAGATGGGAAAATAATGAAGTCGTCCACCGCGGGCTGTCAGGAGTGGCATCTGGCAGCGAGCGGAGCTGGGTGCCGAGGGCAACGCCGAGGCGCCGCCACTCTCTCCCTCTCCAACTGGACAGAAAAGATCCTCCTCATTGTGAGTTCATGAAGGCGCATAAATAATTCAGGATGGCCAGGAGGAAAGTGAAGATCCACAACAATAGACTCGGAGACACAGGTTTTTAGATCGGTCTGTGTACCGTCCAGTGTTGCTGGGAATCTTATTACGTTTACAACAGTACTAATACTTTGCGCAAGGGCAGGGTTCATAGGGCTCCATGGCACCTAGATAAGCCTATATAAGTGACATAAACATGCCATTATTATCATTTTATTATCATTTCAATATACATAAGTCAATTGTGATATCAAGTTGACTTAACACCTGGGGCAAGTGACAGATCCCTGTTAATGCAGGGTCGTTAGGACATTTCCCAAAGTGTATATATACATTCATATACGGTTATGACAACTATACAAGTGACATAAACCTACATTAGCATTTATAAAGGCTCATTTCAATACGCACCAGTTCTCATAAAGTTAGTTTGAAGTTAGATACATTTCTGTTAACATGAGGTTGTTATTATGCTTTCCATGCGGTGCGAACAAACCTCCTTGCTGCTGTGCATGATCTATAAGAAGGCTTCTGATTGGCTGCTTCGCACGCACAGTTCGCAGCATGCTGCTCCAATAAAACGAAACCCCATATATGGACTATGAAACCCCAACACTCTTAAACTGGTCACTGTTATGTAACTCTGACATGCTATATTTGCTCATATGGCTACAACGTGATGACATTTTACTGCAAATCAGCAGTCGTAAGTTTGTTACAACAACGCTAAACATGACTCAGGCGTTACCGACATCAAAATATCAAAATCGGCTGATATCTGATGAGATCCGGCGCTATAAATATTTACGTCTGGTGTCTGAAGGTTTAACGTCACCTTATGAACTCTAACACGTGCAGAATGTGCTGTTGCGACTTCTCACGACTGGATAGTTACGTACGCAGAGATGATTATGATTTGACAGGAAACAGGAAAATAAGTCCCAACAAGAGCGCCACTCATGTCTTCTTCAGCGTTGACTCAATCTTCTCTGCCTCGAATCGGCAGCACCCTCTTCGATAAGCCCACTCTTACATGACAGGGCGTCCTGGATTTCACACTCAAGGTGCCATTTGAATCCAATTTTAATCCGTCTTCCGGAGCTTTTACTTTGATTCCTTCCCCTTTGCTTGTTGCTGGCAGGTGTCTTTCGTGTGTGTGTGTGTGTGTGTGTGTGTGTGTGTGTGTGTATGTATCTGCCATCCTGCCAGCACCAGGTTGTTTATGTGTTTCTATCATAAATGGAATGAAATCAGATCAATGTGACGGCCCGAGGAACAGGGAGGTCCAGACGCTGTGACACTAATCTCTTTGGAGGTCTCTTATCAGCTGTTTGGGGGTGGATGACAGCGTTTGCCCTCTGACAGCCTCAGCTCGTTCCTTCCTGTGCTGCTAAAACACACACTTCAGCCGAACCGGGATGCGTCCGATAGCTTAAAAGCGGTGCACATGGCGGTGTCGCTATGTGAAGCTGATTTCAAATCGGAATGATCTTTCTTCTTTTATTTTCCCACATTCACATTAGAGATTTACTCGCATTCGTTAGATATGCAGCGTTTCGTCTGCTTGACTCGAACCTGGTGTGCGTGTGGTTCGTTCAGCAGCCGAGAACACATCAGTCACGCTCGGGTCTCAGCGGGGTGCTGCGTCTCCGGGTCCGGTCGAACTCCAGCGTGATTCGTTTGCAAGGAGAAAGTGATCCAGTCCCGAATCGACCCAAATACAGGAAGTGAACCAAGCACGCTGTGTGTAAACTCAGCGATAAAGTGTTGCGCTTCAACGTCCAACATGGCTGACGCTCACACGCATTGAGCATTTCTGGTTAACAAGCTATAAAGAATCCTAGAGGGCGTGAGAACGATTAGGGAACGCCAGGCAAGATCATGTGACGTGCCGGGGCTGATGGGTAACGTAGTTCTGCGCTCCTGTGCCACTTTACACATTTGAACTTGAGCCATAAAACCACCTAATAATCCGAACATTATTTATAGAAAGGGTTAAATTCTGACGCGTCGTTGTGGAAAGCTCTACTGTATGCATTAAAATTGCAGCTAGTGTTAAATTGCAGCGTGCAGGTGCCTCAGGTGTTGTATTCCCTTCTCTGTCCTCATAAACCTGGACTCGTGATTGATACCATCATGACACCAGTTTATCAAGACACCTGCGACACGAGCAACCCGGTCAAGGGCACCTCCACTACTACTACGATGCATCCAGAGACATTCAAGTAAATAGCAAAATCAGAAATTCTGTCTTCGTGTCACGAAGATTTCCGCCAAGTAATCTCTTATTGCTCTGCGGCTTGTCCTGCTGTCAGGACGATTGCGAGTCGCTGCACGGTCGGCTCTAAACTCACGCAGCATTCAGAGAGGGAAATGTGAAGGTAATGGAAGTGTTGGATCTGTGAAAGAGACAGCTGGATGCGGAGGAAAGTGTCCATGCTGCAAATCCTTTTGTAACCCGAGCTCGCCGTAATGGAGGCCGTAAACAAGATGGAAGGACGCTTTAGTTTATTACCGCCAGGGAAACAAGTGACACGGACAGAGCGATAGCCGAGCGGCGAGTCTTTCTGTCTGCAGGTACACGAAGGCAGAATGGTGTAGAGAGAAACATTCTGCGGGGTGCCGTTTCCTTCCGAGTGAAAATAAAGTCATTCTGCGTGCACTATTGATCCGGGAGCACGGCAGCTGACCGTACGTTTACACAAGTCAGTGACAGATTGACAAGCGACTGCTCCGTTTCTACACACAGGCCTGCAGTTTGTCAGCGTGGATTCAGATTTTTTTTTTCTTTCCAATTCCATGCAAACCAGGTGTGACACATTATTTCTTACGTTCGGAATGGACGCTGCGGGTCCGAACACACCAGTTACATAAAAGCGGTCGGATAGTGTGCAATCGGAATATAATTTCTGACACGCGTACAATCCCGTATATCTGGCGGACTCTGCGCTGTAAAGACGGACCTGGCAAGAAGTTTATCATGTTTCTTTCACCTATTTTCAACAGGAGAACCCGAACACAGGTTCGTTCTGTTCTGACGTACTGGAAAATTTATCTCGGTACGATTATCTTTTCTCTTTTTTAACTGGACATAAGTCAAGGTAAACATTTGTCTAGACAGGAGAGATCTTGGCGCAGTTGTCGAGTACTTCCAGAAGCTTCGTTGCACACGCTGTTAACGTGCGAATAAATACATGTCCGGATGAAGCGAATGCACAGAAAGAACAAAACGATCCAAACGACTTGCTGAAATGATTCCTGGGAGCAATCCTAGAGCGCGCGTGGTCCTACACTTCTCCAGGTTTCCTCTCACAGCTTTAGTTCCTACCTGCAGTTAGTTCCTGAATGATACACAAACGTGAAAGAATGCGCTATGAGTGGTTTCATCCGATCCTGTCATATACCGAACGACTTCTCATTAAATGTGTATCAAGCTTGTTCTAGAGTCTCTCTCCGCTTCATCCATCACTTTATCTCTCTATCTGTCTTTATCTCCGTCTGTCGCTCTCGCCCTATCAGTCTACATCTCACTCTGTCTCCTTCATCCATCACTTTATCTCTCTGTCTTTATCTCTCTTTTTGTCTGAATTTCTCACTCTCTCTTTTTTGGTCTGTCTATATCTCCATCTGTCTCTGTCTTTCTGTTTGCCTGCTTGTATGTCTGTCTGCCTTTCTCTCTGTATGTCTTTCTCTCTCTTCCTCTTTTTCTGTCTGTCTCTCTCTTTGTCTACATGTATTTCTCTCTCTCTTGGTCTGTATCTATATCTCTATCTGTCTCTATCTCTCTGTCTGTCTGTCTCTTTCCCTTACGTCTGTCTGTCTGTCTTTCTCTCTGCCTCTGTCTCACTGTCTCTCTCTATCTCTGTTTTTCTTCATCACTGTCTCTCTCTCACAGTCAGTATCTGTCTGCATTTCTCTCATTGTCTCTCTGTCTGCCTCTCTCGTTCCCTGTCTGTCTCTCTCTATCTCTCGATCTTTACCGCTGTCTGTCTCTGTCATTCGGATTGTCTGCCTGTATCTCTGCCTGTTCTCTCTCTCTCTCTCTCTCTCTCTCTCTCTCTCGCGCTCTCGCTCTCTATCAGTTTCCTCCTGTGTGAGCCGTGAGACGCTGAATAGCATGTCAAAGTGACAAGTGAGGCTGTGTGAGGAGGCAAAGTGTGTGTGTGTGTGTGTGAGAGAGAGAGTGGGAGGAAAAGAAAGAAACTCTGCTACCCCAGCAGATTCACTAATAAAGACACAACACTTTAAAATCAGGTTCTGCATAGTGAATAGCAAAAATATTTGCGGAATAAAGAATACGGCTAAAAAGAACCCCCAAAAAACACTAATATTAATATTAATATTGCACACGGTCTTTTAATTTCCCCCCCAAACTACTGAAAACTACAAACAATCCTTTATTTCTCATGAGAACTGGTTTTAAATAACGGTATTTTCTTTTAAAAATTAATTGCTCCATAATAATATTTAAAAGAAACAGCCTTTAAGGCGAAGCCGACACTCACGGAGTCCGAATGCGCACGAGTTAAAGGTACGTTTAAACTGTATATATTGCTTTGTAATCCTTAAATAAGAGTAAACAAATAAAAGTAAATAACCATAAAATGAGCAATAAAAATGCTGTCATTGCTGTTTTTTAACTAAATATTACGTTCTGTGCATCACAAAATCTGTATGTTAATGATGGGGTGCCAATAATTTTAAACCTCATTTTTTATTCCATTAATATAGATATTTTAAAACTAGAACTATAAGAAGTCGCCTAATGTTAAAAGTCAATATATTACGGTTTTGTGTTTATATATTTATAGTTTTAATTAAGGGCACCAATATTTATGCTCATGGTCAGCTCATCCGTGCGACCAAACAGAACAGTTATTTCTTTATGCCATAATATTTGTCTGAAAATATAACATCTAATAAACCCACCACGTCATTACAGGAAAAAAAAGAAAAAAAAAACCTTTATAAACATTTATAAATATTTATAAGTGGGAGGCTTGTGAGTGAACGCGGTTGCCTTACCCCGTGTGATGGATACGTCATCCAGCCCCAGTCTCCTGATATTGTGGAGGTGTCGAGGAGATTCACTGCGAGAGACAGAAGCACATATTTAAATATTGAAATAAATCAGCGTCGAGTTCATGCACCGACTCAAAATCCATCGTTGGAATTGAATCTGCAGCGTATTTATATTACAGTACAGTTCCACAGCAGCCATAAACCTATCACGTGGTTAATATATTCAGGGAACTGTACTTCACGACGCTCGCTGCACTCAGGACACTGATCCTGACAGCAATTGATTTAAGATTCGATAACTATTAATTAGCGAATCGCACACTTTCTCTCTGAGGTGATGCTGGACGACAATCTGATTAATTGCCACATGATCCATCTTAAGTGCTTTGCGGTTGAGTCGATGTGCCAAGCGAGCCCCGATTCTCGCCTTTAGCCACACGCCTGGCATGATGGAACATTTACGACCACCACATCGACATTTCCGCTGGGTCTTTCCCGTCTGATTTATTGATAACCCGGTTCCTTGTCCCGCTTTGGGCAAACTCCAAGGTCACCCTGGGATAAGGCGCGACCCTGGAGCTTTAAACGCTTTTCCATCTGCGCTGTTTATTTATTATTCAATAGTGGTCCTGATGGCTGTTTGAGGTTAAACGCTGCTAAAGAGCAACTCCAGTGCCTTTTTTTTCCATGTTGTCACAGCTACGTGTCCAAACACCAAACAGGAAGTTAAGCAGCCCGGTGTTACCGACGGAAAGACGCTCCGTGTTATTTCTTTTTTATTATTTACGATATTTTTGTCTTTCATGATGGCCAGATCAGGCGATCATAGAGCCGTAAATTCTTGCCATGTCTTGGTCAGGAGACTGGAAATGCTACGTTTGACCTAGGGTTAGGGTTAGGGTTAGGGTCAGGGTCAGGGTCAGGGTTAGGGTTAGGTGGCGGGTCAAGAAACTGAATATCGTGGCTATAGAAGGAACGTCAAGGAACACGTCACTGTGTTTCCGTCAAAGTGTCATCACATCTCTGTTCTTTGATTACGTCACGCGATAAGGGCCGTCCATCGTCGATGTAACATCAAAGGTAAATGCGTCAGGTTTTCACTCTGTAATGGTGTAGCGAAGTTGAATATTTATTTAAAGAAATCTCAAGCAAAATTTAATTATATTCGAATTATACTTGAATTATATTTAAACGTCCCCGCTCTGCCTGCCCCTTAAGTCTGTACGTTTACTCGGCCTCATTTCAGCGCGCTCTGCTCTTCCTCATAGTCTATCACGTAAGCCCCTCCCCCAGTATGTATCGACGTCCCGACCCAACCCAATTCAAAACAATAAAATCACCAATGAGAGAATTTTTTGCTTAAAGAGAGACATGATCACAATACAGCTTTTGTTCGAATTTTCGTTGATTTTCTTGGAGCTGCTGTTTCATGGAAAAACAGCATCATCGGCGCTACAGCGTCTTGCCTTGAGTTAGCTCTAAATAATAAAAGGCATAATCCTTTCTACCTGTTCCTAATGAGCTCCCAAATGTTTAAGCACCGTGCAAAAAAATGCGCACCTGCAAGGTGACTAAGTGCGCGTGCACTAATACTAATGTCCGGCGTAATAATGCTCAGGCTTTTTAAACAATATGTGACTGATAAACACTGAGCAGGTGCCGTTTTCGAAATCGCCTGCCTTGTAAAAGAGCCGCTCTCGCTGTTTGTGTCCTCATTAACAGGTGGTCTGTAGGTGTAAGGATTGAAAAAAAGTCCGCCCAGGGTTTAAATTTCCCCTGACTCAGAAAGGAAGCATAAATGAGGTGCTTTAGGTCTGACTTTCTCCCGCTGTCTCGGGGAGCATGTGTCGTAATCACGGTTATTAGTGTGCGCGCTGATGAAACTCCTAATTTGTGAAATCTGTTGCTGATGAGGGTCAGAAAGCAGGAACAGGTGGCCTCTCTATATCTCTCCATCGCTTCTCTCTGTCTTTCTCTGTCCCTCGATACGCCGTTCCACTGTGTGCTCGCTAGCTGCCACTTCCTGCCGTCTTGGACTGATGAAGCTGTGGCCTTTCGGTAGCTCCAAGGTCAGACATGCATGTCACAATTACACGTCTCAGAAATCCCCCCGCTGACAGCTGGGCGTGCGATAAATCACTAAATGACGTCTGGAAACAAACAAAAAGAGATCCTGCACTGCACTGAGCCTTGGGGGAAACTTCTCTCCTCGTTCTTTATGGTCCTTCTTTCATTCGTTCTCTTTTTTCACTTCCTGGAAGGTTTACTTTATGTACCTCGAGTGAAAAACAAAATTAACTAATACGGCTTCCAGCTGAAGCTATTTTATCATTTCGTTGTTGAGAGAATGAATATTTATGGGCTTTAACTGTGACATTAAACGGATAAAACGAAACGTGTCATTCTTTAATAAATGGAAATTTGTAATTGTTGGCAAATTGCTGTATTATAAGAGAAATAATCCATTTGTTCAGAAGGGGTTAATTAATTCACAGGTTTATATTAACGCACTCAGACTAATAGTAACTATACACATTGACTAAAAAACATGTAATCGTTTGATTTAGTGAAGTTTTTTTTATTTCGCATTTATGGACGGAGTCTCCGGTTTCTCCGCTTTGCAACAGTTTAGGGTTGTTGTTTTTTTGTTTTTTTTCAAAAAAGGAAGGCTGGTGAAAGAAGGACTATTAAAAAGTGATAACATGAATGAACTAACTAGTCATTGAGATTAAATATGAGTGAAACGTACAGTATGTCGTTTATTAATAAATAAATTGCATGTCATGGTGCATGTATACACACTACCAGTATCTCAAAGGTGCTGTATCTTTGTGGATTGGAAACAGAAACCCGATCCAACTCGGAAGTAAATAAATATCCATGCTAGCTGGAACATCTATCTTAGTCCATGTTACAATAGGTGTGTATTGAATAAACGCAGCATTACACGACATGCCTTTACACCGGCAGCATGAAATGGTAAATATATTTTTTTTCAATTTCGATCGAAAAACCATTAGGGGTCCAAACAACCACATTTAAAAAAAGTCTATTAAATGTAATCTTTTAGTCTCCTGTCCTGGTTGACATTCAAATCACTCCAGGCCTCTGCATCTTCTAAAGCAATTTAAAGTAAATTAACAGCGTTCTGACCGATTCAATTGCGTCGAGTATTGACAGGCTTCTTTAAAGGATTGTTGATGGGCTGCCTTTTCTTTTCTTTGCTTTTCTTTTCTTTTCTACCCTGGGCAGACCTGCAAAAAGCAGCTCTATACATAGAATTTAACTATTTACTTTCTCTAAAATGAGCATCTCTGCTTCCAGAATCTCAGGAAGCTCAACGCTGTGGACATGGACGAGGACGAGTATCGAAACACGACCGCAAATACAAGCGCATTGAAAATCTCAAATACTATTCAAATTAGACAAAACGGATGCATTTTATAGAAGATGAAACACTGTACAGCTAAAGGTTTGTGCACCCCGGACCATCACACCCATGTGTTCTTCTCCAAATGGGTCACATAGAGTTTGAAGCACAGAATTGTATAGAATGTCTCTGTGTGAAATAAGAGGCCCAAACCTGTTCCAGCATGACAATGCTCCTGTGCACAAAGCGGCTCCATAAAGACACGGTGTGTTATGGTTGGAGTGGAAGAACTCGAGTGTCCTGCACAGAGCCCTGACCTCAACCCCACTGAAAGCTTTTGGGATGAACCGGAACTGGAACTACACCTCAGATCTCCTCACCCAACATCAGTACTGGAAGAACTTATAGTTCTTAGAACTGTTGAAGGAAGTACCCCATTGTTGTGTCTCCGCACAGCAGGAACTGAGAACAGAAGCTGTTTTAAGGAACTTTTTAGATCCTGCTTCAGGGTAGGTACTCTCCCAGCACAATAAGGACCATGAGTGATGTGTTATGTGCAGTGTTTGGTCCAACACATGCGCCAGTGCATCACTGGTAACTAGCATTTTTAAAACTCCATGCAGCCATGTAAACAACTGCTCTTAATGTTAGCATAAAAAACAACAACAACAACAACAACAACAACAAAAAACCAGACAAATGGAACGACAGTGAAGTTCAGGCTTTAGGTTGTTGTTTTTTTTCTTGTAAAAAACATGCTAGAAAATAATAATTCTTAGTAAACTTAGTAAACAGATTGTGACTTCAGGTAATTATATAAAATAAAGAATTCACAGTCAGCACCTAACACTTCCTGGTCTCCCCCTTTCATCAGCGCAGTGGAATGATCCGTTTCTATAGAAACATGCGACCGAAACACGATGCAGGAAGTGGACATGTTGCTAGTTTGCTGTTTTCACGGCGACACAAGTACCACTGGTGGACAGGACGAACGTTCGTATAAAATCATACAGCGAACCAGTGACGTTGCTATAGAAACCGGCGGCCGACTTACATCAAATTCAATTCAGCGTTGCTAATAGTGGTGCGAATGCAAACAGAAAAGAAAAGCCCTTGAAGGTGTGGCGTTCTCTCCAGCGGGTCGTTCATACTGTTCGGTCTGAAGCATTGTGACTTAACCTTGCACTAGTGACTGATTTATTAAACATACATAAGATGTATCTTTAATAGTACAATGCTGGAGACAGGAAAAGCTACAGTTTATACCTTTTTTCTGAAGATGTTTTTCTGAAGTAAGGGTGAAGAGTATAACCCTAACCCTAACCCTATTTCAGCAGATCAAGCCAAACACTTGAAAAATACTGCAGCAGAACCAATCAACCTACATGAGAAAACTGCCGTAGTTCAGCGACTCCAGTTTTCCGAACATGAACCGTCGTGCCTTCTGTAGCAGATCCTGTGTAAAATATTTCAATTTTCAGCCTGAAGTTTATTCTCTTCTTCATCGTCAGTGTGTTTTAGCATTGCAGGGTTATTCCGTTCAGGTTTTGAGAGGTTCCTGAACCCTTCCAGTTTCATCCGGGGTTCCTCCTGATGTTACACTGCCACCTAACTTAAAGAAATGATAACATCTGTCACTATACGAACTGCTATGACATCCTGTTATGAACATCTGCTCTTACATGGTTATAGCGTGGTGATATCAGGTTAATGATACAATAGTATAACCTGAATCATTTTTTTAATAATTCATATTTTGAACTTCACTTTTTCTACTTTAATGGTGGGATAATGTCTATATGAATCATTTATAACAACTTGAGTGTGTAAAAAAAGTGTGTAAGGGTACGGATATGCTTTACAGGGATCGGAAAAGTACAGAGAATGTCTTATTGTCTTATGATATCTTAATCAATTAAAACACGGTGAGGCAAAAATCCGCTTGAGTCAAAAGAAGCTACGTTTAAGCATATCCAAGTGTTCAAGAGCAGATATTTTTAGAGTCCAATGGACAATCCTGCATGATTAGCTAGTTTGCTAAGCAATCAGTCGTAAGGAAAATATTATGCTAACTCAAACCTGAACAAACCTGGAATTTGGCTAGCTTGTTAGCTAATGTTTAATACCACTGTTGGAGAGAATGCTAGCGCATGTTAGCAATGGGGAAAAAACCTAACTAGCTAGCTAATTTCAAGATTGGAATCAATCCTAACTAGCTAGCTAATTTCAAGAAGATTAACTAGCTAATTTAGAAAATGTGGCTGACTAAGTTACATTAACATACAAACATTAGCTCTGATTGTGAATTTTAGAGGGTGATATTTATTTTTTATGTGTGAGGCAAATGAAATATCTCATATCATGTGAACTGGTAGCACTTCTTTCTAAAAGATTAGGACGAATGAAGAGAATTTCAATCGTACTTGAGTAAAATACAAGTCTTCTAAAAGCAGTAGAGCAATGAAGTTCAGTTACTCAGGTATTTTCCAACCCTGACACTTTTAACTCAATTCGATGGTTCCTGAAATAATGGTTTGTGACTCAGCCATGATGTACTAAATGTACATCTTTACAGTTCCTCTATAACCTCCTTACAGCACCTCAATAACAGTTCGGGTCGCTCATAGGAGGAAGAAGGGCAGAACTTGCCTGTCGATGGAGGAATAAAAATCCATCTCATATGCTTGTTTGCCAAGACACCAAGACACATGGTGCTATTTTTAAGTTGAGGAGAAAACAAGTGTTTTGGAAAGCTGTTACAGTTCCTGCCGTAATTCTGAGACTACTGACAGTTATCATGACAAACCTGAGCATTAGGAAGTCTATGTTCTTGAAGCAGAGCAGATTCTGAAGGTGACACCACTTTTTCTGAATACATGATACTGAATACATATACATCATACATGATCCATTTCTGGCTATTTTGTGTTTATTGCAATAAGTGCACGCATCTCATAGCAAATATTCAGTATACAGTGATGAAGGAAAGTAAAAATAAAACTTATCCCTTGCTTTATTGCATTTTCGTTCTACACAGAAAGAGCCTTTGATTTGCTGAGGCCAAAATGTCATGATCAAGAAATGTTGAAATAAGCTAGTTCATATACATGCATGCGTGCTGTAATTTTATAGTGCAGAGTTGTTTTATCTCATTCTCACACAGATTTGATCATTTTTAGATCCTGTTACTCTTTTAAATTTTGTATTAGTGTAGAGGTGGAAAAGAATTTCATTTCTGTCCCTGAGTACTTCCTTTTCTTTCACCATTTTTGTCTGTATTTCACACTTCAAGATGATGGGCCTGGTGTTGGAGATGATGGACTTGGTGTTTGAGAGGATGGACTTGATGTTGGAGAGCATGAACCTTGTGTTGGGGATGATGAGCCTGGTGTTGGAGAGGATGGATGTGGTGTTGGAGAAGATGAACCTTGTGTTAGAGATGAAGGGCCTGGTGTTGGAGAGGATGGACATGATGTTAAAGAGGTTGGACCTCGTGTTGGAGATGATGGGCCTGGTGTTGGAGGGGATGAACCTTGTGTTGGAGGTGATGGACCTAGTGATGGAGATGATGGGCCTGGTGTTGGAGAGGATGAACCTTGTGTTGGAGGTGATGGACGTGGAGTTGGAGGGGATGAACCTTGTGTTGGAGATGATGGACGTGGTGTTGGAGAGGATGAACCTTGTGTTGGAGATGATGGACGTGATGTTGGAGAGGATGAACCTTGTGTTGGAGATGATGGACGTGGTGTTGGAGAGGATGGCCTTGATGTTGGAGAGCATGAACCTTGGGTTGGGGATGATGGACCTGGTGTTGGAGAGGATGAACCTTGTGTTGGAAATGATGGACCTGGTGTTGGAGAGGATGGATGTGGTGTTGGAGAAGATGAACCTTGTGTTAGAGATGAAGGGCCTGGTGTTGGAGAGGATGGATCTGATGTTAAAGATGATGGGCCTGGTGTTGGAGATGAAGGGCCTGGTGTAGGAGAGGATGGACAAGGGAGGTTTGTACAGAGCTTTTCTTTTTCTTGCCATAAATGGCCTTGCAGCAGCTGAGGCCCCGGTAACTGTATGATGAACTTTGTTGAACCTCTCTGTTTAGGATGATGCTCCTCTAACTTTGCAATTCCTGCTTCAATTAAGCAAAAAGGGTTCAGCTAACTCTATCACCTGAAACCTTTTTGGTTCCAGAGTTTTAGGTCCCAGTCTTCAGAGGCCATCATCTGTTCTAGTTCCATAAGGTCTTCCTTATGGGTCAGTTCTTTGGCATGAGAGTTGAGTAACTCTATGACATCATTTTCACTGATGTCTAATTGCAGTTGATTACCAATATCAATCACAGCTTGCCTGGCTTCGGTGCTGTCATCAGCTGTAAACCCCTGAAAAGCATACATGGATTTGGTGCACAATTTGTTCCACACTCCTTTCACATTTGACTGATTCACTTCATCCAAAGAATCAGCAATATTTTTACTGCATCATATATGTTATAATTTCTCTAGAGCTCCCTTTAGCTCATCACATCACCTTGGGTAGCCCTGACTGCTTGTCAGAAAGTCTGCTGTAAATACTAGACCTTAAAGAAGGACATGACTCCCTGATCCATTCATAGCAATGTCGTGTTGGAGGAAAAATACTTCATTTACATTGGGTTGAAGATGCTTGGATGGCCAGGTGTGTTGTCAAGCACAAGGAGAAGCTTGAAAGGGATTTTCTTGGCCAACCAATAACGTCCAACAGCAGGAACAATATGGTTAAATTACCAATCTTTGGCAACTATAACCCAAGCCTTTGCGTTTGCCTTCCAAATAACGGAAAGAGATGCCTTAATGACACAGTGAAGTACCGTCAGATTTAGAGAGCGATACACAAGCAAAGGCTTAAGCTTGAAATCCCTGGATGTGTTACCCTGAAGCAATAACGCTAGCCTATCCTTCGATGCCTTATGCTCTGGTGCACTTTTTTTCTCATTCAAAATGTAGGTTCTTTCAGGCATTTTTGTCCCAAAACAAGCCAGTCTTGTCCACATTAAATATTTGGTCTGGCAAATAACCCCCCTTCTCCATAATTTTTTCAACATTTCAGGAAAAATCACCTGCAGCACTTACATCGGCACTCGCTGCTTCACCTTGCACTTTAATATTATGTAAATTTGCCCTCACTTTGAAACGATTGAACCAACCCCTACTCGCAGCAAATTCTTCATCACACTCACCTTCACTTGCTGCACATGCAGCTTTTAAATGACTGAAATGGCTTCGAGCATTTTCTTGCACTAAAGTACAGCCAATAGGCATGTTACATTGATTTTGATCATCTATTATCATATTACTATCAACAGTCTTTCAATTTCATTAATTAAGCCACTGGGTTGTTACATTATTCTCATTTTATCGTTTAAAATTGTCCCGAACATTGACCAGACGTAGCCTAAAGGCTTTAACAATGAATAATGGTGTTTCACCTCTTTCGTGATCGTTTGCATTTTCTTTGCTGCATCACCAAAAGTTTTGTAAAAAAAATTTTTTTAGTCAAAAAAAGTTCACACAAGTTTTTAATTGTGCAATATTTAATGATTCCAAGTTGCTTGAAATTAAGTGATGTCAAAAAAAAAACAAAAAAAACAAGTCATTGGCGATTATTAAAAAGCATTTCAATGTTCATTTATTGCGAAAATAATAACTATACTTGACATATTTCCTATAACAAGCACAGGTTTATAATAACGCAGTAGTCAAGAGTGGCAACGTCAAATTCAAGACCAGTGCTAGAGTCAAGATCGAGAGCAAAAAAACACAACAAATCCTTAACGAGGCCAAGACTTTAACTTCATGTAATCAGCTTCATAGGCGCATTGTACCAATGATTCGCATGATTATAAGCATTACAAGTGGCAATTCTAAAGAAGTTGGTTTTATGAATGGTTGTAGTTTCAGCAGACTTTTAGTTTATGATGTTCCTTCAGCAGAATGAAGACGAGATGATGATGACTTGATGGCATGTGTGTGTGTGTGTGTGTGTGTGTGTGTCATCAGTATGTTGTTTGCTATTTATGTTCCGATGAGCCTTTGCCTGAGTGCACATGCGTATGCGTCTCAAAGCCACACGCTGCCTGTGTTCTGACACCGTGACACCGTGTACTGCAATATGTTATTACTAGCCTTAGCGAGGGGGGAAAAAAAAAAAACAAGGTGAGAGAGAAAAAAAGGAAATCAAAGGATAACCAAGATGAGAAGTGATGGGGAAAAAAATCCCACTGATGTCTGACATTACTGTTCGATTCAAAGAAGCCTTTCTCCAGACTCTCCTGATGCACCGTTTGATTTTCGGTTGATTTGAAATGGCCTTTTTATGCGCCTTGTCCTTAAGCAAACATATCTCTTTTTTTTATTTTCTTTTGCTCAGAGTACACTCTCTTCTTTTTCCTTGCCCATCTCCTGATAAACAAGTGGAGGATTTTCTCCTCTGGATCAGGCCAAAGCGCTTAGCGTCTGCCGTGCGCTGATGCAACTGCCTGAAACAGATATTATGAACTTTTCCCCTCGCAATTTTTTTCCCCTCTATTTTCGCTCTCTTCATAATAATCATTATTAATTTTGCCCTCAGCGCTATGGCACCTTGGAGGTTTGGTGTGATAAATATGTTAGTCACCTTTCACAGTAATGAGTTTGAGTGTAATGACACTTGAATAAGCGTTGGTGTTACTGTTTTTTTTTTTTTGGTTTTTTTTTCCCCTTTTCTTTTCTTAATTACATCAAGGACGTGATTTATGTGCAAATCATAAAGTGTAAAAAATGCATTATTTCTGTTTGGAAACAGCGAAGCGGACCCATCACCGTGAATCCAAATGAGTCTGTGATTCGCTGTTTGAAGGAAAAACAATGTAATTACACTGTAGGAAAAATAAACACCAGTCACACCAACAAACCTGACATTAAATTCTAATAACTATTCATATGACTTTATTTATCAGATCTTCTTTAAATTAAAATACAGATTAGCACTGACAACACCACATCGACGAAGCCTTTCAGTCATCCAGGTCGTTGTGTAATAGCGAACAGGGCAGGGTTCGTTGGGCTCCATAAGCCTGTCATGACAAGCGACATAAACCCACATGAGCAATTATTATTTAAGAATCGTTGGATTTATTCCAACAAGAATCAGCTGTTATAAAGAATTTCTATATCCATATCTCCTGTATTATAACTGTGTTTGTGATTATAAATTGATAATGAGTTCTTGCTATCATTTTTACAAACCCTAGTAATGCTTCATAAAGCTCTAATAATGAGCTATAAATAATCAGGTAACACTTTTTATGAATCCCAGATTCATAGCTTATTATAACTGTGTTATATGTTGATAACGATGGTCCAGTGACTTGCAGCACATTATTAAAGTTCTATTAAGCATTAATAAAGTTCATGAAAATCCTTGCAAGGATTCAAAGAATACAGAAAGTATTCCAAGCACAGTTATAATGATTTATGAATATGAGTTGGCATAACGTAATGTAACAGCTAACATTAGTTATTATTATGATGCTAGCTAAGATTTGAGACATTTGTATTAAAGCCGTTGTTAGTTAGGCGTGTTTAGGCAAATGCTTACCCAGAATCCTTTGGTGAAAGGGGAGCAAATTTAACCATAATCACTGGCTTTTTTGTTTGTCTTTCCTATACTTTTTTTTACACTTTAGGCAAATTTCACATTTTGAATTTTTTAAGAAAGAATTTTAGGTGTTTTTTCACACGTGAGCTAAGTTTCATATTTCTTTTTGACGAAAGCTGAGGTATTTATCTAGCACAAGGGCAGAGTGGATCTCCGTCTGCGCTGAGCACTCCATCATCCCGGGCTGAGAGCCGACGTGAAGTTAGTCAGCGCGGACACTGCGGTGGCTCTCTGGCTGCGGGCGTTTATTGTAACAACACTGACGCCGCCGTATAGTTCAACACCGGCATCCTTTTCACGCCTGCTGTGGGCGTAAACTCCATTAGAGCCTGTACTGGAAAGTCTTTTATCTCTTTCTCTGTCTCTCTCATTGCCTCGTGCTGCTCTCTCAATCGCTGTTGCTTTGTTTTTGTTTTGCTGGCAGAGCCATGAAGAATCTCTCGCTCTTTCTCTCATGCCTCAGTCCCCTTCTTTGGATTGCTACTCCGAGAAAACAAAAGCCGAGGGAGAAACAATTAACAACTCGTGCGGTTCGCGACACGCTCCGGGATACATCGACAACAAAATAAAAAGAGTCGGAAAACCCACAACATTTACATTTTAACTGTCCAGGGCGAGTCTGTGCTCGGTGTAGCTTCAGATTCCTGGTGCTTGATGTGGTTTCGCTGTTGGAGCCATCTACGTCAGGTGTTCGGCGTGCCGTGAAGATGCTTTTCTGGTTACCACGGTGGAATAGAGTAGCTGTTTGAGTTATTGTCACGTCAAACAAGTCCGCTGATCTGTCGCGTCAATAAACCACTCAGGAACTGACGCTCCGCGCCATTCTTTTTGATGTGAACATTAATATCGTGACCTAATCTAAGATTAAAGTTAAATCTCTTATAATGCTATTTAACAAAGAATAACATACAGTCATACAAGTCGATACGTTTAACACTGGAATTAAACGTTTAGGAGTCTCCAGTGGCACTGTCTTGTGAAGTTTTCCGGAGCGGGAATCTTCACGACTGATTCGTTTGTGCTTTATTTCGTAATTCGTAATCGTAATCGACTTGCCCCGGTAACTGTAAATGGATAAAAATTCCGTCTCGTAACAAACACAAACATGTAAGTGTTGGAATAAAGCACTTTGAGGCATGACGTTACAGGAAAATAAAGCGATCTCTCGACGCATTATTATATTCCCGTTCTCGTTCACACATTTGGATGTAGATTTCACCTCCATACATTTCACTGTATCTCTTAAGCCCTCGTAAAACTGCGCGAGATGTCTCTTTTTAACCGTTCCTGATCGGTGCGGGTTCACAGTAAGGTCCAGTAATAACTAACAAGTCAACTTTCATGAAGCTATCAGCATCACTGAGCTTGTTTGCTAATCCAGCCGAGCCGTGGCAGAAGGTATCCCCAGGAGAGACGCCGTCTCCTCAGGCTTACCCCCCTGGCCTCGTCCTGTCTCCACACAGAGGCTGCGAGCTGCCTGAATCGATTTTAAACCCCGTCTGCTCCCAGAGTCACGCTAACAAGAGGATTCACTTAGCAAAACTCGGCACAGGCAGCCAAGAATGAAGGCAAGTGTCTAGCGAGAGGGAAATGTGCTGCACTCAGACAGATGGAAGACGGATCCGGGATGAGTAACGTCTTACTGAGGGTAACCGACTAGAAACAAATCGTTAAACTAGTCTTCTGCCGGCCAATTATCTCCAATTCTGATGAAATGGTATTGCAAATAATCATCTCGATTAGAAGTGTGTGCTATTTGGGAAAATGTTCCACATCTGTTCACATAACCAATTATAAGCTATTATAAGATAAAACGTACAGATTGGAGTTTATACCCATGTTAGTGAAATACTCAACACATTATAGCAATCTCTGTCGTGCATTATGAACTGCTGACAATTTGAAAACCAATAATACCACAGATATTAATAGAAAATCATACGACAAATACCGGATTAAAAAAAAAAAAAGGGTCATGGATGTCTGCTGCATTACATTGTAATAAAAATGACTATTTAAAGCCTTAATATATATATATATATATATATAAGAAATATAGTTATAATGTATAATTTCTTTTATAATATATATAAGAAAATATACGCCTTTATGAGCTTTCATTCTTGGGAAATCATCGTCATTGCAATTTCGTATTATTGATTTATTTATTAAAAGGACAATAAAATACTGATGAGTATTTATTACTCTAGCTCTGTAGACTATCATTTTAGATTTTGTTAAATTGTAGAAATCCTGTTCATTTAATAATTCATAATACATTTCAGTCTCACTTTAACTCTAACCTATTATAACCTAATATTACCATATTCATATTCTATGCTCAAATAACATAAATAATATTGTTATGGATACTGTAGGGCAGATCTCAATGTGACTGTAAAAAGTAAAAAAAAAAAAAAAAAAAAAAAAAGTCACTATGATATTTAATGAACGTTTATGACTTATAATGCATTATAAACACTTACTATGATCAATTATTAACGATGTTGTAATTATATATGAATAATTCTAACAGTGTTATAATTACGTATACTTATTCATTCTTTAGTAGGGCACAATATAACGTTATAAATGTGTTCATAGGAAGTATCACATATGAATGGATAATTAATTACGTTATTATTTTAGTTAGAGCGATTATTGAATTTTAAGATTTAGGAAAGCATTTTCTGTAAAGGTCATATTTATGATGAACGGTGAATATATTAATGTCATGTTATGATGCATTCATAAGCCATTATACTGTTATTGAAATATGCATTAATGCCTAATGAATTGTCAACACAATGTATTTATAAGTTCTGTTTATAGCACCAGTTCCAAACATTTAGCTGTTTATTGCATCATGAGACCTGGTTTGATTTATTTATTTATTTAAACATATAAAAATATAAACATTGTTATAAATCGCGTGTTCCTGAATAATTATCGACAATGTGCGTCATGATTTATGAATGCCATATTATGCATATTATACATATGGCTTTAATAGAAAGTGTTACCAAATGAAATATACTCCCAAACCGGTTTTTTAAAACTAATTTATCCCTCTCAGTGCTTTAAATTGTCTGTCACAAACATCTGGTCAACACATCCGAGTGTCTTCATTTCTAAACATAGTGTTTTGATTGATGTTGGTTGTTAAATCTGGCTAGAATTTTGACTAAATATAGTTTCTGTTACATCTTTTTCACTTTTCATCCCCGCACTGTCAGTACAGATCAGTAAACAGGCAGCATGTTCTACTTACTCTTTTTTTTCTTTCATTTTTTCCCCCATTATGAACCCCTGAGATCTTTCACATGCCTGACCTTCTGAGGCCTTCACTCTGTCAACGTCACCAGAATGCGGAGGAGAAGGAGGACCGCGGGGTTTCGGGTGCCGTTTGGGACGGGGCTTGAGTCAGCGCTATTCTGCTTATAATGTTGAATAAGACTTGTAACCATAGTTACAACCTCGCAGTCGTATTTACACGTCGTCTGGTTTGGACAGCTGTCCTTGATCGGCCGATGTTCTCCACAAACGTCTTGGATTCTGTGTTTACCGAGGTGGCGGAACACTAAAAAAATGTTACAAAATGCCCGATATAAATATTCTGATTCATTAAAAATGAATGAGTTTTACTTTAAAATTTCAATGAAGCCATATGTATAATGACCTACGAATAGATCCGTAACATTACGGTGCATTAATAAACCATTACAGTTAATGGCCATATTTGTAAAGCATGTAATTATTAACAGAACGCATTATAAGCAGTGCTTATAACCCTTAATACTTAGCTCATTAACTAATTAACTTCAAAGGGCATTTCCGGTGTTTTATTTCTCTGTACATAAAAATATCGCCTTCGTTTATTTATTTTATTTTTTTTTAAAGAAAAAGATAATGGCGTTTTTTTTTTTTGTTTTTTTTTTGTATTGGAGTATATAATGAATAACGATTCATAACGCCTAATCATAACTGAATATTAGATCGTACTGTCTTAAATGCATAGTTAAGTGTTCATAATGCATAATAAACAGAGCTATTTATTAAGACACTATCATACTGTATATCCATGCACACACAGCCCACAGGTGCTATAATGTGAGCACAGATGATAAAATAAATTCAATTCTCTTGATTTTATCTGAAGTCAGTATATTCCTTTAAATGCTAATTCCAAGTGGTCAGTGCTAAGCCCATGAAGAGCATGCGTGCGCTGATATTATCATTAGAGTGTGTTAAAGTGTGTGTTTCCAGCTCGTTCCCACAGCGCTGCCTGTTCATCGTTATCCACTCACCTTGGCAGGCCTCCTCTTCCCTCCCATTTAATGATATTAGCTAATCGTCACTTGCCAAGTTAGTTGGCAGATAGCGATCAATAACAACTTCGCTGCAGATGGAGCACTTTTTTAGTGTGTTAAATTCTCCCTGTGCTCTCTACAGGGGAAACACAACATGATTATCAGCGGCACAAACATATTATGTGCTGCTTTAGCATTCGTGTAATTGCATCTACTTGTTTTTATCGAAGAGGTGTAGCTTCTCAATAAAGCAGGTACAGGATAAAGGAGTATGAGGGGAAGTTGTACAAGGAGAAGGTACGAATGTTGGTATATATGGTAAAATAGAGAAGGCTAAAGGATTTATAGAGGATCAAAAGAGGAATAAAAGGGTGGATACGCCGAGGGAATAAACGATATAAGAGCATTTAAAGGATTAAGGAGGTTATAAACCGTATAAATAAGGTACATAAAGCTATAAGGATGCATAAATTGTTTCGGAAGAGCATGAAAATAGGACAAGAACATAAAGGAGGGCGTAAACAGCATAAGTCATATTTAAAGCATATAAAGATGGTATAACAGCTTATAAGTGGAAAAAGAAACATGTTTAGGAGGTTGTGATGTGAATACGGAAGTATAAAGAAGTGCAAAGGGATCGTTATGATTAAAAGCACAGTATATGGTTTATAAAAAAAAGGCAAAAAATACATAATGATAATAAAAATGAGGGTATAACCGCTATAATGGGAACATAGAAGACATAAAAGAGGTTCTAAAGCATATAATTCTGGCCCAAAAGAGACAAATAGGCTGTAAAGTAGCTTTTAAATGGTATAATTGGGTAAATAGATGGGGTAAATGATATAAGAAGGAAGCATTTAAAGCATGTAAACATGGTATAACAGGTTATAAACGGAATAAGATGGGTGTTTATAAGGTTGTACTATGAATACGTGGTGTAAAGAATGATATGAAGGCTGAAATGAGAACTACAAAGTATAAGTAAGGTTTAAAAGCAGGGTACGAAGTGTGTGAAGGAGGTAAAAATATATAGCATGGGTGTAAAAGAGTGCATAAAGAGGGTATAACTGCTATAATGGGACTATACAGGCGATAAAGGGGGTTATAAAGGGTATAGTCAGGGTAGCACAGCGTAAAACAAGTATGAAGAGTAGAAAATAAGAGAATGGTTTAAATGAAGGATGACGTATTTAAAGTATTTAAATAGAGTATAAGACGTTATGAATGGAGTAAGAAAAAAGAAGGATGTAACAGCTATAATAATATTTAAGGAGTAAGACATGTACAGGGACTATATAAATATGTAGGAAGAGCGTAAACGAGTGCACAAGAGGGCGGCCAGTAAGAAGTGTTTATATAAAGGGAGCTATAATTTGGAATATGGGAGTGATAAAGGAGAAGTGTTTAATTAAGATACATAGGAATTGGGCATTGAGGAGTATATAAAGGGAACAAGAAGGAATATGAAGGTATCAATAATACAAGGAGCACGGAAAGATATAAAGAGGTTATAAAAGTAAATAAAGAGTATAAGACAAATGTGTGGGGAGGTTTAATGGGAACATGGAGGGTATAAAGGGATGTGAAGGGGGCATCTAACGTGTATATAAATACAGTATATAAACATTATAAAGCAGAAATGGAAAGGGTGTGAGGAGAATGCAGAGTGACCTAAAGCCAGGAAACCGAGTTGAATCGTGGGATATTTGGCTTTCCAATTACACTGTGACTCTGTCTGTCTCCCACAAGGAGAGAAAAGAGCGAGGATTTTACACTCCTGCTGTAGAATTATTGTTTGTCTCAGGGGAAAGATAAGGACTTGCTGTGGGTTAGTATTTTTTTCGGTCAGTCTTTAAGCTAGTTTTTCCTCTGACCGCAAAAATGTCACCATATGTGAAAGTATGATTTTAAACAATGTCAGGCACCACGAGCAACAATGTGTGTGTTCTCTGACTGTTTGGCCGAGGACAAATTTGATTGTGATGGGAAGAAGAAATTATTCTGAGCATGCAGTGGTTCGTAACAGTCTATAGCGCTCCATTATGGTCTATAACTGTTTACTTGTCAATAAATTTCTGCAACAGTCTGTAACATTTTATAACGGTCTGTTACAATTTCTAACTGTCTGTAACTGTCTATTGGAGTCTATACCAGGCTGTAAGATTCAATAACAGTTTCAAACTCGGTAACATTCAGTTACAGTCCGTAACTGTCTATAACATGCTGTAACCATCTATAACAGTTACTAACTGTCTGTAACAGCCTATTGCAGTCTATAACGGGCCATAACAGTCTGTAACACTTAAAAAGGCTGTAACATTTTCTACCTGTCTGAAACATTTAGTAACAGTCTGTAGCTGTCTCTTGCCGTCTATAACAGGCTGTAACATTCAGTAGCAGTTTCTGACTGTCTGTAACCTTCTGGAACAGTGTATTACAGTCTATAACAGTCTGTAACACTATAACAGACTGTAGCATTTAGTAACAGTCTGTAACTCTTTAACTCTGTAACCTGTAACAAACTGTCTGTAACCTTCTGTAACATTTAGTAATAGTTTCTACCTCTGTAACATTCAGTAACAGTCTGTAACTGTCTATAACAGTCTATAACACTCTCTAACAGGCTGTAACAGTTTCTAACTGTGTAACATTCTGTAATAGTCTGTAACTATTATAGTCTATAACAACCTATAACAGTCTAACACGCTATAACAGGCTATAACAGTTTGTAACCATTTCTAACTGTCTTTAACATTCTGTAACAGTCCGTTCCCGTCTATAAGCATTAACGACAATGTGTCTGTAAATACCCATAACAGTCTATAACTGTCTTTAATAATCTATAAGTGTCTATAACTGTTTATAACAATCCTTGACTGCCTGTAACATTCCGTATCACTTTGTAACATTTTATTACAGTCCGTAACTGTCTATGACAATCTATAATCTTATAACAGTCTGTAACAATGTAGTCACATACTACACAGATACTACCATACTAAATAGTATCTACTAGCCACTACAATACTAGAATCACTACTAATTAAGCATAGTACATAGTGTGTGTTATGAGGTTTTGGACACAGCCAATACTACCTAAATGTACATGTGAATATTATATAATGTCTAAACATGAACTCGCAGCCATGAGGTTCATTCATGTAGTGGAGAACAGTGCAGCAGCATCTGAATGTTCATCTTCATAATCATCTTAATAATAACACAGAATAGAAATTTAAATGATGTAAAAAAAAAAAAAAAAAAAAAAAAAAAATTTTTAATCCTGAAAATTCTGTTCTTTGTCCTAATTTTGAAATTCATTCAAATAAATTTGTGGTAAAGTTAAAACTCTCAAAGAGCGAGAGAGAGAGAGAGAAAGAAAGAAAGAGAGAGAGAGAGAGAGAGAGAGAGAGTTCAGTCTGATGCTCGTTCTACCGTTTATTGGTCTTTTTTTTTTGCTTTTTTTTAAACGTTTCCCTCGTCTCTATATTCTTAGACCTTGGTGCATCCATTTAGCTCTAATATTGAGCTCTATCCAGGTTCTCTAACCTTCATTACTCCATGATGTTCGCTGTTTCCAAGCTCCATGAAACACAGACTGTTGGCAGCATTTTTAATATCTCAGTGCTATTTGTAACTATTAGCATGCAATAGTATGGAAATGAACTTTCAGAGACAAGGGGAAAAAAAGTTTCCATATTGGAGCTGCAGGTTAAATTTTCTTATTCCAGTTTTTTTATGAGGCAGGACCTCATAAGAGTATAAAATGTCAGTGAGTGTCGCTCTTGTGGCTTCAGTCATTTTCATGCTTTGCTAACTGAACTGAACAAATTTTTTACATACTTTGAGATTTGAGGTCAAATGAAAAGAATCCACTTTTACTGCGTATCAGGTTAAAAAGTATGGATTTATTTGCATTAATTATGCTTTCATCAGACATGCATGGTTTTGATATATTATTTTTAACGGCAAGCCTCAAGCAAACATAATTCTCGGTGTGAACAGAAAACAGACATCAAGAGTGTGAAAAAGGACGAGCTATCTTCGCATCACGTTATTGGGTCAATTAATTGAAGCGCTTTAATCATTAATTCATGAGTACTCGAAGTGGGGGAAAAAACCCGTCTCGGGTGTGAACTTGTGAACTCGCAAAATATTTTTCACATCCTTTGAGTGAGACATCAAAAAAAAAGAAAAAAAACCCACAACACACCGCTGCAAGGCCTTTATCAAATATTCTTCATATCTCACTAGTTTTCTTCTCAGTTGTCTCTGAGTCTTTTGTTGAGACGTCTGAAAGTGGGGCAGCGCTGTTTGGTAATCACTTCTCAATTCGCTTTTCTGTACATTTTCCAATCTGTTCTTTCTGTTCATCTTACTGCTCATTTCATGTCCTCTCCTATATGCTCTGTTATAACAGCTCGCAGATTAAGAAGTAGTAATCTGTCATAACAATCATGCACACATGGTGGAAATGAATTTCTGTTATCTAGGAACTGTGAACTAAATCATCTTTAATTATAAAATCGATTTCTCTTGTGATGAACTCCAAAATGACGTGAGATCAAGCAACAAAACGTTCTTTCAGAGGAGCCTTTGTGCAGGTTAATACAGCGACGCTGCAAAACGTGGGAACAGAATGCGATGCGTCAGAGCTTGGGATGAAACAAGCGCCGGTTATTATGTTTGCGGTTTCCAGACGTGCCTTTTTTTCACGCCTGCCATTGTCATCGTAACTAACTTATTTCGCCTGACTTTTATAAGTGCCCAAGCTTTAGCTGAAAGCTGAAATCGAATGACGCTTGACCTCATTTTGCCTCCGTTTCCCTGCTCTCTCTCTCTCTCTCTCTCTCTCTCTCTCTCTCTCTCCTCATCACGCTGCACTGAGCTGAACACGACAGCAGCCGGTGTGGGCAAACAGGCACGCGATGTGTAGATCACTTAGTGTGGCCCAGCGGAAGGTTACGTGACGAGGGCCGAGGTTCTCTGACACGCAAAGCGCTCGTACTCGAGCAGAGCGGAAGCACACTAACACACAGGGGACTCCGGATTTGACCCATAAAGTGGCACCACATGACAACAAGATCAGGTCCATGACTGAACCCTGAGGAACTAATCATTAATCCCCTTAAACTCTGGTTTTATTGTTGTATCCTGAATTCTGATTATTCAGCATGTGTTGATTCATTTTCTACAGTAACAGCTCATTCTTGATTGTGTGACAGATTGCTCCACATAAGCAGATTAAAAATGTCTGTAATCGTTATGATGAAGTTTTCCATTACAAGAAGTTTTTGGAAGGAGTCTCCAGTGTCAGAGATGTTACAGGAAATTCTCAGGAACATGACAGACTGTATTATTAACTTTTTTGAATAATTGAGTAAAAACAGGCTAAGTAAAAGGACAACTGTTTATCGCTGCTATAACGTAAGCCTTAAACTTGTTTTACTTAGACGTTCTGCAATGTAACAATAAATGGATAAAAATATAAAGTTTTGTTCTTTAATAAGTACACAACTGTATTTACTGGCAGGTCTCAGACTTCTGTTTGAGAAAATAATCAACTGGGAACGGTAACACCATCACACCTGTTGTTGATTATTTTCCTATAATAGCGTGACTCAGAGTGGTTCACTGCCAACTTGTCAGCTCGATCTCATAAAACATTTGTACGGGTTTGACCTACAGTACGTTGTTTGTAAGAACAAAATGGTAATCCTGTACTTTTAGACCACGTCGGACCTCTGATTGGGTGCTTTAATAATAATTATAATATTATCAAGAGACTGGTTCATTTATACAGCGCCATTCTCAAGCCCAAGGTCACTTCATGATTTTGGAAAAGGAAACCACAATTCAGAATAATGATGAAACAAATAATCGAACAAACACTGCTTAACAGACTTTAAGGGGTTGAACCGATTAATAAAATCGCTGCTTGGTGCTGAACGCCAAAATATATTTCTGTCCAGCGATCAGTAGAAATCTATACGCACGGGACCCACGGCTTGGGCTTGGAATTGTGGAACGACAAAAAAATAAAAAAAAAAGCCAAAAAAAATAAATAAATCCTGTCATTCTTACGAAGCGTAAAGATTTCATTCGTTACACTTTACAAGAATGACGCTGTGAAAGAGACAAACGCCAACCCCATCTTTAACCTTCACATCATTTCATACAATATATATAAGTCAGGGTACGAAGCTGGTGCGACTCTACGTATACACACAGTAAAAAAAACAAACATCACTAGCTGCTGAACTGAGACACTATACTGAGTTCAAACACAGCTCAAGGAAAACTTTCACACACACACACACACACACACATATATATATATAAATATATAAATAGTATATATATGTATATATACACACACGATATATACACAGCAGTGAGTTTTGTCACTGTCCACACAGTGCATTACATAAATGAGTTCAAAGTGCCAATACTTCTGAGCGATAAGACTCCAAAGCATTGAACACACACATGTCACAACATGATGCACGAACACGTACCTTCATTATTAGCCGTGCTTTTGGATCCCAGCACCTGCAAGGATATAATCCACAGAAGGAGAGGCAGCAGCCCCGGATCTGATGCCATCGTGCAAATGTGAGGAGCGCGAGGAGAAGTGCTCCCTCTCTCTCACTCTCTCCCTCTCTCACTCCCTCTCTCTCTCTCTCTCAGCAGGGAAGCTGAGCTCGAGGCTCAGAGCAGGAACTCTGAGTGCATTCAGCTGACTTAAAAACCGCCTGCCTGCACTCGGGCACACGCAACGCCGGCAGGCTCGGCTCCGGGGGGGCGTGTTCAGAGCTGTCAATCACTATCTGCCAGCCAATCAGAGCACAGTGTTTGGAATATGAACTAGAAAACACCTCCTGGTATGTTTATATGCGTGAATTTACCTTCATATGCATAGTACAAGAGTGTTTTCTGTTTTGAGGTGAGGACGAAAGAGCGTGAATGCAAATGAATCTAAAATAATTTTAGATACATTTGAATTTTAATTATATAGAACCAAACAAGGTTACAAGATTTGAAGGAATTTTCTACATTTATACATTTATAATACACATTGGAACGTTTACTATAATTTGTTACTAATACACTGGTAGAATTATTATTATTATTAATAATAATAATAATAATATTTCTCAAATTGCTACAATTATTCATAAAAGATATATAGTATTTTATAATGTTCATTAATTATATGTTACGGACCAAGAAAATGACGCATTTTATGTAACACATCATTCTTTGCAAACTGCATCATGCTTAGTTTGTTTGTTTTTTAAGAATACAAAAATCAGAAAATATCTAGACAAGATGGCTGAATATGTCTTAAAAATGACCTGTACTGCCTAGGAAAATTAATACATTTTTAAAAAAAATATATTAAATTGTATTAAAATGAAATAAAAATGCATTACCAAACTAATGATTATATGTTCTTGATAAAATGTCTTTGTCTCAAAATAAATAAATAAAGACAAAATGAAATATTGGATACAGTTAAATTCAACACACCCGTAAGTACATGAAATACATATTACATACAGAGTAATAAATACTAAATCCTCTCCTCATGTCGTACCGTTCGCTGCTCCTGCAGCTGCTGTAGAGGACGGAGAGAATATAAGGAATAGAGAGATGGAGGGATAGAGAGGGATCTGAGAGGGCCTGTGCCTGCCTGCCAATGCCATGTTCTCAGAACACAGGGGAGAGTTTGTGTTGGCCCACAATCGCTACCTCTCTTTTCCTCAGAGCCCAGAACCCGGACTCAGACGTGCCGACAGGCTCCGAGCGCCGACTGCCAAAACGTCTGAATCACAATCTCTCACGGACTTCTGGATATATTGTGTAAACTTGGATTTCATGTTTAAATCTGGTTAATGATTTTGCTTTGTAGTGGATTTTGTTTTACAGCTACGCAGTTTAACATTTAGCTTTAAGCACCAAAGTGCTAACAACAATATAACACCTTCATAACCCAACTTATAACACATATGGTGATGTTTTCTGTAAGGAGATATGTATTTAACATATACAGAACGACTCTACACCCTAACCAGTTCACGATTTCCCTTTTAGCAGATTTCATATTACAGCAAGTCAGTTCTAACTTCTAGCTGAAAATACCCAAGTGCTCCCAGCATTGCAACAGCTTCATAACGCAACACTGCTGGATGCTCAATTCTGATTGGTTCAGCAGGTCCAGCTGCAAGGTTTATACTAATACATTATTGTAAATTACACTTAATTGTTTATATGCTGATGAGTTCTGTAAGACTAAGTTTATTTAACATTTAGGGAAGAACCCTACCCGTAACCCTTAACCCTACATTCATTTGATAAGGTGACTTTTTCTGTAAGATGATGTTTAACATTTGGGAAGGACGCTAACCCTAACCCTAACCCTAACCCTAACCCTAAGCCATTTCACATTGTAGCAAATCTTATTTTTCAGCAATGCAGTAAATTCTGATTGGATGAGCAGATCCGGTTGCAATTATATAAATGCATTATCATTTTCTAATTCAAATATGTTCTTTATATTTTCTATAGTAACAAATTAGATTGAATTGTTATGTTTTCTGTAAGATGAAGTTTATTTAGCATTTGAGGAATTAGCCTAACGCCTAATCCCCTTCCCTGACCCCTAACCAGTTCACGATTTCACTTTGTAGCAGATTTCCTTTTTTCAGCAATGCACTTACAACATTTACTTGAAAATACCAAAGACTTACCAGCATGAAACAGCTTTATAACACAGCGTTGCTGGACACTTGTTTCTGATTGGTCCAGCTGCAAAGTTTATTTTATTGCTTTTGTTTTTAATTGCTGTATGATCTTGTTCCAATAGAAGCAAATTACACTTAATGATTGATATGGTGATGCTTTATGTAAAATTAAATTTATCTAGCATTTAGGGAAGGAGCTTAACCCCTAACCCCCTTCATGATTTAACTTTGTAGCAAATTTCATTTTACTGCAATGCAGTTCTAACATTCAGTTGAAAATAGTGTTATAGCACCTTTATAACGCAGTACTGCTGGATGCTCAATTCTGATTGTCCAGAAGGTCCAGCTACAAGGTTTATATAATGCATTATTATTTTCTAATTAGAATATGGTCTTTTCTCTATAGTAACAAATGAGATCTAATTGTTGATAGAGTGATATTTTCTGTAAAAACAAGTTTTTTAAAGCATTTGGGGGATGGACCTAAACTCCAACCCTAACCCCTAGTCCCCTTCCCTAAACCCAAACCCTAACCAGTGCATGATTTCACTTTGCAGATTTCATTTTTACAGCAATGCATATATATATAGCATTTAATTGAAAATACTAAAGTGTTCCCGGCGTTATAGCACTTTTATAACGGTGCTGCTGGAAGCTCAATTCTGATTGGACCACCAGGTCCAGCTGCAAGGTTTATAGTATTGGGTTATCATTTTATAATTCTAACATGTTAGAATTATATGTTGTATTTACACGTCATATGTACAGTTACAAATACACAAACAAAATACACTCTAGTTACTTAGGGTTACTAACCATAACCTTAAACCTAACCCTATATTTATTTGTATTTATATAGATTTAATTTCCAGGTATTGATTACTGACATACATGAACTAATATAACATAAATATAATTTTATTCAATTTATTAAATTAACAGCAATCCCAATGTTTACTGAATTTCCCGAAGGAACCTTCCCGAGGGATTAATAAAGTTCTATCTAATCTAATCTAATCTAATCTAATGTTATAAATCACACAATTTAACCAAACCGAACAGAACCACAGGAAACTTTGTGACAAAAAAATTAAAGTTCTAAAGTTTTAAAATTAAGAAATTAAGACAGTTTCATGGTGTGACGTAAAAAAGAAATTAGGGATCCTTCTTTGGTTCATGCCTTTGCTTTTTCTGCGATTACATCCAACTCGGACCATTACCATGATCCACTACTTACGTATAATGCGTTGTAATCCTATTACACGTTAATGCTTCATAAAGACACTGTAAAGCGTAATACATTTTCATGGATAATTATAACTGTGTATAATGCGTGATGAAAAGATTATAGCATGATATGAATGTGTTCATAGCTCATCATAAACAGGAACTTCATATTTATAAAAATGAAAACAAAAAACGTTTATGCTTTTTTGTAAATGTGTACCCGGACATGTCATGGCAGACACGCCGCGTCTTGTAATGTCTCACTGATGCGTCTTCTGAACAATCCATCAATATTGATTTAACCTTAAAATACACTTTGTGTTATCCTGCCTTTAGCCTGTATAACACTGCATGGAAACTGGCTGTTCCGTCGCCTTCATCTTCCAATATCTGCCTTGTCCAAGTGTGTGTGTATGTGTGTGTGTATGAGAGACTTCTTTAGCTCCTAATCCTCTGGAGTCCTCTGTCTGAGCCGCTTAGCTGTTCCACTTTCATTAAACATATGCAGAAAAACACAAGCAGGAAAACAATGCCGCCTTATTACCATTTCGGCTTGTTTCTGCATCGAATGAAAACACCTGCCTTCTGTTTCAGTGTCAAAACAGAACAAAACAAAAAGAACCCTGACTAGACAGGTGAGTTCTTGGACAAACCTCACCTTTTGTAGTCAGTATTATACAAAACTCTCCTTTTTGCAATAAAGAATATCTCATTTTAACTGTGACATAAGCGTGTTGTACGCAGTCCAGTCGCCACTGCAGGTAATATCAGGTTATATAAGAGTGTCATGTTGCCATAGAGAGTGTCATGATTGTCATGGTTTGTTAAGGCTATGACAGATTATGTCACATGCCATGTGTTCTGTACTTGCCGTGCGTTTTATAACCTCTCATAATGTTTTACACCATGGTGGAGGCAGTGGTTAAATTGGGTTGTGTAAGGAAGGGGAACCCGTGTTTACTGTCATCTTTCGATTTATTTACATCTCACGCCATGACTTCCTCATATGAACTATACAGCCATTTCATTTTAATCCATGGGCTTCCAAATAGGACAGTTTGTTGATGATGAAGAGTTGCTCAGTCGTCACATGATTTTAGGCTTTAATGTTATCTTCATTTCTCTTCAGCATTACCGTAAGTTTTTTAGAAAGCAAACCGACCCCGACTTGTCAAAAAAATAAAAATAAGAATCTTCTAGAGTCATTGTCTTTGCCAAATCTCATCTCTGTGTTCAAGCAGCTTCTGAATAATGAACACAATAAGCTTAGTTCACTAAAAAGCTGTCAGTTATCTATTCAAATATCTTCCACTCATCCTGCTCATACATTAAGTGGTGGGTTTGCCTTTGTTACCAGTTTTAGGTTTTATGTATGCGCGCTACTGCTACAGTTGCTTAATTTGAGCTTGTTTATACACTTCCTGGTACGATGTTAGCCTGAGAAGCTAAAAACAGCCACTTTCACAAAACAGCGACATGTCTAGTTCAGCAAGGCAACACACAGCTAAGTTCAAAGAGGGTGCGATGTGGACATGAGGAGGCGGGGCTCGGCTCCGAGAGGGTGCGATGTGGACATGAGGAGGCGGGGCTCGGCTCCGAGAGGGTGCGATGTGGACATGAGGAGGCGGAGATCGGCTCTGAGAGGGTGCGATTTTACAAAACCAGTTGGAATTCACACGGCGTGATTCTAAGATAAATGGGGAAATACAGGGTGTGAGCTAAAATAGTCGAATTTTGGATTTGGTATAATATCCTGGTATAATGTGTACACTTTTATTCCTTGTTTCCTTTAGAATATACTTTAATTGATGTGTGTTTTTCAAATCCTGGTAGAAATGTATAAATAAAGAGCAAAAAACGCTGTTCAGACTTTGTAGCAGTGAGCGTGTGTTTCTCAGGATAACCCTTCGTGTCAGGTATCAAATTACAGCAGGGATTTCCCTCTCACCTGCTTCAATATTCATTTTGACGTCATTTCAACAATTGGCCAATGAAGCAGCGCAATGCAAGCCCATCCTCGTGCGAACAAATCTCCTTGTTGCTGTGCATGATTTATAAGAAGGCTTCTGATTGGCTGCTTCGCACCCATTTCCTGTACGAACCACAGCGGGAGAAACCCCAACACTCTTAAACTGAAGTTGCAACGATAGTTTAAATTTGAGCGATTTAAAGGATATTAAAATATGAGATGCATTTACTCTGGAAAATGCGAGTGTGATTGCGCTGCCATTACTGCAGGTGTTCCTAATAAAGTGAACAGTGAATCAGCAGGGGCTCCTAACTTCATTTTAATGGTTTTTTTTTGGGGGAAAAAACATTTTAATTTCTTTTTTTATATCTGCACATACTGGCCACTTTATTAGGAACACCTGCACATTCACCGGCTACTTTTGACACGAGTTTGCTAATTTACAAGCAGACTTTTAAATTTCTGGCTTTTCTTAAAATATAAAATCAGATTATTTTAAATGTCTGTATCTCAGTGGTATATTGGTCAATTTCCATGATTATGCATCATAATTTTAAAACTTTTTTTTTACTTATGAATAATTGACCCTTTGTTATGGAGGGTCACGTATATACACTCACAAATTTACAACATGTTCATATTTTTATATTGATATAATAATATTATATTTAAATAAAAATACTCATAGAGAGCCTTTCACTGTTAGTGGCCTTTACAGAAAGTGTTGCCCAAAGGGTTTATTTAGGCTTAATGTCAGCCTATGAACACTGTCTTGTTACCAAGCAGACGGACGAGTCCCAGTAGGCTGTGACAAAGCAGAACGGCTCTTCAATCATTTACCAGCATTGATGCGAAGCCCCGAGGTGCGTCTCTCCGTGCTTCTCACTGTCGTATTGAACTTCTCCTGCCATCACACACAGGCTGAAAACAAAAGTTTTTGCCCCTCTAGTAATAAATGTATGCTTTTTTGCCTGATGTCCTAAGATGATGTCATGCAGTATGTTGGTGGTGAGCAGAATGTGTGTCAGCCTTGGGGAGGGTAATGGAGAGGAGCAGCGATGCTGTGTAGGGAGCGCCCAGCCAGGACCTGCATCTGTGCCCGATAGGAGGTGAGCAGGAGCAGTTGGCATGCGCTAACCTTGAATTACCTGCCCGCTTTGGCATTTTGCACACCGTGTGATGGCAGATGGCGGGGGTCACTCTGGAAGACTCGGACATCAGGTGCCGGCTATATATAGGCAGAGCGTGACGTGCTCGTTTAGTGTAGTATTTTGTTTATTTGCAGCCTCCGCCTTTCTGTTAATAGTTCAGCGACATGAAACTTGTTGTGCATGACTCAATTTCTCACATTAACACAGAAACGCCTTTTTAAATAAAAACAACAATATTTAAATTATGATTAAGAGCCAGCTTATTGTAATCGGAACATAACAGGGTGCAATAAATAGTTCAGAAAGAAAAAAGAAGAAAGATGGAAAGGAAGAAAATGAAAGAAAAGATAGAACAGAAAAAAAAACAAAATATTGAAAAGAATGAAAGAGAAAAAAAAAGGTAAAAAGAAGTAAAGAAAGAAGGAAAGAACATCAGAAAAGAAGATAAAGAATTTTAAAAGAGGATGAGTGTGAACAGAACACCTGTCACCTGGGTCAGCAGAGGGTGTTGGGGTGAGTGGAGGGTGTTCAGGTCAGCAGAGGGTGTTGGGGTGAGTGGAGGGTGTTCAGGTCAGCAGAGGGTGTTGGGGGTCAGTGGAGGGTGTTGGGGTCAGTGGAGGGTTTTGGGGTCAGTGGAGGGTGTTGGGG
>JAQQZR010000016.1:2664862-2666170 GCA_030068235.1 Notoglanidium macrostoma | reverse complement strand
ATAGATAGATAGATAGATAGATAGATAGATAGATAGATAGATAGATAGATAGATAGATAGATAGACAGACAGACAGAAAGACAGACAGAAAGTCAGGCAGACAGACAGACAGACAGACCACAGTGATGAACTGGTTGCAATAAGTTAGATACACACACACACTCACACACACACACACACACACACACACACACACACATGGACAGGCAGACAGACAGACAAATAGATAGATAGATAGATAGGCAGACAGACAGACAGATAGAAAGATGGACAGACAGATAGACAGACAAACAGACAGAAAGTCAGGCAGACAGCCAGACAGACAGAAAGTCAGGCAGACAGACAGACAGACAGAAAGAAAGACAGATAGACAGACAGACAGATAGAAAGACAGACCACAGTGATGAACTGGATGCAATAAGTTAGACACACACACACACACACACATGGACAGGCAAACAGACAGACAAATAGATGGATAGATAGACAGACAGAAAGATGGACAGACAGATAGACAGACAGAAAGTCAGGCAGACAGACAGACAGACAGAAAGAAAGTCAAACAGACAGACAGACAGAAGGAAAGCCAGATAGACAGATAGACAGACAGATAGAAAGACAGACAGACAGACAGATAGCTAGCTCACCTGGTCTGCAGTTGTTTAGAGCAGGTTTGTCCTGGGCTCTGTTTAAGCCCCGCCCACTGCCTTCCTCTCATTCTAATGTTGGCGTGTGACATTTTAAAGGTGTTGCGAGTTTCTTCCTGCACATTCATTATCAGTGACAGGACGTCTCTTCCTGCAGCTATTTGGGGACAGAGCGCTTTTATTCTGTCAGACAAACAGCTGAAAGGCAGCGCAGTGTGTGTGAGAGTCGCAGATCAGTGTGTGAGTGCAGCGCAGGAGCAGCCAGATACCATCAGGAGATCTTCATCACTCATCCTCTGCAACGTTACATCTGCTGTTAAACCCTTCAAACACGGCCTTCAGGGTCACGTCCTGCAATTTCACTTTAGACCCATACATCACCGCTTTCTCTACGGCCCTCTCTATCTGGAAAACGGTACACTGCATTAAAGAAAATGAATGAAAACACATTTTTTCTTTTTTACTTTTGCATTTATCATTTACTTACTTTTACTAGCACATTCCTTTGACATCACATTTGTATTAATTTATTTATTGTACCTTAATTATTGTTATGATAAATTTTTATTTAATTTAAATGAATTTCCCCTTTTACTATGTTTTATACTTGATTATATTTTATTTGTCTTCTTACAAATCACTTTTACTTTTTAATTTATTA
>JAQQZR010000016.1:2652362-2662362 GCA_030068235.1 Notoglanidium macrostoma | reverse complement strand
TTCTTAGCATAAGTTTGCTATTACATTCCCAGTCCATTGTTGTGACATGTTGACGCCATGTTGCGCCGCTACAGAAGCCCAGAACGGACAAACCTCTAGAGAGCGCCTTCCACGTTTTACATTTTTACAAGCTGCAGCAATGAACCGGAAGGACGCGCCGGGAGGACGAGGAAGAAGAAGGAAGGAAGGCGAGGAAGAACAAAGAAGAGGAATCAGTGTTTGCCAGAGCGAACAAGTTCGAGACCCAGATTTTGAAAGTTATTATTGACATAAGGCTGTTATAACACTTTCAAAGCTGACTTACAACTTTGTTATGCAGTACATTGTCTCACACGGTCCTGATGAGGTGACATAGTAAGCAAAATGCACTGGAAAAGTGAACAACGCTGCTACTATTAAAAATAGTGTTAAGTTAGTCAGCTAAGTGTGATAATACCACAGTGCTGCCTGACATCATACCTGCATCTCACATTCACAATTCTGACAGATTCTCTTTGCACATCTGCAAAGGTGGGTGGGAAAACAGTTGCTCAACCGCCACTGACTCTCTTAATTTAGCTTCAGTGCATCACGTCATCTCACGCCAGACCAAATGCACACTCTCTCTCCGAGAGAAAACGCTCCTCAAGTCAGGGATGCTTCAAGAACATAACCTGTAAAAGCAAATCGCATAACTCATAGCTTAAAGGTTGCTATCTAACACCACTTCCTGTTATGCAGTATTATTACCTCGTGGAGCAAAAAGTCAGGCGCATCGCTGGTAGTCGCTGGAACTTTGTTGCCAGTGGGCGTGTACTACCTGTAGCTTCGATGAGAAACGATTGTAGCTACAATGTAAAACCTACAGCACATTAACTGCAGTATATGATTTACTTTTGTTTAAAAGGATTTATTCTAATATGTTAGTATAGTAAAAACAGTTTTTTTTTATGTACATGCTACATGCTAGGTGTTATATTTATATTAGCTTTGTTTATATTAGCAGACTAGCAGAGCAAGCTAACTCTGCTAGCTAGCATACATTCACCAGAGACACCACTATATGCATATACATATATATATTCCTCTAACTTGTTAAACACAAACCAGTGTAAAGGACAACACAATCTGTGTGGAAATTGGTTGTTTATGATTTATGGTATGTGCTAAGCTTGGTATTAGCTGTGTTAGCAGATTAGCAAGTTAACTATGCTAGCTAGATACAGTTCATTCTACAGAGGCACCAATGATCACGGATGCGTATTTCCACGATTTCTTTTGCTATATGACTGGATAAGATGAGTCCACGGTTATTGTTCTTTTGAAAAAGCCTGATTATGTTTGTAGAGAAGAGGAGACGTTTCACGAGCTTAATCATAGGTCATGAAAAGCACAGTATGCATTAACTTTGCAAATGAAGAGGGCGAAGGTCAATATGGTAAAACAAAGAAAGAAATAAAATTATTCATGTCTTTTATTAAATCTTATTCAGATAGCATACTGGTGGAGTTTGGCTTTGGTTTAATATTCTGTACATTGGTGCAGAACATCTCATATGGAGCGTTCATGTGAAAGTTTGATACATTTGGTTCCCTTTGAAGGTGTACACTTATCAAATGATATTCAATCGAACTCCCTGAAACACTATCTTTCCCACTTGTCTTCTCTAGATGACACATCTGGACAGATAATACCATACAAGCAACAAAACCTGTGAACAAAGCCATAATTTGAAGGGACCAATGATAGAGCCAAGTGGGATGCCACAGTCTGCGAGTTCTTCTTACTCTCATATCCAAGGACAGGTGAAACCGTGTCTCCTGAGAAAGACGTAACCTCCGAATGAACCCGCAGCAGAACACAGATATGATAGCTTCAACCATCCTCGTTCTCGGCTTGTTCAAATTTAACAGGGAAACTGCAGTCCTTTGACGGCGGGGATAAAAGAACAAACAACGGTTACAAAACACAGAACCCTTGTAGAAAGAAAAGATGTGAACTGTCAGTGCAACCTTTTTTTTGTTTTGTAAAGCTTCAGCTCTTGATGTCTCGTTGGCATTTCTTTTCTTTTTTGCCCTTGTTGTGTTTTAGAGCAGGTTTGGAAGGGACAAGAGAAAGGCTTTGATTGTGCATTCTGTTACAGAAGCGCACAAACGGTTATAATGAGAACGCAGAAACTTCACAAGCAAAGTGAGACGTAGGTATGTTTTTAAATAAATAATAATAATAATAATCCTTTTTTAAGCACCTTTACAGAAGTACCGCACTAATTAGCTAAACAATGGCATTTTAGCATTACTCTACATAATCCGCTCGCTAAGGTGGCACGAAAGGTTTTGGTTTTTTTTCACCAGTGATATTTCGGGAATTTTATTATTATTATTTTTTTCCAATTATGTACAAACCCAAGAGACTTATGATTTTTTTTTCCCCCACTTTTTTAAACTTAATACCAAAAGTAGAATTTGATGCTCTAGTCTAGTACATCACAAAGTCTTTTAAATGATGATTTTCAGAGGAATCCTTGTGCTCAATTAATTAGTTTTATACCACATCGCTGCTGAATTCTCGATTCTGATTGGTCAGCTTAATGTTTCTGTAGATAAGCAGCTAAATCATAGGGAATTGTACGTCGCATGCTTTACACGAACAGATTTAAAAATGTGTACTTTTGTGAGGTGGTTTTTTTCTTGTTTATTTAACAATTTTAAGCTGGTAAAGCTGAAATTGATGTTTTCTGACATCTTCAAGACATGTTTACACTTTGTGGGTTCTAAGTAACATGAGAAGCTGCATTTTTTTTTCTCTTGAGAGGCTGGTGAGGGAATAAGCTGCAATAACGTAAGTAAGAACAATCTATACCCTAATACTAAACATAACTCCAAACTGATACGCTGATACACTCCGAACACTGAGTGTTTTATTTTATCTATCCATATTTAGGAATTATCCCATGAGGTTTTGGGGAATTAGCTGATGAGATCTGAAATCTTTAGTCTTTAGTTTATTCATATAACCTTATCAAAGCAGCCAATTAACATTTAACCTTTTAGTTTGTCCGCCCCGGCCTGGCCTTCGCGTTCCCTCACCTGCCGAGCGCCAAAGCCTGCACCGTGTTCACAGTGGTGTTGGGTGACCGTCCTTCAGCAGCCATGAAAGTCCATCTCCAGCCCCTTTGAACCGAGTCCTGGTGTACGAGCAGACAGGTAACAATCATAATGGCTCCGTTGTGCGTGGCCGACATGCCTGCCGGCCTGGGAATCGATTGAAAGCCCCCGCTCTCTTCCCAGCTCCCGCCGCGGTATCTCGGCATGCAAGTTAATCCTTCAAGAATCTGAAGGCAAATCAGAGGGCTCTATTGTTTTAACATGTTGAATGCCATTTTCGCTGCCCTCTGAGAGAGGCTTAGCCTGTGCGTTGGGAGTATTGACTGATATCCGTTGTAGAAATAAGAAATATACTTTTTTTTATTTTCGGTGAGTGCCCTTTCTCCGCACAGGGCTGGTCTTTGTTACGCAGGGCTCGTTTGATCTATTTGAGAAAGTCAAAGGTAGAGCAGCGAAGCGAGTTCCCAGGCAGGAAAAGCCTGCAGCTTCACACCTGTGTTTGGGGAAAAACACCGAGCCTGGGGTCAAAGTTCAATATTCCAACAAACTGAGTGCAGTTTCCTGGTTCTACAGCTATATTAAGGGTTCTGCTTGTAGATTTCCAGGCCTGCGTGTGTCTATTCCATCTTTAAAAAGGCCTGCAAGGAAATACAGTACACATAAACAAGTGAAATTCAATCAAATTTTTTGAACATCGCTTTCCGTGTCCGTCGAGGTAACCAGACCGTCACTCCGCTTTGTCACTCCGGTTCAGCCCCAGCCTTGTCACGAGGACATTTGAAATGCAATCCTGCCTCATTTCCCTCCACTTCTCCTGGTTTATATGGACTTTTTCATTACATTAGATCAGATCTAATCATGCAGCTCAAATCACAATACACTCACGAGTCACCAGATATCGCAGTCTTTATGCTGAATTGTAAAGACCCGCATGTCGTGTTCGTTGCCGGTTCTGGGCGTGCTATTTAAACAGCCCTATTAGTCAGTGGAACCCTACACTCCTCTATTAATTGTGATAAGGATGCTGTCTTGACCTCCCGTTGGCAACTGAGGATGGCAGCGCTGTCGGCTCACCAGGCTCCTGTCACTGTTATAAATAACCACAATCAATGCCTCAGCTGGCTTTAGCAAGCTCACTAATTGCTTTAAGAGCCCAAATATCACCTCAGAAAAAACTTTCCCTGAAAGCTGTGTGGTATTCCGTATGTGTGTGTGTGTGTGTGTGTGTGTGTGTGTGTGTGTGTGTGTGTGTGTGGAGAGAGAGAGAGATGACTAAGAAAAACTGTGATAACTTGTTTCACAGACGTTCCACATCATTAATTTTAACTATAAATAAATAAAATCATTTATTTAGTAATTAGCAAATTACTAGAGGAATAAAACTCTTCTGTTATAGGAAAATAATCAATAATGAGCTGATGTGATGCAGTAGAGTTACTGCCAGTGCTTTTCCTATAACAACAGTGCTTTATTGCTCTTAAACCGCACCAATTTGCCAATAATTACACCTTCTATTTACTAACAAATAAAACACGTTTTATCCATTTATAGTTACGTTTAATATTGTAAGTTTATATCAGCTATAAACAGCCGTTCGCTCAGCAGCCTCTCTTTAATTTGATCTCTAAATAAAACAAAAAATGCATTTGGTCTTGTTACTAGGAAAGCACGAAGCGTAAACTTCTCTGTCCTGAAGATTTTCAGAAAACTCCGTCAAAGCGCTGACACTGCAGACTTGCACAAACGCTAAATGCAGAAACCATAGCGAGACCTTCATATTAAGTACAGCGTATCAAAACGAGCGCGTTAATGCAAACCTGTGACTTCACTCCTGTCAAAGTTGTTTGCAATGGAAATGTAATCGTCCATTTAAAAGCGAATCGCAGTCGATTTAATTGATCTAAAATCTCTGAGAACTTCTCCGCCAACTGTATTAAGGCCTAATGACACGAATTTTCACCGGCTCAGAAGAAAAGTTGTTTAAAGGCTGAAAAGTTTTGAGAAGGTTTCTAAAGGCTCGGGATTGTCAGTTGTGTCGGGTCAATAGTTTATAAATGAAAGCATTTCAGCAGTGCTGCTACTTTTCCTCAATCCTCCACCAAGTGACAGAGAACTCCAGGGTGACAGCTAAGAATCTGTGAGCTTCTCTTGCAACTCATAATGTCTGTGTTTAGGAGTCTGCCATAAACACAGCACTCAACAAGAGCTTTAGGGAAGATTACTGTGGAGAAAAAGCTCTCACAGCTCTCCAAAATAAAGTTAGCTAAAAGGTACCTGAATACCGAGACGAAACTTTCAGTAAATGAATACGGATTTCATTTTGGAGGAATAAAACATGGCATGGATGGAGTGTGACGCCATATAATATGCGTCTAGATGATACAATACAAAAGTGACAGTTAAACAAGTAACGATTCGGTACACTATTGATCCGGTACGATTCATTTCAGCACCGATATGATTCGATTCGATCCAAAATGATTCGGTTTGGTCACGTTTATTGATATATACTAGTTTTAACTCTTCACTGTCTTTATTTCATCTAAGAATTGGCGCTATATTCATTCTGCCTTTTTGTTTCTACTGTTACCCTGAAGACTCCTTTCAAAAGTTTTAAATAAACTTATGGATTATACGCTTTTTTAAGAATCCCTTTGTTATTTGTCTATACAAGCTCTTGTTACTATAGAAACGATGTAGACTATAGGCGTGGATAAATGATTTGAAAGTGCGAAAAAAAATCGTTGACGACACTAACGTGACGTTAATATTCATATTAAACGCGACACGATTATGTGAGCATTCTACAGAAATAACCGTGTGATGATGGAGTCGACGGGTGATGATGAGCTGGCGATTATTCTTTTACAAAAGTAAAAGAAAAAGAGAAATTTGAGTATCCTGAGAAGTAGGTGAGAATGCAGGGAGTCTGGCTGCTCGGTTCAGGAGATCTATAAACTCTGTCTATCTTCACCACATCGTAAAGCCGCCTTTAAAGTCGTTACCTTTATCATTTTTGTCGATCGTTTCCGGGACACTAAAATGAATGATCGACTCCACCATGCCTGCAGACGACGTCTGATGACGTTTCCACAATCCACAGCCTGATCGCGACGGTATGACGTAATGTTAGAAAATTCAAGCCTGCTGTGGAAAAACGAAGCTTTGCGTTTCCACGCACAACATTTTTCTTTTGATGTGCGCTTGCGGGATAGTCATTCGAAAAAAACATACCGTCGGATGTAAAAATGGTACCCGAAATGTTTTAGAACAATATGAAGCTGCGGTATTCAGCAGCGATGTGCCGTCCAATCGGATTCGAGAACAACGCAGTGCCATGAATGCAGTCAAAGTAAAAAAAACACACACAAAAAAAACCAAGCCATGATCGATGAAATTTGTACTGAACACATGAACGCTCTAAATTAAAATATAATCAATCATGCTTAGATGAGGTCCAACGCTCCAGAACAAAAAGGAGAAAGTTTTCCGGGAGCAGTATCGAAGCAGGAAGGAGACAAGTTAATTGGGACGTAGCAGTCGAGTAGGTCATGTGATCCGGGTCTAACAGTGTATCATATGGGCACGACGCCTGTTTCCAAAATTACACAGCCTTACATACACGCCACTTTACCACATTAACGCCTCCTCCCACTCGACAGCGATTACAGTTATTCATTCCAGCTGGTATTTTTAATTCTTTTCATGAGGAGGAGGATAAACAAAGATGCAACATTGCTGGAGGAAATGGTAGTAGATTTCACTCGCCAAACAGATTCTGGAAGACGAACGGGACTTCTGGCCAGCTGGATCGCGCTTGCATGGTGATCTAAGCCAGTGTTACCTAACCAAAATTGATTACACACACACATGCGCTCCTCGACGCCCGGCTTCGTTCCTCACCTTTCGGCCCAGACGCAGAAATAGAAACCTCTCCTCACTTCCCAGCACTTTTTTAAGAAGAAGGCCTCCGGGTTCCTCTTGCATCACCTGCGCTGTTTGTCTGTCCGTCTGTCTCGGCTTTCCCCGGGACAACTTACAAACCGGGGAAAGTTCTTTTCCGAAGCCGGAGACGTCGTATTTATCTTGGAGAGTTATAGGCGTAACAGGAGGGAAGTTTATTATTTGACGCAGCGAGTGCCAGGGAGCAGAGAGATGTAAGAATGGGGCAAAAACGCTGCAATAAAAATGATGTATGGGACGTCATTCGGAGAGCGGCACGATACATCACTTTCATGGCATGTTCCTCAAAGCCCTGCTTTAATGAACTACACGCTGGAGTCATATTCTGCTGTAATGGATTTGGGGATGAGATAAACCTAGCTTGTCTTCACAAATATGAAAAAGTGTACCTTGTTACATCACTCAAGATTGACCTCTGACTAGGCGTAAAAAGCATTCAACGGTTTTCCGATAGCACTTCTGTTTAAAAGCTGATTCAGCCGTAAGGACGAGTACTTTTAGGTAAGGAATGAAACACGTAATGGGGCGCTGTTGTAGGAAAATAATCAACAACGGAGTGATTAGTTGTTGCTTATTTCTGTTTACCAGCACATCCTGAGGTGTTTCATTCCTCTACGGCAGTTTGCTAACAATCACAACTGAATCTAGTAAACAATAAATACTTTTTAAACATTTATAGTTACATTTAGCTAGTTCCGGTTATCACTTACCTTATAGCGTCGCTATACGTCCATTCCGTCATGTTCTCCGGAAATTAATACGACGAAAAAAACAACAGCATCAACTTACCGCGATGGGAAAACGTCCTGACGCTGGAGACGCCTTCCTTAAAATTTAAATCACATGACACGTTCGGTAACGTTTTGTTAGCTAAAATAGTGTTTATCGGATGCAAAAGTTGTGCATTTTCTCTCACTTCCTCACTGGAGCTCAGCGGATTTCATGAAAATCATTGAAAAAGGATTGTCACAAATATAAATTGTTTGAAGGTTGGATTTAAACGTGTAGTATTCAGGGAACGTGAAGTCGTGCAAGCGTTTGAGCTTAACAACTTGCTAGGATACGATCCCTCGCTAGTTTCAGTCAAAACGGTGAAAATTATGCTGCCTTCACATGCTCTCAGAATTAGAGTAAATATCTCGAGCATGTGAAGGCAGCATTACTTCTTCAGCCGCCATCTTGTCTGTTACCGGGTGGCTACCGCAAATGAATGTTTGCTAATGAGCTAATGTTGTGCGCTAACAAAGCCCGACTTTTTTCTGTTAGCGTTTGTTAGACTAGCATTACGTAACAATAGTGTCTCTGAATGCACCCCTGTTTCCTGTTTCATCTATTTGGTCACTATTTAATTTGTGGATTCGATGCATCTCATAGTCAGGCGTTATCGTTTGTTGTGGTGCGTGCCATGTTATCACTGCATCACATGTATTGCCTCGTGTTTACAGCTTATGTTTATAGTTCTTGTTTTTCACTTTGCGTCATTGATACAAGTCCACCATTTTGTTTGGGATGTCCATATATGGTGTTTATAGTAATTACAGCAGTTATAGTAGTCACAGACAAAAGAACACTGGATGGGATGCCTTCGTATAATAGAAGCAGTACATAAAAATAGATAAATGAGTGTCTTGGAAAGGCGTTTTAATACCACGACACATTCTTTCTGAAGTGCACTTAAAAAAGGCCAAGCATCAATCAGACTCCTAAGTGGCAATCTTTCACTGGTTTTCATATTCATCAGCCCACTCGCCTTGTCTGGAATTGAATAACCGTGTGGGGAACCTGCCCTAATTGCTCTGAATTAGCATGGAACTGGAGTTTATACGCAGTGGGAATATCTGCGAAGACGTCCCGCATGGTGTCACTCTGTGCCCACGGGCTTGTTTATTTAATTTTTTTTTTTTTTTTTTTTTTTTTTAATGTGACAGTTTCTCTTAACTCTCATAAATGCAAAAAGGGAGATGACGAGATGACAGCTCTCTGAAGCAGACGCACGGTTTGACATTTAAATGGCAGACGCGGTGACATAGGTTGCGGGTTTTTCTGACAGTGACATCACATGACCCCCTACCCCTTTCTGTAACCAATCACGTGTCATTTAGATTGGACACCAAAGTGTCTGTCTACCCATTCTTTCTTTTCTAGCAGCTTTCAGACGGGAAAGTTATGGGAAGGCAACGTTTCACTTCAAAGGACACCGATGCGTTTTGTTTGTTTGGCTGTTTGTTTAAAGTCAGGCTTGATAGACTCGTCCTTGCCTGATTTAGATCGCACTTGTCAGAGCGTTGCATGTTTGTTAGCATGAATAGACGTTCCATGCTTAGAACGTGCAGCGCGGCGTCCCACAAGGGTGGGTTCTAGGCTGTCTTTTGTTTTTATGTTACGTGTTTACAGTGCCATGTTTTCCGTTTGAAAGCCATGTATTTTCCTACATGCTGATTAAACTGTACAACTAATGTTGGGTACTAAATCGGCTCACGATTAGGTTCTTAAAGATGTTAAAATAACCCTAGTCGCTAGTTTATCATTTCCCAGGTAACGTGATTCTGACTGTAGGTTATTATTTGAGACACTTCGTCGAAAAAATGCATACGCTAAGGCAAAAAGATGCAGAGAAACTAGTGCATGAGTACACAAATTGATTCAAATAATAATAATAATAATAAATATATCAATACATATACATATACATATATATATACACTACCGGTCAAAAGTATGGACATGCCATGTCTGTCATAGGTTTTTCTTTTTTTTTTTGTTTTCTACATTGTAAAACAATACTGAATACCTCAAACTATGAAGTAACACATGTACTGAATTATGTAGTAAACAAAAAAGTGTAAAACAAACAAACAAACAAAATGTGTTTCGTATTTTAGCTTCTTCAAAGTCGCCCCCATTGAGCGTGATGATATTGTGGGCATTATCTTACCCAGCTGCATGAAGTC
>JAQQZR010000016.1:2623469-2637789 GCA_030068235.1 Notoglanidium macrostoma | reverse complement strand
CCCTGTTGACAAAATGAAAAAGTACAATGTAGACTATATGGGCAAAAGTTTGTGCACCCCTGACCATCACACCCATATGCGGTTCTTCCCTAAACTGTTACTACAAAATTTAGAAGCGCACAATTGTATTGAATATCTTCGTATGCTGAAGAGGTCCATGAAGACTCGGTGTTAAGGTTACGGTTGGATGGACTCGAGTTTAGCCCTGACCTCAACCCCACTGAACACCTTTTGGGATGAACTGGAACTGGAGCCTCCTCGACATCCCAACATCAACACCTGACCTCACTAACGCTCTTGTAGCTGAATGAACACAAATAGACACAGCCACGCTCCGACATCTAGTGGAGTGGAACATGTTATAACAGTAAAAGGGGACTAAAACTGAAATGTGATGTTCAACATGTACATATTGGTGTGATGGTCAGGGGAACACAAACTTTTGGCTGTATATACTTATACCATCAAGACGTACACCATTCACATCCACATGAACAAGCTTTGATTTGTGCATGCAAGGGTAAAAATGTGTAGCAATGCAGAGAGAATCAATGTAGCTTACAGCTGGAGAATTTCTCTTCTCATATGGAAGAATGTAAGATTCAGCTTTTTGTTGTGCAAGATTCACCTTTCTTTCCAAACACGTTTCTTATTTGTTATATATAAACTGTCCCTTATTGACCCATGAACAGCAGGAGATGCAAACTTTTGAAAGAATTAGCAATGTGCTGGTAAGTCATTTTTGAATTCTTTTAAAAAATGCCGTAAATCTCAGTTCGCGTCCCTAAATTAGATTTTTTTGGCTCATTAGTACAAATACCGAAGTTATATTTTATTAGCTGACGGTATAAATGGCACTTTGAGCACTCTGTAGATTAATTGATGACTGCATTTCAGAGACTAGAGTTCAGCATTCCACTTTCTACCACTTCTTTGTTAGTTTGACGGATTTTCAGTTAATTGACACTGACTGAAATCTGGTTGAAAAAGAAAATGAATTGTAAATAGCGGTAACACTTTCTATGAATACAGAATAATGCATTATAAATGGATGGTAAATTGTATTGTAGTGCATACACGAGATGTATGAGTTCCCATAAGTAACTAAAGCAATATTAATAGCCATAAATATACAGCTTAATAATATCATTTGGCATAATAATATCTGTGTATCCATGCCATAACGCACAATAACACAAGCTAATGAAAGTCAGAATACATCTGTTTCTCCAGTATACACCACATAATTTAGCATTATACCAGGTAATCACAGGCTAATGAACTTAATGAAGCCAATATAGGCTCTATACATGCTTCATAAAGTGTAGTGCATGCAACTAGAGCTACTTAGGAGTGTGAATACAGCCTTACGTCATTGCATTACATTGTATTATGTATCCAATATGATGTACACAGTATGTATTTATAATGCATTATGAATACTTAAAGGAAGTATGACCAACTTAGCCAATAAGTAGAGTTTTGCGTGTAAAGGTTTTTCTTTACAAGTCATGTTTTCTTTTCTATAAAGGTGGCCATAAATAACACCGGTAACACTTTTTATGAAAGCTATATGTATAATGAAGTATGAAGACTAAAGTCATGCATAAGGCATTAAGAGAGAATATAATGATATAATAAGTAATAAGCACTACATATAATGCAAAACATGCAAAACAAACTGTAATGCGTTTTCATTAGTAATTATGCGCATACTGCTTTACAGACACATTATAACATGTTATCAAAGTAATCATGAGGAATTATACATATGACCTGTATAGAAAGTGTTACTGTGGGATTTTTTTTTATAATAAGTAATTACAATGTATATTTTACCTCATAAATGCATCGTAAAATGTTCTGAATGCACTCATAGGTCATTATACAGTATGATGTATATTATATACTGACGTCTTCTGTGAGAGAGAGTGAAATGCTTATAACGTCCGGTCTCCTCAGTGGAGTGTGAGTTTAGTCGTGATGGTTTGAGGAAATGCTGAGCTGGTAAACACAGAGCTCCAACCATGCAGCCCAAGGTCAAGGCCAGGCAAGAAGGAAAAAAACACTATCAATACTATCCTTCTCCTTACATATCCAGAGTTCTCTCTATATATATTCTATATTTTTCGTCTAATCAGTGATTCAGTTCTGACTCATCGTTTACAGTGAATAAACCCTGATCCCAGATTACACCGCTGTTCTACATCAGCATGAAAACTCAACCATTGGTGCAAATGCAGACAATTGAAACTATTTCTCTTTATTCCCCTTTGGGATTTGCTTTACAAAACTCCAGATTATCTTTAAATGAATTTTTGACGTTCTTTACATGTGAGCCCTAATCGACCTCTACCTTCTTTTGGCGAGTCCAAAAACAAAAATAACCGCAAATTGTATTGTAGGAAAAAAGTGCTGTATCAGCTTATGTACACTGCACTTATATATGTATAGTGTGAAAGCAGAATGTGTGTATCTAAAGTGTGATCTAAGAGCAATAAACTATTCCAAATACAGAGGTGTAATCATGGTAAAGGGGAGGAGCTCTGTCTCTTCCGCCCGTCACTCTTTACATTTTCACACTTTATTTTTCACGCTTTATTGTGGGGTTTTTTTTTTAGACGTACTCCCTGGCAGTAGAGGGTTGTGATTGCCGGTAGTACTGCTGCCCGCCTCGGGCCTCTTTAGCACAGGAGCAGCAGAGGAAAGAGCCGCCCAGGATCGTCAAGCAAGCCGCCGCCCATCCGATAAACAGGGCGGAGCCAAATTCATACCTGAAACAAACAGGGGTTTCAGTCACATTCGTAACATTTACAAGAAAATTGTGTTAAGCTATGTTCTTATGTACTTATCTTAAGCTACGTACTTTGTCACACTGATATTTCAGTTATGTACAATGCAGAAAACTCGTGTTGTGTTACAAAACATTTTCATCAAAAATGATGGCATGGAATGTCATTTCATTTTCATGGCATGGAATTCATGGCATGGAATGTCAATGAATGTCGGTGACTTGTAGTGATGCCAGGCAAAATAACCATGAAGTGGGCATGTACCGAGTTAAACTAATCTCGACTTTGCGACTAACGATCTGAGCAAAGGACACTGTTGACTAGCCAATAAATACACGAGAGGGTTACCTAGGCAACCAGAGCCTGGAATATCCACTCACAACAAACTGTCAGCTACAAAACGAATGGCGAATCGCTTCCTGTGTGCACGCCCCTTTACACTTGTAACTGGAAATGTTTCAGAATCAGTGAATAACATGCTTTAAGATGGAAGTTTCGGTTGTTTAATTATTAAGGATTTGATTTTAAATGATCTAGTCTGTAATATGTTAATAACCTGTGCTGCTGAATTCTGAATTCTGATTGGTCAGAAAATGTTGATTAATCACAGGTTTATAATAATGTGTTCTTACTAATATGTTATTGTTTTTTTGGTAACAGTTCATTAAGAGTGACTTGTGAATACAGCAAATACTCCACATAACATGGACTAAAAAATGTGCGCAGTCATTGACATGGTGAAGTTTTCTATATCTAACGTTTATGGATGGAGTCTTCACTTTATAACAGTCAGAGGAAAAGCTGTAACTTTAAGCTTTCAGGACAGAAGAGTTTACACATGTATCTCTGTAACATGGCAAGTTGTGCTTTTTGTTTGGATTTTGTTTTAGTAACTCAAGAGAGAGGAACGAGTGGATGGTGAGAATTGTAATCATTGGAAAACTGCTGTGGTGTAAGAGGAACACAACACTTGGGGATGTGCTGATGATGAGAAATAATCACCTGTAGGGTGGTAACACTAACTCTGCTTGATCACATGACCTTGTTTATGATTATTTTCCTAAAAGAGCACCCTGTGGTTAATAATAGAAAATAAATGGATATTAATTTCTTACCTGGCATTCAGAGGTGTGTTCGGATCAAAAAAGTGAACAGAGACTTGTGTTGCGTACCAGGATACAGACACCAGCGTACACAAACCTAACCGACAGATAGAAATCAGAGAGTGTTTGTTATGAATGTTCAGAAATTCCCCACTTTCTATTTACTTTTTTATCTGTCAGCCAAATACTTTAGAGTACTGGACCCAAAGCTGACAAACAACAAGATAATGCAGAAACGATAAAATCTAGAGTTTATTTACTACCATGACTGTTTTCCTGATCCGCATGGGAAATGAGGTTACAGTTTGTGTGTCTTAATAAGTATTATTTGTGTTCTTCCTCAGGAGCTAGCTTGCTTAATAATAAAAAAAGATTTTATATATATATATATATATATATAGAGAGAGAGAGAGAGAGAGAGAGAGAGAGAGAGGGATTCTTACATAACATTGACAGTTACCAATAATGGACCTTCATAACTGAAGTCTGGAAGAACCTATCTAGTACGTTGGAGGCAAAGCCGACTTACTAGGTTTTTCCAGATTACAGGAGATTTGTAATTATGTAACGTTTGTAATTATCTTCCGCCAGAACCTGTGAGATGAGTTTAAAGTATATTGCTTTGTCTTTCCATAAAGAGAGATGAGATTCCAACATGAATGGTATGAATGATTTTAATGCTCTCAAGCTAAAGTGGAACTATATAGTGGCGTGGTCCAATCATAAGAGTGTTTGTTATGAAGCACTATGTATACCTTTTTGTAACTCTGTCAGTGTGTCATGATTTTGCTTTTAGTGAAAACAGACAAATAAATTGCATATTATTACCTCAGGCAAAGAGGTCACGTTTTTCGGTTTGTCTCTTCTTCTTGTCGGTTTAAGCAGCATTGTCCAAAACCTACCTGCCTTATTTACATGAAATTTGGTGGAAAGATGTAGCATGGACCAAGGAAGAACCCAATAAATTTTCGAGTCACAGGGCAGATCCATGAAATTAGTTTCACTTTTGCTAACATTGCAAGATATGGTACTTGGCCTTGGCGAAGGTCTGTGCTCAACAATGTTAAACATTTTAAAATCCAGTAGATGGTGGTCAAGTTTAATAGTGACAAAACATAGCCAATGTAGAAATATGATGTCTCCATTGGAAATTTTTCCAGACATATAAAGTGGTTGCGGTTGCAGATCTGCATATCATAGAGGAGTCGACTGTTGTCCTTGGTTGAGGTCTGTGCTCTCTGAGTTATTATTATTATTACTATTATTATTATTATTATTATTATTATTATTACTGTTATTATTATTATTATTATAGATGTTGTTGTTGTCCAACATTGCTTCATAAGATTTATACAACACATATGAATGTTATAAAGGCCCTATGTGTGCACCCTTCAAATAACATGTTACCAGTGTTTTCTTTATAAGTGCTTTATTAGTATTTGTGTGTGAGCGTGTGTACCTGCGAGTAGGAAGAGGCCCCCTCCCGCCACAGCAATCTTGTCCTTGGTGGCGGGGTTGTTGTCACCCACCCTGGTGCACTTCATTCCCACCACACTCACTATAATGCCAATGAAGCCCATCAACACAGATATGACCATCAGAGCTCGGCACGTCTGAATGTGGACTGGAAAGAGCATGAAAAGAATGCAAACATTAATGAAATTTTTAAAAATATGTAAAACAGTGCAAATTTTTCTGACTGATCATCTTTATCCTATGAGGAGACATTTCATTTTTGTGATGGGTGTGGTCTCTTTCAGGATGACTCCGCCCCGTCAAAGGGACAGGAAGTAGTGGCTCACCACATTACTTAGATACTCTCTACATATCGAACTTTACGATATGTATACATTTTAGTAAAGATGTGTGTAAATGTTTTCATAGTTCAAGAAAAACTAAAATTCACCACCACATCATTGTAGGTTGATAAATCCCTGTAAATTACTACAAAATACTGCGCAATGTTAGAAGAGGCCACCATAGACACGCAATAACGCTTCCTTTTCCTATAAGGCGCCATTACTTTTGTCCTAATGAAATAGCAAGCCTTAATTGTCTTGTTCGTTAAATTAGTGTGTCTCACTGGCATAAATAAGTGGTTTAAATTTGACAAGGTGTAAACTATCACTAGTCATACTATTGGAAGTCGATAACGTAAATTTACGCACCCTCAGGAATGAATATAGGAAACATTTTTCCAAATAACTGGATTTTCCCAAATACGAACATTTTCCTGTGTAAATGCTCCTGTGAACAGTTTGCAAATACATTTGCTCATTTCCAGCTTGATAAATCCCCATTGTTCTTGTGTGCACAAACATTTTCTATAGGCTGTATACAGCTTTTAATGTTTGATAAATTAGCATTAGTAAAGCTGTGTGCTGCTGCATGGGGTGGTTTTTAAGGAAAAAATTCTTATTTAGGTACAAATTTTCAAACTTTCAGCAAATTCTTTGTCTTGAGATCATTTTACATTTAAAATCAGCATAAGCCATGTTTATGTTAACCTGTTTAATGTGCAATTTGAAATTTCAAACTAAAAACAAGTAATGAAATCCCGTATTTCGGAAAATTTCTCAAATATCGCAAACGAGTTTTTATGCTACGTTTCATACGAGTCGATAAAGCGTCGTTATGCAAAATTGAAATGGAAATTCGCATTTAAGTCACATGACCTGAAATGAGGGGCGAACGGAAACGCTACCTTTCTGAAAAAAGAGTGCTGTGTAAAAACTATCATGAGAGAAGGAAAAGAAAACCCAGCTTTAATCGCGTAACATCACATCAGACAATGTTTTGTTTAAAGTTTTTAAAATATCACTTCTATTTTGTGTAGAAAAAAACCCCTGCTAAGGAGACTCAGCTATAGATCCAGCTTTCACCTCTGTACATCTCTCAAGCTTGCTATACATCATGCTCGTGTTATTATCTTTGACTGGGTGCCTCTCTGAAATTCCGCACAAAGCCCACGCGGCTTTCCAGCGCATACAGAACGCCGTAGGAGGGCCTTCGTTACATGTTTCACACTGCCGGGATTAGCGTGGTGTTTTCCACAAAAGAGAATTGTTCATTCATCTGTTGCCCCTTGTTGTATGAGTCTCATGTGTATAACATGCAAGTCCAGCTTATAACAATGGCTTCTTAATGCCCGAGGATCATCCTACAGAGTCTAGCAGGATTTTGAGCTTTCCTCGCTGACCTTTACTCAATAAAACGGTAGCGCGTTGAAAGAAATAAAGACATGAAATGAAGCAATAAAACAAGTTTCAAGGAGCCAGAGAAAGAGAGAGACAGAAAGAGAGAGACATCGTGTAACATTTCGAACACCCAGACACTCAGACTCACTTTGAAGTCAGATTTTAGTAAGAGAAAGTGATTTGTATTTTGCCTGCTTTCATCCCTGGTCGTGATTTGTGTGGAAGCAGGGTAGTTTGACCCAGCAGGGTGCTGCTTTGATCCCCGAGCTCCCGTTTGAATGGAAGTAGTTAGAGTCGGGCCGAGCAGAGGGGCGGAGGTTGCCTCCCACCATCCCGTGCCCGGTGCCAAGCTTGGCGGTGCCTGGCACAAACAAAGAAAAAGCCAGCAAGTGTGCACTTTGTCAGAGTGCATACTTCAAGAAGCTGCGTGTGTGTTTTAGGCTTTTGTGTATTGTCCGACGGCCCGTGGGCCACTTTTGTACGTCATATCTGATGCATATGGCTACACATTTCTTGGAAAATAAGACCTTTTTGACGTCAGACATGCTTACACATGCTTAGACAGAGTTGTGTGTATATAAATATTGTATATCGTGTTATTAAATGCTTAGTTGAGGTCTGAGAGAAGGATCTTCTTGTGTACTAACAATGGGTCTGATTTACACACGTAATATCATAGTGAAAATCCAGTTCGTTGGGAAAACAATCATCTGTGTCTTACATTTTGCTCCTGACATGGTGTACATTTACATACATTTACAATCACTAATCTGAAGCTTGGAAGTGATTCGGCTTCGAATCGTATAACGTTTGATGAGTCACTGTGATTCAAGTATAAATTGATTATTTATTTCAATTACACACCCATTTAAGGAAACATTTGAAAGAAAGTGATCCAGAACATATCCATAAGCTAATATAGATTCCTCTAGCCATTCAATTAGGCCTGAAGTCGTTTATGTAATTTAAGACAGAATTCTTCCCGTTTTCAACTCTTTCATGGCATTTTATTGCCGTTACTAATTGTAAATCAGCAGGGAAGTGATCTCGCTTATTCATTTACGGCTGATTGGCGTTTCAAATTTCATTACGCCAGCTAAAAATGATCCGCGTAATTATCGGTTAGCAGACTTTTGATTTTACTTCCGAAAGTTTTCTGGTATTATAAAAAAAGCATCTTTACTTCATGTCTATAAGTGTTCTTAACATATTTTTAGTTAACACTAATAATTTCTTAACGTGAGTTCTTATATGTCTAACCATAAACATTCTCTAATATCATTGTAAAGCAAACTGTTACTACAGAAGAACGTTATTTCTTACAATTACAGTCAAAGCGTTCTAATAACGTGTGGAATACTAAATGTTTTATTAACGTAAGCTTGAAAAGCCTACTGGAGTTATTCGAACTCTTCCGCTTCCTGTTTAGTTGTTTATCTGTTAGCAAACACCAAAGTAATCACAAGCTACTGCGGCACTGAAGAACCGTTTACCATCACAGCTGCTTCGTGAAATTTAGACTTGTGTCTTTACTTCTGTTAATGAAACGAGGAATTACGTTAACAAGTGTAGAAACCGGCAAGTACTGTACACGATACGAGTTTAACCTTTCCAAAGCAGTGCTTTCATACCGGTGCTTGGACCCCGTACGTCGCTGAACCTATTCTGAATAAATAAATTAATAAATATTCTGAAATAAAACATTAAAGAGATTACAGATGACCATCATCTTCAAGGCTCATGATGGCAGCTCAGTGCTAAGACTTTTGTCATTCTGAGTGTGATTAAATCTTGGTCTCAATAAAAAAAGAAAGAAAGAATAAATGATAAATTAGAAAAGTATATCCAGATAGTCTGCTTGCCTTCCAGGGTTTCATTTAGTGTTTCTTTATAAAACTGCTTGGCATGGCTGTATGTGTGTGCGTGTGTGTGTGTGTGTGCGCGTGTGTGTGGTGGTGGGGGGGTTGTGTTCTAGTCCCATACAGTGCCGGCTGTCCGGAGGTCAGATGATTCCATGCATAATAACAATTATTCAAGAAAGGATGCCAGAATCCCGAGCAAGCGGGCAAACAATGCAGCGCTGTAGGAGGCCAAGGCTGTCTGTATATACATAAGCCAGAACATTGCGGTCACTATCCATCCAGATGACCTAAGACCAGAGCAACAATGGCACTAGCGAGGGAGGGGGCATTGGAATCAGACGGTCCCATCACCCTTTGTGGGTTCCATCATTAGTTGTACAGTATTCTGGCGTTCTCATTGTATACTGAGCTCCTATTGATGCAGATAACAGGAATGGCCTGCTTGCTGTTCTTAACTTTATTATAATTTTGGGTTTATTTTGCTAATTGGTGTCTAGTACAGTTTCTAGCTAAATTCATGGTGCAAATGATGAATTACACCAAAAGAGATGTGCAATTTTCCTAACTTTATTATAGTATTTGTTTTTTCTGTTGTCTATTATAGTTATGGAACTCCAAGGAAAACAGATTAACCTTAAGTATTAACCTGCAATAATATATAAGCATCTTAAAACAGCCTGGGCATATGGTTTACTCCGTCGCTACATGCAAAACCAGGAACTACGCCCAGAACACACAGCCTCCTACTCAAAAGAAAGGCTGAATAAGTTACAGTTAGGTCTGGAATTATTGGTACTTTTGTACAGATGGGTAAAATGTTAGGATTGATGTGGTAGAGAACACCAATGGGCTAGTCGTTTGGCCATTTATTTGGTGCCGAAAGTATTTTTTTATATTCCGGGAACAGCATTCAGGTCTGTACAAGAAGATTTCACAAACCTAGCATTGATGGCAACACCATACTGGAATAAAAGCCAGTCAGTGATGTCATTATCATCATCAATGAATCTCATTCTCTGAGCTTGGTTTACAATTACGGACCTTTTTGTAAAATTGCCTAATAATATAAGCCTAGTGTATATCTTAGCATAAGATGTATGCGGATTAGCACAGTAATGAAGAAACAATGCTAGTGTATTGTGTGAAGAGCATTTAGCATTCTGGACATTTCTGTGGTGCTTGCTTCGACACTGGCCTTTTCTTCTCAAAACAACCGCCATTCATGAAATCAAGACAATAAGCTGTTTCTGTTACAGTGATGTGCGGAAACAGTCATTTAATCATACGCGAAATAAATAAAGATTTAACATCTGTGGAATGAAGTGAATAAATAAATAAAACACTGAACGACAGGTGCTTCGAACTGAATTGAACAAAGCCAATGAACGCTACTTGCAGTTATATTCACGACGCTGATTGCGGCTTTAAAAAGTTTATGGGCTTAACAGGTGTGTGATTATAATCGACATTAATTCAGCAGTTCATGACTGCCTTATTAAGGCTTGAATCCATATGTACATTCTCAATTTATATTAGTGTGAGTAATAACTCACTGAGCTATTAATAATAGTGAACTATTTACATCCTCGTCTCAAAATTATACCCATTACAAGTGACAGGAAAACTCGCAAAAGCTGGATATTCAGCGGGAGAAAGTTCTCATCAGCGCCATCATACTTACTGTCGAGGGACAGCAGCGATTCGAAGATCTTGCACTGCACCTGTCCTGTACTCTGGGATGCGCAGGACATCCACAGACCCTCGTACAGTCCCACTGCCATGATGATGGCGTCTCCTGCATACGACGACTGCTTCCACTGGGGCAGCATCGTGGTCGAGATGATCCCGATCCATCCTCCCAGAGCCAAGAAGTAGCCCAGGAGCTGAAATCCTGCATTCGCCATCCTTACGCTTTGTCCCTTTTTTTTCGTTTAACTTTCTCTCGTTTTTGTTTTAGTTCTAGCAATTAAAATCAGAATACGTTTCTAGAAAAAGACCACAAAGAACTCTCCCATAAAGACGTTCCCTTTGAGTAAAGCCTTCACGTTTCCTCGCACGGTTGGAAACAAGTAGCAATCAAGGTTCTTCAGAATGCAAACAAAAGGAAATGGTTTCTTCCGCTCGCCAACTTTCGGTGCGTCCTCTTATCGCTGACGTTCACTTCAGTGAATGGCATCTGGAGCGCTGTGCTTTCCCTGCATTCAACTCGATCAGTCGAACCAACAGAACTCTCCAACAAACCCTGGAAGTGTGCGCTTTACCATCAGGCTCGGAATGAGAGCTGGTTTACACACTGCATAGCTGCTCTTGTCACACTCCGGTACTGGTGCTCGGGAGGCTGAGCAGCAGTAATAGGAGGAGAAAAAAAACACACACAGAAGCAATACTTCAGACACAAAAGCAGCTCTGACAGGCTGAATGCAAAAAAGGGGGCGGAGGGTCAGGCCTCAAAGTTCGCCCCAATTGGTCGATCCGTTTAAGAGGCTGAAAGGAATGCAAAGCAAAGTTCAGCTCATTAAACCTTAATGTCACTAGAATTTTTTAATATAATCCTAACTTTCCTGCAGGTCCGCAGAAGGACACAGATCCCCACGTCAAGGTGTTATCATCGTCGAATCTGTTGTTCCTTCTTGTTTTTGTGCCTGCTGAAGTTTGGGAAGAAGCATGCCTGTCTTGGAAACCCCAGAACAGAACAGCGCACGTAAATCAGCCCGTTACACAGTGCGCTCATGAAAGGAAGACAAAACCTCCTGCTCTCACTGGAGATTTAAGAGCCTGGCCTATGACAGCTCTACAGAGCTCCATGGGAACCTCGCTCGAGTTAATCCTCAAGACAGAGCGTCAGAGTAAGGAAAAATGCCGCTGTTGGAGTTACTCACACATGAGCTGGACGATACTGATCGACTGTGTATTCAATAGTAAGACCGAAACCAAAAGTTTCATTCCGTCCATCAGTGTTATAAACAATGTTACAACGCTTGAAAAAAAACCTCATTTGCAGATGACCACATTCAGATTATAACTTTTTCACGCCTGTAGCGTACACTGTTGAATCCCAAATTCGAACAAAGAGCCATAGGTCGGGTTTGTCCAGAGCCCCGTCTGGGATTGATGCTTTCATAGGCAAAGAGTTTAATTATCTAGATAGCGAGTCTTCCTTTTTCTTTTCCAGGGAAGCCACAAAAGTGCCGTCGTCCACCCAGCCAATCCCAAAACTGCCCACTCCACCCCATTTTCCTTCCACCACATGATTACCCTGAGCTAACTGTTTACATTAGAGCAGATCTGTTCAGTTCGGACAGACCCCTCTAAAAACACCCATGGTTCTGTCTGAACGGATTAAAATACCACGCAGCAAAACTCCACAAACGCACTGTGGCTGCTCAGACAGAACTGAGGCCGTGAACTCAGACTAACACGTGAGGTAAAGTTAATTATTGAGTAGTCACACACTTGGACTGGTATTCACAAAAAAATTGCCAGTTTCATGGACGAAATGAAATGAAATGCAGATTCATAATGTTTTATTACATTGTACCACTGTAGTGCTGAATTCTCTATCCAGAGTCATTATCCAGGTGTTGATTAATTTTCTATAACAGCAGCTCTGATGCTGGTGAAGCTGCAAATCACAGGTTTATAGTAATGCCCTTGTTCTAACATTTATCTTTTTAAAGCATCCAGATCAGCCTTCCCGGAATATAACAGTCAGAGGTCAAGCTGTAACTTTAAGTAACATAAGCTACATTTTTTGTGTTAGTTCCTTCCAGAGAAAGTGAGGGAACGGATGCTTATAGCTGCTGTAACAAAAGTGAAAACAGGAGCTAAAAGTGCGGTTGTAGGGAAATAATCAACTTCACCATGGTAACAGTGACCCTGCTTCATCACACCACCTGTCGTTGATTAGTTTCCTGTAAGAACACAGCCCATCATGTGTTAATCCTTACACAATACAATCTCACACAGATGAGTCATTGATTAAAAAAAGAAATGTCTAAGGCCACCATACTCAGACAATCCTCGTTAACTATTTCAAAACCGTCAGCAGCTGCAGCTATTAGGGTTTATGATTCTGTAATGATCGAAGGGTTGTCGATTTTTGTGCCCATGTAAAGAAGCCTTATAAAGCAGTGGGTTAGGATATACTTTTAGACATTTTTTTTGTTTGTTTGTTTTGTTTTGGTGCTTTCTTTCCTTTTTCCCATTAAACACTGTGCCGATCAGTAGTACAGTTTATAAAGCATAACAGAGTCCGAGTAATGAGCAGCAGTTTCAGATCAGATTTAGATTTAGATTTAGAGGACCTCCTTGGCATTGGGACACGGTGCTGGATTATAATTGAATCCCCCTCCTCCTGCTCCAGAAGCTTACGGGTTTGCTAGGAAACTTTGACCATTGAATGAAAAGGCCATCTGGTCAAGTTCACTGCTGCCTAATTAGAAACTCTGAAAAGCTTTTATTCCCACTCCTCAGGGCTGCGAACATGAAGTACAGTAAAGGAGAAGAAAATGCTATATGAAGCTGAAAGGAAAGCGTATTGTAGAGTGTAATTTGAAAATACAAGCAATTTGTAAGGCATGTGTTTTAACTAATTTGTTGTATGGCTTGTAAAAACAATCACAATGCTCCAGAAAAGTGGAAAATAATAGAGAGGTGGATTAAAGAGAGCGAGCCGTTAGGCTTGAGGGAGAAGCTAGTGCTCGTACGTTTTCTCGAGGCGTATCACACACCCTACAGGAGGTCTTTCTAAACAGGAAAATGGTTAATGAGGTTGATAACAGGAGCACATTAGGGCCTTATCAGATTGCTGGTGGTTATGGACAGGGTGGCCTGATTGCTGTGTTGCTCTACTGGAGGCCAGGGCTCTGACTCACGTATACAGCTGGGGATTTACGGGGTATTTTTTCCCCCTAAGGAACTGAGTCTGGCTGAATCACAGACCCGAAGGCTTTAGTCATCAAAATGTTTTCTCTGTTAAACAAATGATGAGCAAAAAAGGCTTATTATATAGTGGGTAGGGGTCTCCCAAAAAAGAAACATAAATCTTGTGGGGTAAAGAGCAACAATTATTTCATTCATTTATATGATAATATTTAGTACATAATGATGGTGGCAGGTGGTTGCAGTGGTTAGTACTGTCGCCTCATAGCTAGAAGGTTCGATCGCCGGGTCACCCAGGGTGCCTTTCTGTGTGGAGTTTGCATGTTCTCTCCGTGCATGCGTGGGTTTCCTCCGGGTGATCCGGTTTCCTCCCACAGTCAAAAGACATGCAGATTAGGTCAACTAGCTACTCTAAATAGCCCATAGGTGTGAATGCGAGCGTGTGTGGCTGTTTGTCTGTGTTGGCCCTGTGGTGGACTGGC
>JAQQZR010000016.1:2611495-2621495 GCA_030068235.1 Notoglanidium macrostoma | reverse complement strand
GTAAGCAAACTGCAATCTCCAGTCTGGCTCGTTCCTTGCATGGCAGGCTTTAAGGCCATGGAGGTGTACGAGTCTCTCAGTGGTGGATGTACTTATTTTGGTATTGATACCTTCAACTACTTCACCAATTCCTTGACTAGGTGTTTGTAAACCTTTGGCCGTACACGTACATTCAGAGTTTTGGATTTGGACCGTATATAGGACGGTGCCGTGCGAACAGAGCTCCTCTTACCCTCGATGGCGGAGCGACAGACCAGGTGCGAGTAGGAGAAGTACAGAGGAGACTGGAGACTGAAATACGACTCCACCACTTTGAGCACCTTCTCAGTGAGGTTGAAAAACAGACGAGCGCTCTTCAGAGGAAGCACACCTTCCTGACCGAGCTGTCTCACACACACACACACACACACACACACACAACACAGAGCTCTGATTAAAGAAAACGAATGAAGGCAGAGACAGTGAGCTACATGATGAGTTCACAGATCACAGATATGAAGTGCAGAACTTTCCGGAGAAGTCTTACCTTAAGAGCTTTGAGAATAGTGACCCCCTGAAACATCTCACCGGGTGAGTGAGGACTCGGCCTTCCTCCATAGCCGTCGCCTTTCTGCGCCGCTGTCTAAAGCAAAGCGTTAAAAAAAAGAAAAAAAAAAGAGAATACCTGTAAAAAAGAAGAACTTTACAGAACTACAACGCGGCTTTGCACTTAAACATGATACGCGCTTATACACTCTAACGCCCTGTACGCATCTGTTTTGCAATTACTCTCTTTTTATACGGACTTCAGAAAGGCTACTGATGCTACCTCAAGAAAATCGCCTTTAAATTCAAGATTTCACTTGGTACTGTAGCATGTCAGCTGAATAAAACACTGCTTTCACACTCTTTTGTCCAGAACATTGGCCGTAGTGCGGTCTGTACTGATATCACGCTCGAAAAATGACTAAAAATTTTGTCCAACATATTTGTTTTCTTCCTCCTGACTGGTTAGGAGATACTTTTTAAATTTTCTAAGGTATGACAGAAAAAAAAAGAAGCATTTTTTTTAACCATAATATACAAAAAAAAAAGCAGGTAATAAAGTAGCTTGATTTACAAATTGCTATTGAAAATACAGCAGGCAAGTGTTATTGTCATAAAACATAACAGCCAATCAGATATCAATATGTAAATAACACCCATGAAACATGGTTGGGGTAAAATATAATAGTCTACTAACTAAACTACTCCTTTTATTAAAAATGTTAATAAAAAGTTAATAAAATTTTTCTTACAAGTTTAAAAAGCTTACACAAAGCAACTACTGATTTCCTGCTGAATCCGTTTGTAAATGAGCACAAAAGCTCTTTCCCATTTTACATCTGTTTTTTGTGTGTGTTACTTCTGCTTGTGGTGACGTCATGTGTATTCCTGCTAATATGCATTATTGTGTTACAGTTACAGCAAGGAAAAACTAAGAGCTGAAGCGAGGTTCATTTTTATTTCCATCGATTAGAATGGTCATAGATTTGTATCGTGACTTATCGATGCACGATACATCGTTACAAGTCTGTTTATCACTATTACCACTTACATTTGAAAGCCGGTGTAATTCCCGACATTCGTCTTCGCTGATGACTCCGTCCAGCACGACTCTCTGTGAACCGTTCAGAGCCTTGGACGTCATGCTGACCGTGATGCCGTCGAGCACCAAGCTGTCCTCTGGAGAAGGTGAATCACTGACTCCTGAAAATGAAAAAAGACAAAAGTAAAGTCGGGGCCAATTTACAGCACGTTACAGATGAGTGCCGCACTATTATACTACTATATACTATAGAAATATGATCAGAAAAATTCTTCATTTTTCCTATTTGTGTCCACTTGATTTTGTCCTGACGGTGCGCAAACTTCTGCACTTCCAGCCTGCTCACCATCTTTAACCATCTTGTTGATGTCTGATGACTCCTTGGTCTTCTCCTCCACTAGCGTCTCGATTTCCTTCATGAGATTGCCGATCTCCTCGGTGATGCGAGCTGCAGTTTCTCGATCAGCCCTGAACAGCACAGAGACACGGCATGAGTCCCTGATGCAGCAGTTATAACCGCACTTAAGAACGTCAGTGTCCACGGAGTTCCCCTGAAGACTCCTTCCATAAACGTTAAATAAACGACCCTTTACACAAATGTTCATGATACTAACAATTACACCTTTTTAACATTTTAGATCTTGAGCACCAACTGTACAGCTTCCGTGTCACTACAGAGATGATAAAAACAAAAGCATTTAATCTCAACCTGCCGGTACCTCCTGATTGGAGAATTCACCAGCGCTGTGGTATAGAATTACTTTTACGCAGACCTCATCATTAGGAAATGAATATCGGATTTATTTATTACTTTTGCTTGTCCCTGAGTTTCTTAGGCATGATTTCCTCCGGCGTCCACGTGTCCTGAAACAACAACAACAACAACAACAACAAAACAGAGAACTGATTTAATGATATCTTCTGAAGTATTACAGAAAAGTCCGAAATGTGGGATTGGGACTCACCGGATCAATAAATGTGATTCCGAAAATTTCATATCCAAAATATAAGAGCTCTTTTTCCAGCAAGGAATTGTTGATATACTGCTCAACAACCTAATGGTAAAAATAAATAGCATATATGAGTGATAAACACTTCAGCACTTGCTGTATAGATTTAAATCTCCTGTCAATTGACTTTCAGAATTACGTTTGTGAGTCGTAAGTAAGGTCTTCTGAGCTGGGGTTATGTATTCACCTAGACGTTTTTTCCTAAATTTCTTCTTAGAAAAGTCATGATCATCATGATTTACACCTAGTAGCATAAAATGGTAGACAAGCTGCATTTAAATATAAAATCTCAGGTAATCTGATCTTGCTGAGCTTTAATAAGAATAAACGGATGATAATCTGTTCACGGATGGTGTGTGAAGGCAGACAGGTAAACGAGAGGAGAGTAAAGCTCATTTTAATCGGGTTCTTAAACCAGACGTCGTGGTACAATGCTCTGATGATCGGCATTGCTTTTTAAACTCTCTGGAAGGAAAAGTGTAGCAGTGGAATGTGCGCAAAATTAAACCTAACCTGGATTATACTTTCCGACAAAATATGAACACAAACATGCAATGCTCATGACTCATGTGCCAAAAAGTGCTGTGGAACCTTTCTGGCACCAGCGCTATGCTGAGGTGTTTATGCAGCTGCCGGTCATTCTTTGATCTGCATGGTTCTGAAAGAGTTTGGAAATGGGTGTATACATATAACCGGCAATCCTTCATAGAACAGAACGATCATTCCTACTAGAATATTCCACACAGAGTACGAGTTGGAATTTAGGCCAAATAAATAAGCAAGTCTGCAAGTAGAGGAGAAATCCTGCTGCTCGGATGAAGCAAAGCCCGGCGGTATAGTCGTGTAGCAAGCGAGCACCTCTCTAGCTGTAATAGCGGCAGCCTTGTCTTCTCCCAGCACGGCCGAGTAGTACGCCAAGTTCTGCTTCATCACCTCATCGTCAGGACGGAAAAGGAGGAAGGTTTTAGCGCACTCGATGGCTTTCTCATATTGCTCGCCTGGAAAAGAGACACAGGAGTCAATCAACAGCAGCAGCTGAGACTGTGGGAGAACAAACTCCATACAGGAACTCAGATTACACAATCTGACTTTGAGAGAGTGCTAAAATATGACATATTACCAGAAGCCAATCACATCAAGTAGCGTTTGGACATTTGAATATTCAAACTAGAAAAATGGGAGTCATGTGAAAGGGATGATCCGAGAACGTATCGTACTGTTATAGTAGGAAAACTGGAGGTAGTTCAAATGTGACGGCAGGAAGTCTTCGAATGGTGTTTCTCTTCCTGCGGTGGACGCCAGCTCCACCGCGCAGTTCTGCTTACAGTTCAGAACGTACAGGTAGTGATCTATATGGAAACATCAGCCACATGAACGCAATCAGCAACACACAGCACACGAAACACTGACATCACGAATACGCTGGAAATGATTTGCTGCTTGCCTGTGATGGATTGGAAGAGGTCGGCGTTGTACTCCATGTAGTTGTATCCGTCGTAGTCGTACGCGCCCTCACACAGCGCCCGGCACTCCGCGTCGGCAGTGAAATACTCCCCGAGCGCCGCCTCGAAGTGCCCGATGGAGGAGGCGAAATCATCTGCGCTGTACAGCCTCTTCCCTTCCAGATACTCGGCCTGAAACGTCACACCGTACATGTCGTTATTTAAACACCGCGTAAGGTGATCCAGGACATTTCTCGGCTTAACTTCAGCATCTCACCATGTGCAGTCTGGCCTCGAGGTCTTTAAAGTCCGTCTCCTGCACGCCGGCCATCAGGCTGTAGTACTCCAGGTTCTGTCTCATCTCCATGTGGTCTGGGTTCGATACGTAGAACGTGTTCGCCGCAGCCACGGCTTTGTCGAGCTTATTGATCTGCGTATGCGGATAGATAAGGTCCTGTTTTAATACGCTACTGGTCTATTACGCATACACATAACAATAACAATAATAATTAGATGTACGTGTAAATGATTTGTGTGGTGAAATGGTGAAGAACCTTTATTCTTTGAATAAAGAGACGATAAGTGCTGTGTGATATACTGATACATATATATAACGTGAGTATATAATGTATATGTGAGCTAAAAAAAGATTAAAAAGCTTTTATGTTTTAATGACATTCATTTATAATCTTTTTTAATAGGAATATTTGTGATGTGTGACGCTATATTATGTTTATTACACTTCAATTACCCTAGTTACTACAAATTAATAACATTCTGCAGGCAAAGTATAAGTATATGCTAGGTGCTAAACCGCTAAGTACTTCCGCACACGACTAAATCAGTAACCATGGTAACCGGTGCTCCCATTACTATGCCACTATTAAAAACCCATAGTACGTGGTTTGGGAAGTGTTAGCCTCTTATGCTAACACTTAACGTCTGAATAGAGAATAAACGCGGGTTTTTGCTGCTGCGCTTCTCATTTATAAGGTCAATATGTAAAACATTTTTAATTCACGACTGAATATGAATGCCTGTGGCTTGAAGGAATCTTTTTACTTTAAATGTGTCTCGGCATGTACCATTTAACTCCACCTAAAGACGTGGCATCCAAATCTCAGTGAGGGAGGGGGGTTGGGGTTCAGGGTAGTGATGTGTCGTTCACAAAGGAGTCGGCTCTTTGAGTCGGCTATTCTAAGTCAACGTTGAGAGTCGATTCTCATGAAAATGAGCGGAAATTCAGGCAATTATAATAATATTCTGTGTATCCGTGTAAGACTCTAAATTAATGTTATGATATTCTAAGGAATCACTGACACAACAGGGAACAATAACTTGAATAGCACTAATGCGCGGATGCTTACTGAATTATTTGCCTTCAATTGTAGTTCCTTTGATTTTTAGTGATTATTTAAGTAGACTGTAAAGCTATTTAACCCAAAGGAATGTTATTTTTGGTCATTAGAATGAGATAGAGTTAGACCCTGAAAAGAATTTCATCGTAATCGTGAGAAAATAATAAAGTGTGTCGTTTGGAAGATTAAAGAGTCAAATGAGCCGATTCAGTGAAAAGACTCGGAATTTCCATCACTGGTTCAGGGACGTAAAAAAGTGGCCTCTGGTGTAATAAAAGTGCTCATAAATGTGTTTTATGGTGGGAAATAATCACAAAACAACATTTGTTGATCATGGACACATTGGTGTAGTTTGTGGTGTTGCATGAAACATGCATGACTGTGGGGCAGATATGCATGCGTGGTGATGCCTCTGGAAGAACTATCTGAAACTGAATCATGCTTACCTTAAAATAAGCCACTTGCAGGTAATTATACGGAGACCTCTTCTTGAACTCGAGCTCCACCTCGTCGCTGACTTTGTGCAAAGTCGGAGGCCCGAGTTTCTCCGTCTCGCACCGGTTCACGCACTCGGCCCGCTGTAGCACGCGCTGGAAAAATCCCAGGTCTTGAATGGGACCGGCGCCGGGAAGCGGGACGGGCGAGCCGGGCTCGGTGTGCCGGAAGGCGGTGAGGTTGGCGCAGGACAAGCGGCACTGAGCCTTCACTTTGCGCACCGTGCCCTTGTTCTTCAGCGCGCGCTCCATGTTCAGGATGACCGCGAGCCAGTCCTGCTTGTAGTACGCTTCCACGGCGTTGTCGTACAGCAGGTCGTACGGCTCCAAAACACCGTCGAGCTCCGCTTCACACAAGCCCGGCTCCAACACGGACACAACCAGGAAGAGAGCGAGGAGAACCACGGTGGAGCAGGACATGATGGAGAGTCGCGTGAACAAGAACCAGCGGCGCGCTCGAGCTCTCACCACCAATCTTTACCAGGAGCTGCAAACTTTTTTTCCTAACGGAGGAGGCGGGACAGTCGCTATAGAGGGCGGGGCAGTCGCTATAGAGGGCGGGGCAGTCTCTATAGAGGGCGGGGCAATCTTTGTAGAGGGCGGGGCAATCGCTAGAAGGGGGAGCTAGCACACGTCAAGCAAATGAGCAGAATTAAATATAAATTTATTTACATAAACAAAGTCAACTGCAACGATCAGGAGAATGCACAAAAGAAAAAAACGATTTGTATAAGATACGCAAAATTAATATAATTACCCTCAAATTATGGAACAAATGAATTGCCTTTACTCTAAGCGAAAAGCACAGTCATATAGTTGTTTTAAAAGAGCAAATTGAAAAGTTGCCCTCTTCATGATGGCGGCTCGGTTGACGCGTCTGGTCCCAATCATATTTCCGTTGATATGTGACTACAAAACTGCCATACGAAATATTTTAATATTTCAGTAAAAATAAAAATAAATTATAGCGTACTTGAACCTATATTATCTTACAAACAAACTATTACAGGATTGTTCTCCAAATAAAAAGTGTTGTATGTGAAACCAATATTTTTTTGCGATTATTTAGCCAGGCGTTTTATGAAGCCTACTAATAACCGGAAAGAGCCCCGAAAACTCAATCTTGCAAAGTTGTTTTGCCGAGTCTGACTCGCTGGTTATGAAACGTGAATACAAAGGGTCGCAACACTTTTGATAGTATTTTAGCTACAATTAAATCTTAATATCAGCAAAATACAAGTGAAAATTAGCGTTAAAAAAAATGGATAAAGCTGTCAGTTTACCGGATCAACCTGACAAAGTAACCACAGGTAAGAACACACAGAGGACAATAATTAATTATTATTTATAATTAGAAAAATGTAGAGTAACAAAATAAATAGCCCAGTTTTATATCAGGCTGGAATAAGTCATGAAGTGTGTCTTAATACACAATTGTCAGTCTTCAGTCTGTTACAGCTAATTATTCGATTAGAGAAGATCTAGAAAAAAGTTCATTATAATTAAAATGAATCTATTAAATTTTTTCCACTATTATAAAGTTGTATAAGAAAGTACTCTTTGTTGTGCGGTGATTAAACAGTTACAACCTCAAAGCTGATTTTATGTATGTGAGTATTCATTCCTCTTTATCTTGTGGGACGTAAGCGAAACAAGTTCGTTCCTCTAATAAATTTTTGCTGTTATCAGCAACCATGAACAGTCATGACCTCACCAGCCTTCCTTATATCTCTCCCTTAAAGCACTGCTGACTTACAAAGCACTGACACTGGAGACTCCTTCCATAAATGTCAAACAAACATCTCCTTATGCTGGGATCAGACTACATGACATTTTTGTCTTTCTTTATGGTCACCATGTCAGATTAGGTAATCATAGTTGCATAAATTCTTGCCATGTCTTGGTCAAGAGACTGGCAATGCTACAAGTTTGACTCTGACCGATCATCGTTTACGTTCTCGCGTGTTGTCGCTGAAGAGGAGAGAAATTGTCAGTCATGGCTACAGAAGGAACGTCAAGGAACCGCTCGTCGGAATGGTCAAACTTGGCGAGAAAATACAAAAAAATTCTGAAATGCTAGACTTTTCGTCAGGGAGTCGTGGGGCGTCATTGCTGTTTTTCAGTTATTTCACACTACAAGGCCTGTTTGTTGTTCTCAATGTTCATATTCAGGACAGATGCTGTAAATCATGGCAAAATCAGCTTGTATTTGCGTAGTCAGTTATTTACCGGATATTATAAGCACTGATATGATTTATCTGCAATAAGCAGATATTGATCAATAATAACGGCATGCTGATTTATCACTCGGGCTCTAGTTTTTAATGTCATTTTCTTAGCCACGCCCCCTCGTTTGATTGCCTTCGGAAATGCATCCTCGTTACCTACTACTATGTTAATATTTTCAGTCACGCTGGTGGAAACCAACAGCAATCCAAACGGACTGGAGCTGGTGAGCTCTTATCACACCAACCGAGTTGGGGATCCCATGGACCTGGTCGCGCTGGCTCAGCAGGTTCAGAAGGTACGCTGGGTTTTCAGACCGAGCCTCACACGTTATTCTGTTCCTGCTAATCAATACGGCTTCCTTCTTCATTTTAGGGAGATCAATTTGTCCGAGCAAATGCTTGCAACAGGCTGACCGTCATCGCCGACCAGATAAGATATTTACAGGAGCAAGCGAGAAAGGTGAGGAATATTTATATCACAGGGCTGTTGAATTCTCGAATCTGATTGGTCAGAAGGTGTTGATTAAGTTTCTGTAACAGCAGCTCTGTCATTAGTGCCTGTTTATATAAATGTGATACGTTATTGTTTCTATATTCTAATTTACTAATTAATCACCCCATCTCATAGATTATTTTCCTATAATAGCCAAGTGTTTTATTTCTTACTTAATACCCTAGAGATATAAAAATTCCCTAACTGTGTTCACGTATTTGTTTTTAGTGTATTTCTAAAGGTATACTGTGTTTTTGTCTAACATGGACCAATAATATGATTTAAAATGTACATAATCATTATATATATTACGTTACAGGTGTTAGAGGATGCTAAGAGGGATGCCGATCTCCACCATGCAGCCTGCAATGTTGTGAAGAAGCCAGGAAACACGTACTACCTGTACATGCGTGAATCTGGCCAGCGGTGCTTCTCTATACTCTCCCCGAAGGTAAACTGTTCACGCTGCTGTCACTGGATTTCATTTAATAGCCAAATTAACAAGACCTTCATTAGGCTAAGAGGCTGTATGTAGCATTATAGCGTTTCTCCACCGGACAGCTATCGGTGTCATGGCTGAGCGGCTGAATCAGAGTAGGCGGAGTTTCTCCGGAGGTCATAGAGTCGTGGCTTTACATGCACAAGCAGTGAAATATGAAGCAAAATACAAATAAGTGATTCTGAATTTAATCCTGGCAAAAAAATGCAATTTTATGTTCAATAGTAAGGAGGGAGCATCCACCGATGGGTCACACACAGTGTCCCAAACGCAGCCAATGTTTTAATCTTTAATGAAAGTATAGTCACTTTAGCATTTTCTGTTCCTGAATCAAATCAAATGTGTTGCTACACTACTCATTAGGCTCTAATATTGTATCAAACATGGTGAACTGGAAGCCATTTTGTCCCAACTAAAAGATGGCGGATTTTCAGATCACAAGAAAGAAAAATTTTACATCTGGACAGCCTTAATCCACCAGAAAGACGACTTGCATGAGAAACCTTTCAATTTTACTTCCTGTAGAGAACCAGTTCCAGTCAGAGGCGTTAATCAGCACGTCTGTGTGGCTGTTTAAACTACATGCGCTATTTTAGCTCCGCCCACATGTCCTGGTGTGGCTCAAATGGTGTGCTGGAAATACGATGTCGTACATTTTCGAAAACACCGACGGCTTAACGCAATAAAGATATTCTTTAGCAGATCCGTTATGTGGTACTTGAGTAAGAAGGAAGGATAAACAAATTCAGCAAGGATTGTATGGTGGTGGAAACAGCAACACCGTCAGAACCAAGCTGCACTGTCTGGAGGAAAAGAGCTGTTAACTACTGTAGATCCATCCATCCATTATCTATAGCGCTTTATCCGTCTGGGTGGCGGGGAAGCTGGAGCCAATCCCAGCATCTTGGG
>JAQQZR010000016.1:2569303-2587032 GCA_030068235.1 Notoglanidium macrostoma | reverse complement strand
GCCCAGGGTGTACCCCACCTCTCGCCCGAAGATGCTGGGATTGGCTCCAGCTTCCCCGCGTCCCAGACGGATAAAGCACTATAGATAATGGATGGATGGATGGATATTCTTTACATGATGGTGTAATAATAAAACAAAGCTAAGTTAATTGCATGTTACTAAAAAGTCGTAGCACATTCATAACATGCAAACCATCATAATGAGCACGCATATGTTGACACTAGGTCAACTATAAAAATGTCTCCACCTCCAACACAGCTTCATTGTAAGTGACTCAGAACTCACCTGGACACGGACTTAATCTTGGGGGGGGATGTGTTGGGTTGACTGTACAGGGTCCCTTTGCACATTCCTGGACGATATCTGTCAGCAAGTACTTGCGCTAAATAGCTGCAAAAGGCGATTAATTATGCTGCGTGTGGAATGGCTGGTGTTCCTTGCACGTTTTTTTGTTGTTGTTAGGTGGGGGTTGACCACCTGTATGAGAGTCCTGGTTATCAGCATTGCTATCACAATACAGGCTGCTCCCACTGACAGCTCTGCCAGGATGGGCACGCATGAAGTCAAGTTTCCATTCTCTGGCTGTGGAACCGTGGCCAGCTGTGCTATCGTCACATGAACTCTCCATGCTCGTTCACGAACATCATAATTCCCTGTGTAAAGTTTACGTATTTCAATTTTGTTGATTGATGTGGGACTGAGAACAAGCCGTTTGAAGATTTGGCCTGCAAAGAGCATGTATGTATATCAAATGCTTATTTGATGCTTACTTTTTGTAGCCTTAAGAGAACTCCTTTACCTCTTTTCCACCAACATGGAACAGGTTGTGTTCTGGTTGGTGGTACTCCGGAAAGTTTGCAAGAGGGAGGACTTTACGCTTTATGGTTTCTTGGTAATATGTCGAGCTACTAACTTGTTTTGCGGACGTTCCTCAAAGTAACTCTAAACAGATAAAAAGTATGATATTTGTAAAAAAATTTTTATTGTAATTGCTGGCAAGTTGCTGCTCTTACTGGAAAAACTTCTGAAGAGTGACCGTAACTCCACTTCATCACACAACTCTCGTTAATTTTATGTTCCTGTAAGAGCACGTCCCCAAGTGAGAAACTGGAAAACCAATACTACCCCTTCCTCCCCATCACTCTCAATTAGCACAGCTGTTTGCACATTACACACATATCCTCAAAGGTGTGATCGATGCAGGATTGATGCTGTCCAGGTCTACCACAATAAGATTCCATTGCACATATTGACACAGACGTATTCTCACAGTTCCCAAAGGTCTTATTTAAATGGTGCATCAATCAGATAGAACAAGCTATTAGTCATCTAGTGTAGACTAAAGTATTGTCCATGTGGCTGCTCTGGACTTTTTTCTGGCCTTAATTTTTGCCGCAGTAGAGCTGACACAAATCCAAAGCAAACACTTTGACGTTTGGTTCTTCTGAGAGCAGTGTGGTCTCTCCCTCAGCGTGGCATTTTTCTTGATCATGGCTGATCACATCTTGTTTTAACCAGCACCTCTGGGAAGCTCAATTAGGACCAAAAGGCCAAACCTGGGGCACTAAAGCAAGTACAGAATGCTAGATAAGCCAATGAATATTGTTGGCGGATGGAACCCCAGTTTGAGCTTAATGGTGCTGTCAGTGGTGTCAGGAGTAAGTCAGCACAGTGGGAGATGAAGTGTAGATAAGCCCCTCGTGCTTTGGAAAAGGGCTGACGGAAGCATCTGATACCATACGCCAGTCAAAGCCAAACATGCTCGGGATTTGTTGAAAAGTGAGCCTGTAGAGTGAGACAGCTATGCCGCGATGAAATATCGCAGAGTCATAAATCAAGAAGCCCTCATCTCGCAGCCCTTCCTGCCCTCCCTCCCTTTGGCCATCTCTGCCATGGCAACGTGTGAAGCCTGAACTCGGGAAGGTGCATACCTGCCGTGGCTGCATTGTAGGAACACGCATGTCTTTACACTGGATCAGCTAAAGGAATGCGTTGTGTTCTCCTCTCACTTCTGCTTTTGTTTACCTATTGGTTCTTTGCACATGACAAGAAGAGCGATTAGAGTATTTACTTACTTTTTTTAAAAATTAACTTTTTGAAAAATTGCTTGCTATTTTTAAGTAGATTTAGTCATTTAGTGTTTTGCTTTGAATGTCTATCTGGACCTATTTATGACCCAGAACACCACACCAGCACTTCGTGCAAAGCTAAAACATCTTACAGACATTAAATTGCTCGTTTTGTTGGCTCTCTATGAGATGCACAAGTTTCTTTGGAGCTTTTTTTGGCATGCTCTGGTCTTTTAAACTAATGCTGAAATCTGCTAGCACAAGGTAATTAAATGTTAATGCGAGTCTGCTTTTACATCATGAGCATGCATCATAAGACTGTTTAATGTTATCCTCTGATGCACTGTTAAAATCAAGAATGGGATTTTCCTTCTAAATCATTTTCAATGGGTGTGATGGCAAGAAAAGCAGACAGAGCCACAGGGTCTGCTCAGTGCATTTCTCACCCTGTCAGTATGTGGCCCCGTGCCAGCTTCAGCATGAACATGAGCACCCTCAGCGCAATAGTGATGTTTAACAGCAGGGAAGCCAACAGTGACGAGTGCCATGTTTCATTGTGGCTTATTATGACAATATTTTTCACTTCGGGTTTTGGGATACATGTGTTTCATCCACGGGCCGTCTCCCCTGGTGGAGGATTCAAATCCCAACAGGTGTTCAAGGTGTCCGTTGTCGACCAAGATGGTTGAGCATCCATAACCTGAACGCAGGACAACCAAGTGCAAACTAGTAATGCTAGCCAGCATGGACTCATGCTACAGGTGGCTGGAGAAACCATCGGTGAAGGATTTGTGTTGTACATATTCTCTTTATTATGTCCTTCCCTTGTACAACAATTTTGTAATATTCTCCACACCTGTGTGCTCAATCACTGGCAGTGATCTTGGGTTGTTCAGGTTGCATTCCACCATTGCACAATTACAGCTGCACCTAAAAGAACTGTGGGTCTCCTGACAGCTCATACCATGAAGAATCTTTGTCGATTTTCTGTAGAACTCTGTTGGACTTAGGGTCTAATCAGGGCAACCCCCTTCACACCTCCTACTACCATCCTCTTTATTACCCCATTCTCCTGGATTACAATTTTGTTATATTCTCCACCCTGTATTGATTTACAGCAGCACCAATAGGAACGTAGACAGGTTTCATGGACAAATTTGGACCCCCTTAGATCTTTTGTCTACACAGGGCCCAAAGAATTCATCTGACCTCTAACCATTATTATGTATTATGCCCTTCCTTGGCTCAAACCTGGGCTTGATATTGGGTTTTACAAGTTGCATACTATCTTTACAGATTTACAGGGGCACCCATAGGAATGGATGGGTTACAGGGGCTCTAATCAAGGGCAATTTTGGACCTTGCTCATCTTCCTGTCTTTACCGGGCAATCACCACCTACTACTATGATGAATTCTGCCCAGGATTGGGAGAAAGAAATCATGTTTTCCACACCTGTGTTCTCATTAGAGATTGAGCCTGGGTTGTACACGGTTGTTTTTAGAAACTTTGAATCCCTGACACCTCACATGGACCATGGACAGTTTTGTCATGTAGGACCCCCTTGGGCTTCCTGTCTACTCGGGGCCCTAGGAAACCTCACCTCATACAACAATTCTGCATTATGCTCTTCATACAAAACACTTGTTCTGTAGAACCTTGTTGCGCTTCCTGTGTATTCAGGACTCTGTGAATCATCACCTCCTACCACCATTCTCTTTATTACACCCTTCCCTTGGACAACAGGTCTGTAAGATTCTCGCACCTGTGTTTATAATCAAAGGGCATGATCTTTGGTTGTACAGGACATGTCCCACCTTTGAAGAAGTACAGGAACACTTATCAAGTCCCCTGACACCCCCACCAATATTATTGGTCTTCCTGTGTACTCAGGGCCCTAAGACTCCGTCTCACCTCCTACCCGCCCCCTCCTTTTCCGGCACTCTTCCAGATTTGACAGTTGCATCACTGTTCAGATATGTGGATTCAAATTTAGCTTCCAAAGCATAAGCACATGGATTGGAAAAGGCTTCATATATCAATTCTTGATGGATGAGCCATTGTGGTAGCATTCTTGTGGTTCTTGCTGAAACAATACTGCACATTGAGAGGCTGCCGTAGCAAAATACGAGGGCTCGCCTCGACTTGAAATTCCACAACGATTGTTTGAGACACCCACGATGACATGTTTTTCAAAAAAGAATGGGAATAGGGAAGCGTGAAATTCATGCTCACAAGCTCTTATTTGCACGACCACTTTCTGCCATGTTCTTGAGAGTCTGCGCAACAAGGTCTTTTAGGTTTGCATTCTTTACCACAGAAGCAGAAACTCCACACCGGCACTCGCCTGGGAATAAATCCAACAGGATGGGGTTGTCAAGAACCGGAGGATTAAAAGTATTGTTTGCTACGTACATGCACAGGCTTCTCTAGTCAGTTTTCATAACACGGTATGGACGCTGTGTCTCTGGGGGACTTTAATAAGCTTGTACTGGAATTTTAAAAATGCTTCGGTTTGCCTTTGTCAGTGTAATAAGAGTTCAACTCACCTGGGAAAGGTGGTGAGATTTCTGAGAGGAAAAGCACCTTGGCTTCCAAAAACTTGACTTTTACGACAAATCAAGTGTCCGCACTTGTCGAGGTCCTTGGTACTGGGTCGCATATTGTAAGGGCCGTTCTTGTGTATTGCACAACCTGGTGCTTTTTGTGGTGGGAAAAAAAAGGATGGCGGAGGGTGGTGGTGGGGGTGGAGTAATGCAACTGTCATCACAAACAAGAAACATCTGTCTCATTTGTGTAACTTGTTTTCTTTTAATATGAGAAGTATGTTGGTGGAGATCTGTGAGTTTTGAGGCAAGCCTTGAAGGAGAGACCTCAGCACTTTGAGGCTCCTTATCCTTTTTTCCCCCTTTTGTGAATCAGGCAAGGTTTTGGAGTGGCCGTTCCCCATAATTTGTCAAATGAAATGCCAAACTCAAAGTGGAACTCTTAAACAGAATTTAATCTTTGGAAAGTTTGAAACAAAGGAAAATTGCATTGTGGTCTTGTATAGATTTTGTTTTCCAAATGCACGGGATTGTCAGGAGTCTTAGATTGTAACAGTCTATGTAAAAGCCTTATAGTCTCGCCTAATTACAGAAAGCTTTCATTTCTGAAAACAAAGTCATATAAAAAGTAGCTGAAAGGCTAAAGCCTCTGATCTGAAAGACCCTTTATTGAATTTTACCTTGATAATCATGTTATGTCTCAGGAAAAACCTCTACAAATATTAAATTACTGTGAGGTATTTGTCATAGGCGGTAACAGGACCATTCTGTATTGTACTGTTTCACCAAGCTGGGAGTCCCCCCAGGTCTATACACACATACACACACACCTTTTCAGTCGTTTATAGGTGATACCTAATAGTGAATTTAAATGTTTTCAATTTATAATAACAATGCATTGGCTGCATCTCTTCAACTGCATGTAGCTCTGATGAACCAAATAGGGCCCCAATATTGGTACTTCCAAAAGGGAGGAGGGGGGGGAGGGGGTGGGGGGGAATCCACAGGATGTGCTGGTATTACAAGGATTTTGTGGCCACAGTGATGCCCCAATTTTAATTTTGCCTACCAAAATAACAGACAACTGCCTCCTCTTTTCAAACTGCCTCCTTAATCCTGGGCTTATTAGAGCCAGATCTTTGAGAAAACCTGCTGTAGGGCTATAAAAGTTCTGGAAACCATGTGCTCTTCAGATGCTGATCATTCGAGCTGGAAAGAGCACTTTAGGTGTAATTGTGGATGAGTTTTTATTAAAAAATTTTCTAGAAGCGAATCATAGAGGCAATGAAATATGTCTTTGCGTTCAGCTTGGGGCTACTTAATAAATTAAACTGAAAGTGTCAGCTCGATTGGACGGAATCTACTTTCAGTTTTACCGCAGTGCAATTCAAGAGTTACATCAGACACGCTTAAGTAGAAAGGTGATATCGAAGTTCTTGGCAGTGTCCTCCTGCCTCCTCTTAACGTTTTGAGTTTAAGTTTCTGGTCCAATCAGTGCACACTTTAACGGTGAAAGACCTTCTATTTCTGTCATCACTGTGCACATTGTCCTCGAGTGATCCATATTATAAGCTTGGCTGATGTAGATATTTGTCTTTTCTGTCTACTGTTTCATCTACTGACTCATGTCACCATGGCGACGAACTCATTTAAAAACTCAGTGCTTATAAAAAGCTTCATTGCAGCAACAGCTGAGCCAGTGGTGATGTTGAGGTGAGGGCAGAACCATCTTTAGTATTTTAGAGCACCAAACCACACGTATGTGATGGCCAACATCACTCATTCCTGCCACATAGTTTCCATAAATATTTATTGTTCTTGGTATGATGGGTGCAGTCCAGGCCGTGTCGCCAGGCAGCTGGGTGTACAAGCCGGACATGTCATGCACTGACCTCTGCCTTTTATCTCTTATTCAGGCTCCAAAAGTCTGAGTCTGCTACCAATGGCATCATTTTAAAGATTCAGAATGTGTCTTTGTTGATGAGGATTGTTTCAACTGCAATAAAGCAACCTTTAGTAGTTATAGCATGTAAACATTTCCAACCAAACAGAAATAAAAATTATTTTCCCTGACTATTTTAATGTTCTTCTTTTTGCAGAGGAAGAGAAAATAAGTAAATGAGAAAGTTGTGACCGTGTCGATGAGCATCATCGGCACAATGGCAAGCTTATGAAGAAATACAGCAGGTTTTGTTCTTTTGTCTTTCAAAAGGCATATATTTCACTTAAACGTACATTCATATGCAGTATAGTCCTCTTCAGTGTATAAAGTCTTTAACAGAGCTATGATTCTTTAGAAGCGTGCTGTATAGCAAGGTTGTACTACAGAAAATGTGGAATTGTTTTTTTTTTTTTTTGTTTTTTTTTTCTTTCTTTTTTGTACATGGTCATAAATAGTTCAGTCACGTTTAGTGGAAGAGGGAATGCTCTGAGATTTTTATCTTTGCAGTATGTGCGTCTGGAGAGGGAAAGTGCTGGAGTCACCACGCACAGCGTCCATGGTCCGACCAAAAATTTCTTTATCGTAGTTTTGGAAGCACAGTCACAGATCCATGCCAATAACCTGTTTTCAACACTAACTAACAAGTGATGCACAACTTTTTGTGTTGCAGTTTTTTTTTTGTTTTTTTAAATCCTGCCTTCTGAGTTTGCCTACTAACAACCCATGGAAATAACACAATGCGCTTTTCCTGGTTTTCTTCCCTACGAAAGAGGAGAAACTCCTTAATTCTGATATATATTTATATATATATATATATTTATAAAAATTTATAAAAGACCAACGCTGTACATTACTTATGAGTGATTTTTTTTAAGCAGCATAAAAATGGCCACCTCTATCTAAAATGCTGTTGTTGTTTTTTTCTTTTTTGACAAATTAAAAATAATATAGATGCACACCTGGACTGCATCTCAGTCTGTTAGAAATTCCCTTGATGTCCGTGACTCCAGATAAGATCCTAAAGCAGCATCGATCGTGGGAGGGGGAAGTCTCCCCGTCTCCTTCAACCACCCCAAAGTTCACTTGTCCATCCAACCCTCCTCCACACTTAAACCACTCCCACTGGAGCTAGTCACATTACCAAAAAAAAAAAATCACTCTGATTCCAATAAGTTAGAAAACAATACAAAAATAAGAAAGTAGCCACAAAAATCGGAGAGAAAAATACTCTCAAGTGGGACTTGAAATAAAAAAGAACTCCATTTGCCCCTAAAATTGTGTCCCATGTATGACATGTTCTTTTATAACTGGATGAATCTGTGAATATCTCTATCTTCCCTTTTCCTTTTATTCTATTTGGAGTCAAAGAAGGAAAGAGGGAGTTTTTCCATTAAGTTCAATGGAGGGGAAAGCAAGGGGAGGGGTTTGAGTGGAGAGCATCACCGACACGTGTGCATCTCCACCATCTTGCGGCACTGTTTGCACTTGACGTAGCAGCACCAGTGGAATTTGCAGCTGCACCTGTCCACCACCTCCACCTCTTGCGTGTGGAAGCCGCGCCCGCAGCACATGAGCTCGCAGCCGTCTATGGCTTTGGAGGTCTTGTTGCAGTAGCGGCCTACCGTTCCCAGCATCCCTGGTGTCCTCGGGTCATGTTCGCAGAAGTCGGGGCTTGGGTCCAAGTAGACCAGGTCCTCGTCTGTGTGTGGCTTGAACTGTGAGTTGCGCGGCACCAGGGCTCGGGTGGTGCCCACCTTGCGCTGCTCCACCTCGGTGGCTCCGTCAAACTTCTCCTTGATGACGTTGCCAACCTTGCGGAACGGGGGCATGGCTTTCCAGCAGGTCTTCACCTCACACGAGCCAGAAACACCATGACACTTGCAGTCCACTCGCATGTGGTTCAGAATTGCCTGAGGAAGAGTAGAGGGAGACGATTTCTTAGCAACTACTCAGATTCTTTGTTCTCTTATTCATATACAGGGATGACCGTATACAAATAGGTCTTAACGGTGAAGCTCAAACATTTTTTGTACAAGTATCACAAAGTTTGAGGGAGAATGCATAGGGATGAAAGGATAAAACTCTTGATGAAGCTGTCGTCCCACTTTTCCACCATTTCTGGGTCAATATCATTGTCATATGAGTCACAATGTCCATTATCCACACTTACTGACAATCCTTCAAAAGAAATTCCCCAATGTTAGAGTTATCTAGAGTTTGTAATTCAGGAGATTGAATTAAGGTTTAATTACACATAACATTAATTAAGCTAATACATTCGTAAGATGGCTAGCTAGTTAATTAATGCTTTCATCCTGTTTCTGTATTCTTTTCAGCATAACAATATGATTAATAAACTTGTCCAGGATCCTAATTGTGAAAAAGGTTTTCCTCACGTACGGGCTCATCTTGACCTTGACGTCTTATGCGTTATATCTTGTTATGGCAGATAAGTGCAGCCAGATTACTCCTCAATTCAGCTTATCAGCATGATTCACACACTATTAACCCATGTGTATGTGCTTTCAGAATTATTAATAATTGTGGAATGGTATCCAATTAAGCCTCCGTGGGCCTCACCTTCCTCCCTGCCTCATTATTATGGAGATTCATTAGGGCACGGTTGGACGACTGCCCTTTGCTTCTTTCCCTGACGTCTACGAAGGACTGGGAGAAGGCGACTCCGTAGGCGATGTTGTCCGAGCACCCTGACCACTGGAACCCTACAGACAGTGAAAAAGAAAGAGGGGGAGATTTTCTTGTTTTTGAGTTGTAAAACCTTCCCTCTGCATTCTCTCACGATCATTCATTAATCTTTATGACAAGAGCTGTTATGCTTTATGACAAGCCTTTTGTATCTGAAATGAACTTTTGTCCTTTCGATTAATCGCCAGATGTTAAAGGCGTTCCCTCCATCGTACCCTGAGGGCTCACGCCGTGCACGTTGCGGTCGCAGCCACACTTCTCGAGCTCCCCGCTGCTGCACGCTCTGGTCACTGCGTACGCAACGCTAGCAGCAGAAATGGCGTAGACGAACGCCGCCTCCCTCGTGCCTGTCAAAAAATGTAAGAAGCGATATAAATTATGGTGATGGGATATGGAGGGTAAGGTCGTCTCCTGATATCGATGAGGGTACCTTGTGTGACCACCCTGCCGAAGACAGGCATAGAGTCCAACGTGGAGCAGTTCCACCGCCGGTTACGGAACTGGTACTGGCACTCGTCGATGGCGAGCTGAGCACCCCGGCGTACGGCGTCCATCACCTCCACGTTGCGCTTGCAGATCTGCACCTGCCTCTGTATGAGGCCTCGCAGCTTCTCGCAGGTCTCCTCATCAGAAATGCTCCCCACAGATGACAGCTTAGCCAGATACCTTTAGAGAAATGAATGGAATTGTGTCAAGAGATGAGATGGTACTGATCCAGACACTCAGGGTCAGTATTGGGATATTAGTAGCAAAAATGGTGGACTGGATAGCACTATTGGTGATAGGAGAGAGAAAGAACAACAGATCTAGACAGAATTGGTTTCTAAAGTAAAAATATTAGATGGGTATCAACATCTTGTGATTATTAAAAAGTTTCCGAAACTAATAATGTGGTATCGTTATATCTTTACTCTCAATATAGATCACCGTAACCTGTATTCATTTAGCTTATGTATTTCAGATGGCTCGATCATCAAAAAAAAAAAAAAAAAAAAAAAAAGGATTCCAGATGCATATTCAATACTGACTAAAACTACACACTAGAGTAAAAAAAAAATAATTCAGCCACTATTGTCTGGTTCATGGGAGCTGAGAAAACGATGTAAATGCTTTTAGTATTTCTCATATTTCATTTATATAAACACCACATTAATTTGTTAATTTTGTGAATAAATTTACGTTCACATTCATGTCTCTTTTTCTTTGATTTGAGCTTGCTAGATATAAGATTTGCCTTGAAGTGCATATAATTTGAAAGTATACACAATCAGAATGGCCAAACAAATAAAAAAAATAATGTCACGTTTTCTACAATGATGTTAAACACTAAAAATTAGGTAACATTCTAGCTAGTCGGTTTATGCTATTAGCTTTGCTGGTGAAAGTTAGCTGTGTAACAGGAATTGATCTATTTCAGTAGAACATAAAAACTATATATGAAGCTCATCTTCCATTTGGACTCTACTTAACTCTTCTACATATCTCGTCACTTCACGGTCACCGGCGCTAACACAGCAGACGACTATGATTGGCTAAATGTTTGAAGCACTCGGCTTAAAAAGAGGGTCTACTTTTTCCCCAAGGGAATCATGGGTGCTAAACAACTTAAAGTCTGTTTTTTTTGCTCTCGGAATTCTGGTGATTGTTCTCACTGAATTTAAAAATAAAATCTCAAATTTTCTAAAAAGGCAAATCAAGCTAAAAAAAAAAAAAGCTTATTTATTAAATACACCAGAAAAAGAAACCCAAATTGATTTAATATGACATTCAAATACTTTTGTCAGCTTCCAAGCTCCATGCCATTGCGTCATGTCTGCAGAAGGCTTTCCGCAGTGTTCCCGTGAGCAAAACCAGAACAAACCCTGATGAAAAGAGCGAAGAAGCTAAAATTCCTTCAAAACCGAATAACAGAGCATCTCAGCATCATTCCACAGGTTCAGCGACCCATCGTAGCTATCTGTTTGTTTTACACATCTGGTAAGCACAAACAGTATAAACGTAAACAGAGTGGAACTGCTGAGAAGTTCTTGGAGAGCTTACTGGAGAGCTGTGCAGATGGCTTCGAGGGGGGGGGGAACTGAAGAGGGCAGCTAACCACAACATTATCGTTCACTCTCACCGCAGGGGCAGACAGGTCAGGGACACGGTGACGTGTGTGTGTGTGTGTGTGTGTGTTGGGGGGAGAAGGAGATGGTTGTGGCATTGCTCAGACTCACGCTGGCTTCCAGGTCTCTCTTAAGAGCACCTTATAAAAATAGGTCATTTCACGAGCTCATCAAAAACACACTTAGAACTTCCCATCCAAACAAGTGTCTGCTCTGGGAACGTTAATGGCAGCAAGCAGAGGGGGTTCGTAAACAGATCAAAGCTGTTTAATGGCTGGATTGAGCTGCAATGCTCATGCTTTTAAAACGCTCGCCATTTCCTTTCATGAATTTGATTGAAGATACGACTGGCGATTTTTCATACCATTCATTCGCATCATTGATCCCATTCACTTCTCTACTTTCCTGTTTTTTGTTGCTGTTGTTGTTGCTGTTGTTGATACTCGTGCACTGATGTGAGTTCTCTCCTGGCTTTCGCCTGCCAGTAAACCACATGGTTGGTCATGCCAAATCTGAGCTGTTGACAAGGGCTAATTTTGTAGGCAGGGGATGAGACAGACACCTCCTTGTTCCTGATGCACTCATATCACCACTCAGCTCATCTGATAACCTCCTTTTCTCCATCCTCATCCAAGTGGGGTGACCAGACCAGACCAGCCGTCCTTTCTGATCTCATTGGTCTTATCAGTACTCGGACATCACTGCTGGTTAAACCATTTAACACGGAATATAATGAATGTACCGAACTCTCGAAATGATTTTTCAGGGTATCTAATATCTTCCCACCGCAAAACTTCACATCGTCATTGTCGGTCCGTGTTCAGTCTGTCCGCATGCGATTATAATCACAGTACGGTCTGAAAACTCAAAGCGAAAGAGAATATTGGTACCAGCCGCGCGTGTGATGCTAGCATTCATAACGAAATCTTTCAGAAGCAAAACACCTGATAGATGACACAACAGAGCGATTTTCATGTGGGAATGCTTGGCCAGACCTTGAAGGCGGAGATCTTTGTTTGTGGTGCATTGCGTATTATCTTTCATTCCTTCTTCCTCCCTTGACTTTCACCCTTTTGTTTTCGGAACGCGTACCTTCCACTTGCTAGGGTTAACAAAACAGCGTGATAAAGACTGTGGGATTTGGAGTGGGAACTGAACATTTTTTTCCCCTCACAAGAGAGTCATGTTTGTGTTGAATTACTTTGCTCCGGCCCCTGAGCGCTGGGCCCCTAAGCACGGCTTAGCCTAATGCGACTTAACACACAACCACTCAATACACGACGTAGAGCTAGACGAACACTCATCATAAAGACACCTCTACTTATCCTACGTATTCACCAGACATTTCTAAACAACTCGCCAAACTTGTACGGTTTACATTTCCTCCCTTGGGGGAAAAATCAGTCTGAGTAACCAGATCTAAACAAATCACTCGCCAGATAAAGATGCGTGCAACAAATAGAGAGGAAAGCAAGGCCCCCGCGATGCCTGTGTTTACACCAATATTTGTTATTTACATATTTCTCAGTTCTGCGTCACGGCGTGCTCATGACAGTGTGCTGAAAACCGTGTTTATCCAGAGTAATTTCGCAATCCTTCAGGAGATTTCTGTTCACCACGTCTACCATTTCTTTCTCACACCGTCCATTAAAGGTAAGTCTGTCAAAACAGCCCCTGGTTCAGGTACGACCCATCGTTTCCCGGAGGTTGAGAAGAGAGCAACGGCTTTACACGCTTGCAACTCAGTCCTGGAGCAATCGTATAATTACCAGTCATTATGTTGTAAGAGTATATGCACACAGGTATTTCTTGATTATTAACACGGAACAGGTCTAACGTCTGTTAGACAGCTCAGACGCCCCAACGTTGTTGCTACAACCGGTCAAATTTGAGGAAGTCAGTCATCTCTGTGAAAAAGGATAACGTGTGTCACGTGACTCAATTATGCAAGCATGCAAATATTATCCAGGTGAAATCACGCAAGCCTCTCGGTCATTCGTGTTTTGCTGATGTCCATCGTGGAAATTGGCATGACGACAAAATAAATAAATAAATAAAAGCCCTGGACAACCCAGAACCGGAATCTCTTCTCTACAGATCTCTACAAATCTCATTTTAACTCTAGAGGGCAGTCTTTTCTCAGTTTCTCCCTCGAGCATTGGCTGGATTGCACTGGTCATCTAGGTCAAGTGTTCAGTTCATATAAGAGCATTAAAGGCATTTTGAAGGGGGGAAAAAAAAAAGGAAAACAGAAGAATATTTCCAAATGTGACATCTTTAAGTCAAAGGATTCACTGTTTTTTTTCTATATAAGCCATCCAATATGATCTTTCACAGCAGTTCCTGGAATAAAACACATATAGAGTGAGATGGAAGAGTGTGACGTTGCAGTGGAGCCAGAATACATTCCCGTGACTCAAACAGAGCAAGTGCTCAGAAATACTCATCGATCTACACAGGAAGCACTCTGGTACATACATGGCCTCAAATTCTGCTATGCGCACCATATGTGAAACGCTAGTTAGCTTTTTTATTTTTATTTAGCTTTATCTGTTACCATACGGATATATTCTTCCTCGCTGCTTATGCCTTCACCATACGCAGGTAGAACTGATAGCACTGATGCAAATCTCCGAAATTACTGCAGGATTTCGTAAAAGACCATGTTCCTGAGGACAGAGTCTCATTCCTGAAGCTCAGCTGGCCTTCTCCTGCGTTCAGCCTGATAAAACGCAGATCCTGACGAGCGACGATGGATTGAAGAGAGGATTCGGGAACACACAGCAAACATGGAGAGAAATTAACGAGATTATGAGGCTTATTTCCAGCCTGGGTGGAAATTCAGCCCAACAAATCCAGGTGTGTAGAAATGATGGAAAGGTGAGAAGAATCGCAACGTTGGGGTTTTATTTCTCACAAGGTGATAGCCATGGTCCAGTTGATAGAAGTAGAAAGAGTAAAAGAAGAGTAATTAAAATGGAGATGTTTTTATTAGGCCTCGACAGGATCACCTGCTGAAAGGACTGGCCGTATGTGAGAACGCGGCTTTCACAGCTTCATTGACCTGTTGTCACTGGTGTTATTTGTGTTAGCAGCGTTAGGCGCCAGGATATATTTTGCATTAGCGGTTTCTTCTCGTGTTGCTCATCAGCTGTGGACTATTTATTGACTGTCGCACGGTTAAACCTTTGTTCTTTCCATCGCAGGTGGTGTGACATAGAGCCATTCGCTCGAGCGTGACTCTGACGGTGCTCACGACAATGATCACTACCAAACCAAAAAACTAAAGGCTAGAAGAGGCCATTTCCCTCTCGCTTCTATTCTTAGGAAACTATGTTTACTTTATAATTAACGTTGTACTTTTAGACTAGAAGTATCAGATAGTGCTTCCTAAACATGGAAAAATCATGTAGAAATCAGACGTTTTTAAAAATCCTAATCAGCGAAATTTGTGTTTTCCGATCTTTTTTTTATACCTAGTGTTATGGAAGTGGATACAAAAATATATTTTGTAGTTAATCACTTCTGGGAAAACGCTTAAAACTTTTTGATGACATATCTAGGCATGACTTTGTAATTGTCCAATTAAATGCTCTCTAGAATGTGTATGCCCCACCTCCGGGGGGGTGTCTCACTCTACAGGAGCAGCTAGTTAGCAGTAAACATGATTTTCTACCATCATTTGTTTCTACTGAAACGTGTCGCTTCCTCAGACTGACTCTGGACTTGAGCAAAACACTCTTTTGGTGTTATTTATGTGTATCTGGCTTGCTTAGCTACAGTCGGATTTGGTGTATCTTGAATGCTATTGGCTGTTGGGTAAATCAGTCACGCACTTCAAAACGCCGTCACTTTGACTTCCTGTTTCGGAAGGAAACACAGCAATATACAGACTCGAACCATGTCTAAGAAGCTATTTCGTGAAGACTTGAATATCTGGTTAGTTTTTTACCTTTAGTACCCAGAAAAGTGTATCCTGTGTATATTTTCTTAAAAAAGAAAAGAAAAGGAAAAAAAAAAGTCATTAAAAAAGGTCTGATTTTGTAAATTAAAGCTACATTACGTCTTTCCAGATGAAAGACGCATGTTAAACTGCTGTAGCAATATAACCATATATTATCGATATTGTGATGAACAAAAGTGCGTCACTTTTCCGAGATATCGGGTGTGGCCTCATTTTTATATCTTTTTTTTTTTTTTTTTTTTAATAATAATAATGACAATTTTTTTTAGGAGCCTCAAGCAGCTGATTTCTGACTCCTTAATTTCTTTCCTCTTTTTCTGTTTATTAATCTTAATCTTAAATATCATCCAACTTTCCCTGACGTATCATAGCATCGTAGAAATGTCGCCAAGTATCGTGACATGATATTTTTGTCATCTAGCTGTATTAAAGGTACAGAAGATAAAAGCACTACTTCTAGAGACAAGGTCCAGTTCAGTACCCTTTTTTTCTCAGAGTGTACCATTAGTCCTTCCTAAGCTCCCGAATACTGTAAATATACCTTTTAAAGATACCCTTTCAACTCTTTAATCCATCATCCGCCATCGTGTATATGCAGCCGACCTGGAATGCAGAATTCTTTTTTTATACGGATTAATGATTAAACCCATTAACCTGCCATCACTTCGTTAATGACTGCGCTCATTAAACTGATGCTGCTTTATTAATGATTAATCCCATTAAATAAAGCCCTGTACAGGTGCACTGAACCCGCACTGATGATGGACAAAAGCTTTTGGCTTGTTTAAATAGTGTGTTTAATAAAACTAACACGGCGGTCTATTACATCGATCAGAACCGCATTTGCGTCAATGCATCCAAATGGATTGTTATCGATTATATTATATCACAAATCATTCATATTTTAAACTGATGTGTAAATGCGCAATTGTTGAAACTTTGTACTGCTTTAATATTAGTCCTTCTCCATTTCGTCATCATTCACACAGTAACGATAGACACTGAGATGGTCACATGATGGACGCAATATCATGACATATTCAGCGGTATCGTCAAATATTGAATCATTGCCTTATGAATCAATATAGCGTATAGTATCGTATTGTACCACAGCAGATTAAATCGCGGTCTTATGAACTGAAATCGTATCATCTAGTATCATAAGCAGATTCAGTGGAAATGTCAAATATCAATATTTCTTCCTACTTCTTAATCCATAAGCAAAGCTAAGTGCGATTTAAAGCACCACAACCAAAAAATAAGAAGCGAATTCAAATGCATAATAAACTGCATAAACAGCATCTGTTGATACAGAAAAGATTAGATGACTAGAAATAGATATTTCTAGATTTCCGAGCTGTATAACGGACTAGTCAGAATGAAATCCCATCATGAGTTTGCTGTAAAGTTTACATGACTCGATATTGTGTTCTCTGATCAAACTGCTCTATCAATCCTCTTTATCGCTGAAACAGAACCGAAAAAAGATTTGCATACATTTGCGTACACACGTGAAAAATCAATTTCCAAAACTAGGCCTCGGTTTTCTACAATCCCGAATATTCGATGTGCGTCACTCAGGTAAACGAGCCGTGCGCAAGCAAATAAACATCATTGTTCTGTTTAGAATCAGAGTTTAGAGTTTAAAACAGGTATTGTGTAATTATTTTTTGACTGTTTACATACTTGTTTCATATTCTTTGAAACTCGAAGCTGCCATTATAAATGATAGATCTGCAAATAGCTTTTATCCCTTTCATTCAAGATCCAGCCACGGTTTAAGCCACAGCTTAAGGCCAAACTTGCATTCACGACTCACGCGCGCTGCATTGCACACACACACACACACACACATGCCTGTTTTCTTCATTTTTTTTTTTCCTTCTTTAATTTTTGTCAGTTTTGCCAAGTGCTATGTGAAGCTGCCTGCTCCTACCTGCTCCCCGGGGCTCCCGTTCAAATTGTTCTGTCAAAATAATCATATTTTTCCAGACAGGTAAAGAGGTTTTTTTTTTTTTTTTTGCCTTATCCTCTCGTGGGCTGCATGCCTGTGCATGTCTGAGAGCTTCTCCTGTCACCACGCCTAAAGCTCAGGTCCAAAAACACAGCCAAAAAACTGACTGACGGGCACGAAGGAGGCTTCAGGGGGAACATTTGTGCAGATAAATATCAATCAGTCACTTCTTTTCTGAAAACCTGTTCTGTATCGTCTCAGCTGCAAGTAGGCTTCACTCCAAAAGCAAACGCTTCCAGGATCTTGTGCACGTTCTCGGAACTATCAGAAACTTTCAGCGTGCCTACAGGAACCTTAATGGTGCACAAATGCTTTCTTAAAGAACCCCAATTTCGGTACGAACACCTACATGTTTAGTATGCATAGAAATGCACCACCAGGTTT